>JANAVB010041619.1:6530254-7130254 GCA_029216955.1 Iris pallida
ATAATCCACCAATAAATGTATGAAAGAACTACTAAAGAGTACAACACCAGAAAGAAATAGATAGCCACTAGAGAAATTACCTAATAACTCAAGAGACTCACGAGGCTCAACATTGAAGTCCTCGTCAGCAAACGTTCCAATCTCCGTAGTCCGTCAGTACCTGTGCTCGTCCCAATCTGGAAAAGGTGCCAGGTCCTCAGAGGAACGTAACAAGTACCACAAGAATCGACATGCATGATAGTACAGGGCAGTATATAAATAGCTAGAACAAAATGTAACATAACATCTCCCCAACTAAAACAAGGACAGGATATATCATGCGACATACGACAGGTAAACTAACCATCTATGTGTAATGCACTCGAGACATCTCTAATGGTGCATGAGGGAGGGAGAAGAAGAAGAAACTGCCACCAAGCGTTCTAACGGTTTGAGAAACGGGGCTACGAGCATCCAGCGTCCATTGGAAACAGAATTCTCATACACCACTAGTAGACTCTCCCATCCAATGATATCTGTACCGTATAAGCGGTACAAATAATATGCAAGACGTCATAGTATATATAAGTAACCTGTACCAACCACTAGACCAGACGCGAACTCACGTGCCAATGATCAGTCGACACACAAAATCCATGCTCTCAACTCACCTATAGTGATCGTGTATGATACGTTGTCCGGCTAGAAGGTACCACAACCTTCACAATACACGGGATAAGTCCACTACTACTAGACGCATGCACCAAACTTAGAAGTAACTAGGTAACATAAACTAACTGCAAAAAATATAATCAAGCAAGGTGTACTTGCCTGTGTCCAGCAACTGAGTATCCGGGTCCGATGTAGAGTCCGAGTTCCAAGAAGCAAACAATCCTAAACAAGCATGATTTATAATTAATCTCTATTTAACAATTTACTAAATTGATTAATTGCTAATTAACCAACAAACATTAGTATTTTATTAAACTAGCTAACTAGTACCAATAATTATGAATAATACTTATACAATAATAAGTATGTAAATATACTTATTATCATACATTTATATTTTGTAATTAATAATACAACATGATATTTAGATTAATTAATTAATTATAATCAATTAACTACTCAATTTAATACACCGTGCATACACAATTCTTAATAATACTAACAAAAATAGTAAAGTCCTTAAAAAATCATTTCTAGTCTATTATAATAATAAAATAATAATACCAGAATAATAAAATATATATATATATTTTTACAGAAATGAATTTATTACCATTAAACTATTTATTAAATAAATAGTTAAATAATACATAATAATTCGAAATAAATCTTAAAATTCACTAAAAACCTAATTTAACCATTAAATCTAATTTACTATTCTACACAATAAAACACATAATAGAATTATTTAAATTAATAAAATAATTATTAAACAATTTAATAAATATTCTAAAATAATTCTAGAATTATTTTAAATCCTAAAATTAGTAATAAATAAAAATACCTAAAATAATTTCCAAAATAGTTTAATTATCTATTTACAATAGAACCTTAACATTTACCATTACAAATAATTATATAATTAATATCGATAATTAATATATACTTAGTAATCAAAATTATCCTTCTAAAATCTAAATAAATATAAATAAATAAATTAAATATTGAAAATATTTTTATACAGTAAAGTATATTTTACAAACATTTTCTATATAATATATTATTTAATTAACAACCAATTAAATAATATAAATTTAAAAAATGGTAATTGGAATTAATTTAAAAATCTAAAGTTCTCGGTTTTAATATAAAATAATTACAAATAAAATTCTATAATTCCTGAAAAATTGTTATAAATACTACATAAATTTTACAAACTTTTTCCTCTACAAGGTTTTATTTAATTAAAAAAATTATTAATTAACGATTAAACAGTAAATACAAACAATTAATTAACCGCGTATAAAATTTATAAGTAAATAGTAATAAATACTAATAAATAATATTAATTCACACAAAATTTAATGTAGATCCTATACTTAATTACTAATGATCCCTTTCAATTAGATCTAATTAATTACCAATAATTAGACAATAATTAACACTAAAAAACTGAATTAATTGGATTAAAAACCCTAAAACTAGGGTTACAGTAAAAAATAGATTTTCCAGTGGAAGAGCCACGGGGTCGCTCGGGGGGGTTACCTGCCCGCCGCAGGGGGTCGGGGTCGGCCTCCAGGCGCGGTGGCGCCGCCGGGGTCGCCGGGATCGGCCGGCTCTGCTGCTCACAGCGGCACCGCAGTCCGTCCGGCCTTGTGCTCCTCCGTACGTCGGCGAGGAGCTGGGTTGGGAGGAGGTAGGCGAGGTGAAGGTGAGGTCAGGGGGGACGGCTTGGAGACAAAGCTCTAGGGTTAGGGTTAAGAGGAACTTCGTTAAAGAAGGCTACATATATATATAAGATATTAATAATATATATATATATATATATATATATATATAGATATATATATATTATAGAATATAATCTAAATCTAATAAAACATATAAGCAATTCTTAAGAAATAATAGAATTTATAATAAAACCTAATAGGGATATCCAATTTAATAAATAATAATAATAGACCATGACAATAATAAAATATAATAATAGTGATAAACCATAATAAAGGTAATAAATAATTATAAACTTGCTATTAATTATAATAATATGACAATAACTAAGGATTATAAATAATAATAGAGCCAATATTTATAAGGATAAAATTGACTAGCACTAATAAAAGTAACCCTGATGATCTTGCCAACAATATTGTCAGATAGAAAATAGCACCATCTTGCATCTATTAATATACAATAAATTAAACCCTGATTAGAAGTAATTAATTATTTAATTAAATAAATTAACAAGCTATTCTTCAAAAAAAAAATTTAAAAATTCCCTGAAAATTCAGGGGGTTTACACGAGGTCTGTATGAGGATAACAATAATCAGAATTTATACAGAATAATAATTCCTAGGGCAAATAGAAACTAAATAGATAGTTCGACTAGATATGAGGATGATATCTAAGAGGCAAAGAGAAGGATCTGTCCAATTCATCAAGGTTAGATCATAAATTATATGAAGCCCTGTCTCACCAAGTGAATAATCTATCCACTTGGGTTGTGTCGTCATATCGAGAGATAATTGTACCTATGGGATCTGACAAACAATCACATTAATAACTCCTCATCTAAATTGCATGGCCTAGACTACCCATCGGTCAATTGTATAAGGGACTCTTAGTCCAATCATTCTCTAAATTAAATTAATTCTAATTCATGAATGAGCATTTTCGAGTCGCAGGCTCGCATTAGTACAACTAACTTAAGTACTATCACGAGTTCACATGATTTGCGAAAACAGACCTACATGGGCCACCACAAAAACTTGTCACGACCCACACCCGTTTTTTTTAAAAAAAAACGGATACGAGACGTATCCAAGCCAGCCTACGCCGCAGTGTCGACGGGGTAGAACGCTATCACGGCCATGAAGACCAAATCACAAATAATGCTCATTCACAAAGTTAATTTAATTTATAATGATCACAAGTTTTACATTTGTGGAAAATATAAACTTGTACAATTAAAGAATGACTCCAACTCAACTATCTAGCTAGTCTCTAGGCTTCTGGCTGCAAGTATTCCCGTATCTCCCATGCTAAGTAAATCCACGGCTAACCTGAAAAATATTGGTTTCCAGTCAGGAATGGAACGAGCAAATTTACTGAATGCAATTTCAAATAAAGAAAATGACTATAAAACAATGGTTAGACATCAATCATGAGTTAAAAATAAACAGAAAATACAAAAAACCAATAGTAAATAAGTAGACACCGAATACTTTCCCCAATACTAAGAAGTACCTTTGATATGTGATCGGTCTGGGGCACTACACCGCACGGTCTACGAGGTCTACTTGCAGAAATAAACACGGTCTACGAGATCTACTGCATAAAAATAAATACGGTCTACGAGATCTACTGCATGAAAATAAATACGGTCTACGAGATCTACTGTATGAAAATAAACACGGTCTACGAGATCTACTGCATAAAAATAAACACGGTCTACGAGATCTACTGCATGAAAATAGATACGGTCTACGGTCGGATCACACATCGTTGGTACTTCTCATTCCCGACTCAATAATTTATAATAGGGTATAAAAATCACATAACAATGACTAATCAATGAAATATAGTAAAGATCAATATCGAAACGCAGACAATAAACTGTACTCGCCTGTGGTCCTCTGCTGGTGAAACCGACAGTCTGAACTACTTAATGTGCCACAATAGCCAAGACCCGTACAACAGTCCCCGGATGCTGAAAAAGACAATACCAATGATCTCAGAAAAGTAAAATTATCTAAGATTGCCTGTCCTTAAGCCCAATTCTGGACACAGGAGCAAAACGATAATTTCGGGCCAAAACGGTGTCCGCCGTTGGAACCGCTTTGCACCGAAAAGCGTGCCAGGGTCAACAGTCTCTAAAGTCATCAAACTACATGTCTACGGACCCAGTTTTTTGATACGAACCCAACCGTATGTCCAAAGTTGGATTCCGACGGGCCGTGCACAAAAACGCCCGTTGAGTCGGACCGTGGGGCCCGCAAAACGGCGTCGGATTCAACTATCTCAGAATTGGATCAAACATGGCATGCAGGACCAGAAAAATGATCCGGTCCTGTTGGCACAAGTTTCGTCTCGATCTGACGAGCGTGCATAAAGTAATTGGAGAATTTGCACAGAGGCTGATACGGAAAATTTTGACGGATACGCATCAAATTCGTCGCGGACACGCGACCAATTTGAATTCTGTCAAAGCCCACACGACCCCGAAGCCGTTACGCAGCTTTCGATGCTTTCGGTTCGCGACCACGTCGCCTGGATTGGCGGGACGCACGTCGTATCGAGGGTTTTTTTTTTTCCTATTTTCTATATTTAAAAAATAGGTTTTTTGTTGAACTTCACGCTGGATTATCTTGCTGAAACATAAACAAAATCAAAAAGTATAAACTGCGTTCTAGTGTCCTATAGGTTGTCATTAATTCCTTCTAAATAGGTTCCAAGATTTCGCACTGGATCGACCAGAAACGGCCTTCCAAACAGGTCATTGGGACGGTACAATACCCTGTTTACGAACAGGATTTTTGTCGACTTTCTCGTCAATTTTTCGGGAACCCTAGGGCAGCTAAAATCAAAGTAACTGAAGGGACTAGGAGTTGGTTATGTAGGGATCATACCGGAGAAAATGGCTCGCGACGACGCCGAGCGTGGAGGAAGAATTTCCATCGCGAACTCGCCTTCATCGCTGCAACTGCTGCTGTCGCTTCCTGGTTTTGTGCACGCACGCGCTGTTCCGTGGCCGTGCGCGGCCTTGCCCGACGACCGTCAGCCTTGCGTCGGTGGCGCAGCGGCGGTACGCACGTGTGGGGAAGGGCGCACGGTTCTAGGGTTTTAGAGTTCTCTTCGTGTGTTTCTCGGTTCGGTTTTCCTTCGACAGACGTTTATACCTGTAAATCGAAGATGGGCTCGGGTTCACCGAGTTAACGGGCTCGGGTGTAATGGGTTAATGTGCTCGGGTGCAAATCATTCACGGGTCTGCTTGGGAAGGAAAATTCGGTTGTGGGTTGGGCTGAACGGTGGAGTTGAGAATTTTGGTCTCGGGTTTGCTAGGCCGTGCGGGTGGAAAAAGTGTTGGGGTTACTTCTGCTATGGGGGAGCACTGCTCGGCTGGCATGTTTGCTGGTATCTTATATATATATATATATATATATATATATATATATATATATATAATATATATATATAATATATATATATATATTTTATATATATATATATATATATATATATATATATATATATATATATATATAATATATATATATATATATATATACACTAATATAATATACTCTATAAAATTCTAAATAAAATCCAATAGCACATATATTCCTATGTAGAGCCTATTTATATAATTAGGCATATATGTATAACATTTATTTGCCAAAATAATTTAACCAGCAACAATAAAATAATGTTATATATATTAATAACCTCAATTATATTGATAATAAAATAATAATGATATCAATAATAATAAAAATAACGTAATTCAATAAATCCATAATGGTGTGTATACCATTTTGTACAATCTAATAATCTCAAAATATACAAGGACCTACTTAATACAATGGTCACTGGATCACACTAATAATAATATTTATAATATTTAAATAAGACTACTTAGAAAATATTTATTATATCATTAAAACAGAATACGGCACCATCATACCAAGATACATCGACACGAATGTCCTTTGGACGTGTCACAAGACTACATGGGCTTGGTCCGGTCCGGGTCCAGTCCAGACCAGTCTGGTGCAACTGGATCACTTAAATATCAAATAATAATAATGAATAACTAAACTATTTATAATGGTCACGTTGCAACTTGGTCAGGTTTTCCTAGTTAGGACATCACTATGGCTCGACCTTCTCTTACCATGGCTAAACTCTAATCAAAGCACGTCACTGAACTATTCGTGCCATGATTCCTAGTCGTCTTGTACTCCGAAACTCATCTGTGGCTAAAGTCATCCATCGTTATAATTATCGAATAATTATTTACAGAAAATTCTAAAATCACTATTAAATAAAAAAAAATATAAATAAATATTTCAAAAAATATATTTTATTTTTGGGAAGGGGAGCTACATTATGAAAAAGGCATCCCCAAAGAGAAAAGCCGGTTTCAGATATTCTCCGTCCAGCTTTCCCGAATTCATCATGGAACAGAGAAAGTGGAAAGGTTGGTTGTTAATGACAGCCACCCTCTCCCTAGGTTCATTAGTGGGAAGCTGATCCACTATATGTCTCATTAAGCCGTCGAGCCGCACGCCCACAGTAAACTGAGCTGAACCCACAAGAAGCTCTCCTGCTGGGTTGGTTGGGAGGCTCACTGAAAAAGGACAACACGAAACAGGATTAAAGGATGGTTACTGAACTCAAGTCCCTACGAGCCTATGCAGCTCGGATCAAACGAAGCCCTATGCAACTCAATTGCAAATGGGTTCCAGATAGCATGGCCCCAAGGGAGCTTATGTGGTTCAACCAACACAGCCTCATGCGGCCTAAATCAATTGGGAGTTCCATATGACATTGGTTCGATAGCTTATGCGGATCAATCGAACATATGCGGTTCTAAGCATAAGAGCTTTTATGGCGCTGAAGCGCTATACAGAACAGTCTGTTAGAAGCGTATGCGGATCAATTGAACATACGCGGTTAGAAGCTTATGCGGCTCCGTTCAAGGGAGACTTCATGCGGCTCAAAACCTTCTCATGCGGCTCAAACATAGGGTATCTCCTATGCGGCTCGGATATGAGAGGGTCATGCAGCCCATACAGCATATGCGGCTCTACCATAGTCGAACTTGGGTGAAGGCTTGTGCATGAATATGCAACAGAGCCATGAGTTCTTAGGATTCAAAATATCCAAATGCAACCCTTACCATTGAAAGCAGTACGGACATCAGGGTGTACTTCAAGCACGACGGCACTATACCAAAATGGACAATCTGCGATAATTAGAGTTGTATATAAATGACTATTGAAACTGTCGTTTCATTATCGATGGACTAAAACCAATGTTTAACATCAAAACTATTTAAAATGTAGGTTCCCTCTCCCATTGAAAATTTTGGCTCTTAATTATTCACCAAAACCCTATGCCCACAACTGGAATCCTTTTCTAAAAATCCCAAACCTGCGTATACTCCCCCTTCTCAATTCCTCTTTCCTCATTCCCACCTCGTAGCCATCACGAGACGGGCATCCACCGTAACCACTCTTACCAGCGCCATCACCACTGCCATACCACCATCTCGAGGTCATCCTCCTTCTCTACCCAAGTCGCCTCCACTCCTTCGATTTGAAAATTAGGCTTAGGGTTTTGGTTTGTGTGTTCTTCATCTCGATGGCGCTGGACTCAGTCTCTACAATCGGTAAGCCCACACACCCACACACACACACACTCACACACACTTTTCCTCTTCTCCTCATTATTTCTTGGTATTACGGTTCTATTTGGCTTCGATTTTGTTAGAACGGTAATATTTACTGATTCCATTGTCAAAAAATAACACCTGCTTTCCCCCACAAAACACATGAGTTGTGGATGGGGAAAAATGGTCTAAATGACTAATTTTATGGACCCGTAACGTCAAAGATGATAGATTTAACAGAAAATAATAGGTGCGGCATGGTACGGTACGGGCAATTGTCACAAGCACGGACTCGACACCAATTTTTGGTGCGATATAGCCTATTTTGGGAGAATTGGTGCTTCCTAGGTGTACTTTCTGAAAAGAATTTTTCACTCGAAAAAACAAGTCTATGTTATTTTTATTTTATAGCCTTTATTAGATGTTTTTCAACCCCTTACTCGTATATTTTTGGCGCTTATGTTTTCATCTGTAGTTGTTGAGTAAGTCGACTGTAAAAGAAACTATCTTGAACGAAGAAGAATATGACATGGCACTGATTTTGAAAAATCCTAGTATATCATGGAGTGTCTTTCGTGTCTCATATATGTCGATGGTTCTTGGACTTCCTATGTTTTCTACATAAATGTGCTCAGCTATCTCAATTTGATGAAGAGCGATACAAGGTATACATTCTTGGACTTCCAATTTTTTGATCTCTACATTTATTTTACCGATTCTGACATTATTTGTTCAATTAGAATTATCCATCAAATAGAAACATGGTTTTCCTTAAATATGCCTAAAATATAATTGATGCATCAGTTTAAACTTGTACTTTGATACCTACTTATTCATTCTTAGAAGGAAATTAAGGGAATTATGTTTCACTTTCTGAATTATTTACATCTCATATCACTTTGCAGATTACATTTCATGGGATTAGCATCAGCAGTGAAGCAATTATGCTAGATGGAAGTGAGGCACCTGTTAGAATTGATGTTAAATCTTTGTTAGCAACCGAAATGCTCATCCCATTTGCTACTTTGAATATGGTAAATTAGATCACTAGTTATTTCTAGTACCTGACTGTTGTTTACTGAATGTGTTATATTATATTTTCTTATTTTAACTAAAGGTAACTTATGATATACCAATAGAGATACCATATCATCTTGTGGAGTCTACTCTTAGTACGCTATGTAAAAATCACAACAAATTACCCTCTAGCAAGCAAATTATTGCTTTAATATTAACATGAGTAGGCCTACAATCTTTTTTGTTTCTTGCAACTGTATTTACATTTAATATTTATCGACATGTTTTTTAATTTTTACTAGCAGGTATACACATCTGGAGACATCTATCCCAAATATGTGAAGATTCCCAAGGGAGAATACACTTTAGTTTTATATGAGGTAAATCACATGTGAATCATGAAACTTTCTATTGTAATATAGAATTTTGATTTTGTTGTTCTTTGAGATATTCTATTCTTACAAGTTAGACAAGTTGGGTTAGTTGTGTTGTTGTCTTATTTTATCTTGTTTTCATATTAGGCTTTTGGGAAGGGTCCGACACTATTTCTAATATCGATACTATGAACCTTGGCATAGTTGACTACACCAACTTCAAGTTTAAAGATACAAAGAACCCTTCTTTGTAAAGTCAAGGTATCTTGGGGCCTTTTTCTCGTGAGTTCCATTTGGTTCAGATAATTTGCTAAAAACTTTTCGATCAGGTATGGGAAACCTATGTCCCTTCTTGTTTACCACATCCAATATTAGCCTTCCATTGGTGATTCTTTCCTTTAATGACAGTTTTTTTCACTTCCTCTTATTTCCACCATGGCTGATGTTCACTTATTATTGCTGGTGGTTCTGTTGATTGGTTTATCATGGACTTGATTTAGATTTCACAAATTGCCAAGTACAACATCTGCAATTTGGTTTTCTTATTACCAATGGATGTCTTCTTATTCTTCTTCTTATTCTTCTTCTTTTTCTTTTTCTTCTTCTTCTTAACTCATATCATAATTGGAAGGAATAATCCGCTTTTGTTCTTTGTGGAATTTAATCCACCCAGCCAGAATGGGTTATGTCTCCACGTGTTGACCACTAGAGACATGGCAGTTCCTTCGGTTTCTAAGCAATTTCCAATCTTGATTTGGCTTGCGGAAACAATACTTTAATGGATATTAGTGTAGTTATTAATCACTATAAATATAGGCAGTTGAATCCCAGAAAGTCTCCACCGCATTTGCCTTTGTTACTCTGCTTATTATCAACTGATTATTTCTTCATGCAATTGAACATAGATTTTAGGCCTACAAGTATTAGCCCATGAAAACATATTTTATGTTTTGTATTAAAAAGCAACTAGATTGCTGTTATGGATGATATGTTACCAAACATTTCTTAAGAAGGAATCATATTTAAATGCAAGCTTAATGGCACCTACGTGCATTTACCTGCACTTAATAGCAGGTAATTGCAGTTATGGAGGATCTGTAAATTACATCTAACTGCATTTACGTGCAGGTAATAACAGGCTTTAATATTATGATTTATTGAGAAATTACTGTCTTCACCTATCAATAAATTCTAGAATTTTGCTGATTTTGAGTAAAAGTGTTGAGTCATATTCTCAGCCAAAGCAACTTATTGTGCATAATCCCTTTTTTGTTGTAGGTTCTTGTTTCCTCATCAATAAGCCCTTATGGGATGAATATTCTGCCTTTTGTGAACCATCGACAACTGTGCAACTGATTTATTCATTCTTTGCTCAATTTTCTCCTTTTTCACATGAATCTTATATAGTAGAATTTACATATTTCAGACGACCAAGTACCAGTCATGCACTGTGATCTAGATAGTTGTTTTTTCCAGTAGTATGATGTCAGGCTATTTGATCTATCATCTGGCAATGCTCTATATCTGCAGCAGTCATGCTATAGGATCTTATCTAAGAACTTTTTAGGCTCTATGATATGTTGCACGGATACTGTAAAATGGTCTCTGGACCCGTATCCAAGTCATTGTGCAACATTGTTGACTACTTAGTACCTACCTATCTGAATATGTCTTTATCTCGTATCGGTATAGTATCTTTATTCTTACATGTATCAGTATTCGTGTAAAAACTTTGGCTTCAATTGCTCAATATACAACTAGAGTATTAATGGAATTATCCATTTAGAAATGTTCCCAGAAGACAATGTCTTTTGAAGTCGTTGTTTTCTTTGGAAGCATAACTTTTTAAATTTAATATCTACTTGGAGGATATATGTGAATATATATGTGATAATTGGTCCCCTTTCCTGGTCTCAGGCTCAATGACGATGTCACAGAGATTATTCCTCAACCTCTTGGTGGTGCTCAGGTTACCTCATGGTGGTGCACAGGTTGGGCAAACTGATAACGATATTTAGTGAAATTTGAAGTCATTGCCATGTATGTTCTTTTATAGCATTTTATAATACATTCTTGATTTTTTTAATACCAATCTTGCTAATACATGTCGTATATAGTATGTTTCCTTCTATGGGTACCCATGATTTTGTTTATATTCCTGCTTATATTACAAGTACCCTTTGACCTGTATCAAGCTGATGATTGTTTGTTTAGGTAACTAGCATTTGTAAGCATCTGTTATCGCACAAGATTGGTCTGGCCCAACCATGACAAATCCTTATTCAGGTATCAAGCTGAGAAAGATTCCATTTTTCTTAGTGTTCAGGGTCACGAAGCTCCCCTCCTATCACACTATATGTATTTTTGTAGTTTGCATCAAGTTTCTTATTATGGACTGTGCTTTCTGTTAGTGTCCTTAATAGAGACTTTATGTGATCACATATTTCATGTGTCAATGTGATCAACATATCTCATGTAGAACTAGAGTACCTATTATTTTTATTTTTTACAAACATTCCTTTGGTGTCAATACATTATGTGGCTTAGCCAAATTGAAGATCTTTTGAAATTTGTATTTTACAGCATGTTCCGAGAATTAAAGGAGAAATTCCTTCACTAGATCAAGCCACATCAGACTATTAGAGGCATTTTGACAGGTATATATATATATATATATATATATATATATATATATTCTAACAAACAACTTCTGATCGCTTTTAAAGAAGTTCATGTCCCCAACTTATGCCATTTTGCAAGGATATTAAAGAATGGAATTTTTACTTTTTAGCAGTGTTTTATTATCTACAAATGTTTGTTATGTTGTCTCCTCAGCGGTTTACTGGTATTGATCATAGTGACTGATAGGTATGTTCAGTTTCCTTTTTTATGGTTGATACTTAATGTTTTTATGATTAATACTTAATATTTCATTATCATAAGATTGGTTTGGCCCAACTATGACAAATCATTAGTGAAGCATGCAAACATGGAATATAGGTTGGTAGCTATCTTTGATTTTCTTTTAGAATTGCTGATTGTGGTGGAACAAGTTCATAATTTAAACTTTTGGTGGCTTCTTTCTTATTACGGTGGAATATTCCTATTACAGTGTTGGAACAAGTTCATAATTCTACAAACCCAGCTTTCTTCTACATTTTTAAAATAACTAAACCTGCCCATTTTTAGTGGAATATTCCAAAACTTTGCCCAATCATGCAGCAACATATGTCATGTATTTCCTTACACATAGGTTGCTTCTTTCCAATTATAAGACAATAATTCTTGGCATCATAGAAACTGAATTTAAGGTGGTCCTTTAATTTCCATCTTTTGACAATAATTGATATTGAATCAGTATGCCACAATGACCTACTATTCGATATTTTCCCTAATGTACTCAATATGGAGAATCTATTAAATTATCCCAATATAGCAACTAGTATGCAACAATGACCTCCTATTCGACAAGTTGGAATTTATGAGTATTATCTCCTGGAAGCTAAAAAATGTTTACTATCATTATGTAGGCCAAAACATCTTTGGAACCCCAAAGTAGGCAATAACATTAGTCTGATGGCCTGATATCAGCCTACATATCGGTATTGATTATTTATCAGATAAAAACAGAAAAGTATGTTCTAGCATTGGATGCTAGTAACAAATATAGATGGTTTCCATATTCAACTTTGAAATAGTATAATGCATATACTTCTGATTTTGAAGCAAAAATGGAAAGAAAAAAAGTATCTTCCTAATATTTGCACCTAAGATTAGAAACAACAACAACAACAAAAAATCAGCGACTTAAGTGACATCTAGTAACCATAACTTGGAAACACAAGTTTCCACATCATAATTTTTTTTGAAGTATCTTCTAACTAGACATAGTTTAGATAGCAAGAAGAAGCAAAAAAAAAAGGACTTCGGTAATCAATAAAAAAGGATTTACTCAAGGATTAAGAAGACTTCATAGATATAAAATACCATCGAAATGTTACAACAAAATGAATCATATACAAGGTTTTATGAACATATATGCATTCATTAAATACCTGGGAAGAGTGGTAGCGATTTTACAAAGTAGTACATTTGAGCAAATATTACGACTGTTAGCTTTACTCAACTCAATCCCCTCCTAGCTCGACATAGTTACATACATAAGAAGCCATCAAGAACTACCTGACAAAAAGAAGAAAAAGAATACACTTTGGCAGTTGTGGATTCGAACTAAGCAACCAAGGCCTTAGAAACCTTCATAAACCTTGAGTTCTTTATACCACCTTTCTTATGTAAATGAGCAAGAATAAGTAAAATTCCCAGGACAGTTCTGATTTTACATAGCTCTGATCGCTTGATTTCAGGTTTATCTGCTTTATCACTTGTTCCAAATGAGGAAATATATGAATTAAGTGAATCCTGCTTCTCAGGCAAGTATTCGAACTTCACTGCTGTTGAGATTAGGCTCTCTTTTTTCTTCTTCTTTGTTGCCTATGTCAGAAGTCTCTCTTAAATTGCTTTGTCAATGCGTTCTTTTCGAACCGCCTGTTGGATTTGCCTTTCGTGCACCCTGAGCACGTCCTCCAAATTTCCACCTGGGGCATCGGTGGTATAGAATAGTGGATTCTTCTGTTCTTATTGACATATCCCTGCACACATTTTAAACATGCAATCATATTAGCTTATAACTTTCTTGAAAAAAACCAGGTAAAAACTGTTTGACCATTGCAACACTATCAGTACCACACAAGTATATATATATATATATCCAAGGTTAAACCCGTTCTCTTCTAGAGTTAGCGAAAATACCATATTTAACTAGAATCTCATAATCCTCACAGGGATACCTTAAAATTCCTCAATCATATCAGTTGTTTATATATGTTGTGTGGCTGAGAATTACGAAAACGATACTAGTCTTGCTTTGCAAAATTAACAAATGATACCAGTATTGCATTGTCTAGTTGGATTGAAGAACTTAATATTCCATTAATATTATGAATGTTTTGGGTTTCTAACTAAAAGCTTTAAGACATTATTTCAGAAGAAGTGACAAGTGGACAACCCCAAAGTAAAACACTCGATATTCTAAATCAAGTGTGTTTCAACATGGTTGCAACATATTACAGACCTAAAATTGCTCCAGTATACAGCTAATACATGAAGTAAAATAGCATACCAAGCGTTTTCCTAAAATTGTAACCTACAATAATATCATGTTCCTAATTTTTCAAAATTGATTACCAGTTGGCTGTACATAGAAGGTATAGGAAGTAGAAGTTACCAAGAATTCTCTTGTTTTACCCTACAGCTTAAGTCTAAATAACCTGTGTAAGAAAGAAACAATAACCATTATTTTTTTTTTCTTTTCCTCTCTCCACAACTGAATAATAAATATACATAACTAATCATTTAATAGCTATCTTATTTCATGAAAAGTTGTATATATAATACATGTACAAACTCAATAACTAGTTACCTGACAAGCAAAGACTAACATTAAGACTGAATACCTGAAACCTACTTAAAATACCTAACATGCCAAAAATCTACCTTGAGGTGGGACAAACATCTACGGGGCATGCAACTATGTTGAAGTCTCATCTAGTGTACATGAGCCATTGAGTACATTTATTCAGAACTTGTTTGTGCTTTTTTGCGTAAGCAGTTTCTTGTTTGGAGTAGTTCATGTCCCCGCAATGAACCGTTTTGATTCCTTTGGTTTCTTGGAGATTGTTGGTTATCAGATTTGAAGTGAGTGGATGATTAGGTTATAGGATCTGAGCTTATTTAGTCATCCATCTAGCAACACCTTTGCATTGTTGAGTGAAAAGTAATTCAGCTTTACTAGGAGTGTATCCTTAATGGAAGGTTTCTGAAAACCGAAGACAGAATAGCTGAATCAATCCATGGAAGCAGAACACTTCAATTTCCGGCTACTTATATCGGTATGAAACTTTGTAGAATTTTTTTGAATACTTATGGAGAATCTAAACTGATATTTTTTTTTTATCCTTAGATATAGGACATGATCAGCCTACTTTTGACGACAATGAGGTGTTGTTCGCTAGAGACGAGAAGTTTGATGACATTACTGTTGGGAAAATGATTAATTGGCCAAATATTTAGTTTAATTTATGGGGATTTTAAAATTCTCTTTTTGTACTACACTTGAAATTGTAAGGTAGCAATAACATTACCTTTTTTTGTTCATCATGAGAACTAGACCGTTGTGAGCTAGCAACATCATGGTTACTTTTTGTTTTTTTGTGGAATATTGCTATGTAAACTCAATACATTTACTATTAATTAATACAATTTTGATTGAATTTTTTTCATGGCTGATGATTGTTGATGTTCATATGAATCCATTTTTAGATGTATTTCAGTTTTTATATAGAAGACTGACATGTTTAAATAGATTTGATATTGATTAATTGATTTTTTTAATTCTGTTTCTAGAAAATGACAGACCTTTATCGTTGAAAAGAAAAAATAGTGGTCGACTAATTCACAGGTTATTTGACTGTTTTAGTCCATAGTTTTTATTTGACAGATAATTACTGTCATTTTATTCAGGTATAAAACGACAGTCCAAAATTGTTGTTTAAATTTTGGGACGCGTTATTAACGACGGATGTTTTGACGGATCGAAACTGTCATTTAACGTGATTTACGACGGTTTTGGTCTGTCAAAAAATGCATATTTTGGCGTAGTGCGGCTGACGAGGAAGCCGCCTTCTTCCCCTTCGCAGCAGCGGCGACCTTGGAAGATTTGGGGGCCATGTTCGACGATCGGAGAAGGGAAATGAGAAAAGAAAGGCAAGACATCAATAGTTGAACGAAGGAGAAAGTAAAGAAATCCCTCCGACCATACTCATCCATATTTATAAACAAAAGTGAGGCATTTCGATCCCCGTGCATACATGAAGACCGACTCTTCGGTTATCAAGGTGAGCCGCCGAAAATGAAGGCTAAACTCCTCGGATCCCGTACCGAAAAGTGGCCTTTAAAGCTGACAGCAAATCAACAACATTTAATGCAAAAGATTGCCATACGTGGCAATGATGACGTGGCCAAAAGTCCCCTGCGGCTAAGCCCTCCATGCGGCTGAAACATCCATGCGGCCAGGACTTCATATGCGGCCAGAAGAATACAACCATGCTTCTTATTCAAAGTATTTCAATTTTGCAAATTGAAAACTTTGAAGGGGGTCTTGTAGAAACATGGAAAATACTAAAGAAAAATCCATGCGGCCAGGAAACTCCATGCGGCTCAGGAAGTCCATGCGGCTCATGGATTCATGCGGCACAAGGGACTATGCGGCTCAAAACGTCCTATGCAGCTCAGAACAGAAGCCACGTAGCATACAAGCAACTCTTTCCTTACTGCATTAATTGCTTGGACGGCTGACAACTCGGAAAAAGTGGCAGCCCTGACACAAAAGAGGTAATTATGACTCTGTCATAATGACAGACTCCTAGGGAAGTGAAGGAGATCTCTGACACAATCCTCCGAGATCCAGAAAATGTCACGTGGCCCTGACACGTAGACAGTCATATGCGGCTCGAGCGAAGACTCCCCATGCGGTTCAGGATGAAGCTGTCTTATGCGGCTCAGGCAGAAACAGTCTCATGCGGCTCAAGCAGAGGACCCCTCATGCGGCTCGCAAGGATCATCTCCATGCGGCTCATTACCCATTATGCGGCTCAAATTATCATATAGTTCGAAGGTTTGGGGGGGCCACTCCCCAAGCAGACCCGACACGTGGCCAGTCTTATGTCGTTCCATCCTTATGCGGCTCAACCCTTATGCGGCTCATTCCTCCTCAGCGGCTCTCAAGACACGTGTCATAAAGCCAATCAATTTTCCAGATTTACTGCAATCAAAGATTGGGTCAAATCCCAATAATCTGGGACACGTGGCAGGAGAATGAATTAAATTTATTCATTCAGATTTGCAGACATCAGCAAATCATCACTACGGAGATTTATTCCAATCAGCATTAATTATTGATAGGATTTTGTACAATCTACACTAGATGGCCCAGATTTATCACAGTCAAGATTAATGGCCCAGATTGATCGATTAACAGGCCGCCGCCACTTCAAGGGGCAATCATTGTGAACCCTAATGAGGTTCCCCCATTCTTATAAATAGCAGGGTGCCATTTCCTTGCGATATACACACGCACACATACATACAGAGAGGACTTTTCGAGATCAGAGAGAGCCCCAGAATACTTGGAGAGAAAGAGCAGAGAGAGAGCAAATAGAGCATTTCTTCAACGCCAAGCAATCTTCTGGAGCCAAGGCTGCATACCGATCGTCCAAGGAGTAAGGCAGAGCGGCCGTCACTTTCCCGAGCCTCTATCGTCGCCCCCTAGAATCTAAAATAAAAAATTGTACTTAGACTGCTGTACCTAGGCTTTCGTCCCTAGGATTTCTTTGTACAAGCGAGTTTGTAACGTGAAGTAAAAGTCCAGTCCTCCGATAATTGTTCTGCTCTTTTATATTTCATGGCAAACACAAATCTTCTCCAAAACCAATCTTCGTCAGTAAAAGCCTGACAGACGAAGAGCGAGAATCGCTACTGGAGCTTGTCAAAGAATATATTGATGTGTTCGCCTGGAGCTATGAAGACATGCCCAGACTAAACCCCGAAGTTTTCCTTCACAAGCTCAACATTCGGCCAGATGCGAAGCCGGTCAAACAACAGCAATGACGCTTCCGCCCGGGCATCATAGACGCGATCGAAGCCGAAGTCAACAAACTGATAGCCAGCGGCTTCATTCGTGAGGAGCAACATCCTGACTGGGTCACCAATATAGTACCCGTCTCAAGAAGAATGGGAAGATTCGAATCTGCATCGACTTCCGCAATCTGAACGAGGCATGCCCCAAAGATGAATTCTCCCTCCCTATCACAGACATCATGATTGACAACACATACGGCTTCTGACGACGAAAAGCATACATCATTCCGAACACCGATTGGCACATACTGTTACACAGTCATGCCTTTCGGTCTAAAGAATGCCGGCGCCACATATCAAAGAGCCATGAGCATCATCTTTAGAGACCACTTACGCAAGACGGTGGAATGCTACGTTGATGACATCGCCGTCAAGAGTCGCTGTAAGGGAGACCATCTGCAGGATCTGAGGACGGTATTCGACCTGATGCGAGCGCACAATCTGAAGATGAATTCCACAAAATCCTTCCTGGTTGTATCCAGCGGGAAGTTCTTGGGTTTCATCATCACCGCCCAGGTTATCCATGTAGACCCTGAGAAGACAAAGGCAATTATAGAGATGGGTCCCCCGAGAAATCTCTGCGAACTCCGAGGCCTCCAAGGGAGGCTAGCTTACATCAGGAGGTTCATTTCTAACCTCTCCGGACGATGCCGACCATTCACCCATCTCATGAAGAAAGGCGTCTCATTCGTATGGGACGAAGAATGTCAGCGGGCCTTCGACAGCATCAAAGAATATTTGTCAAATTCTTCAGTCCTGGCGGCCCCAGTTGCTGGAAAACCATTCCTGCTCTACGTACGAGCAATGGAACATTCCCTCGGGGCTCTGCTGGCACAAAATAATGATGCAGGCCATGAACAAGCCATATATTACCTCAGTCGAATGATGATTGGGCCAGAGCATCGATACACCACTGTGGAGAAGGAATGCCTCGCCCTGGTGTTCGCCATCCAGAAGACGTGGCACTATGTCACCGGACAAACCATACATGTGATCTCGCGAGTCAACCCTCTCAGAGTCCTCATGACTAAACCAGGGGCACTCAGCTCTCGCCTCGCTACATGGGCAATATTGTTGTCCCCTTATCATATGATCTTCGTCCCGTAAAAGGCTGTCAAAGGTCAAGCCCTGGCAGACTTTTTGGCAGCCCACCCGAGCTCGGAGTCATTCAGAATATATGAAGAGATCCCAGATGAGGTCGCCAACTCGCATGCAACTTCCCACGATGATATATGGCGAATGTTCTTCGACGGTGCTTCGAGAACTGGACCCAAGGGCAACATCGTCGTCGGAGTCGGGGTGGTGCTGGTTTCTCCTTCCGGATTGGTGATCAACCGTGCTTACTCTCTCACGGAGCCCTGTTCTAACAATGTGGCTGAGTTCAACGCTTTGGTCATTGGCCTCCAACTTGCAAGAGAGCTGGGGGTAGAATATCTTGAAGCATACGACGATTCTCAGTTAATCGTCAATCAGATCCGGGGCTCATACGAAGTCCGCCACGAAGACATGACCCCTTATCACCAAATAAGATCGACATCATCTCGTCATTTGAGGGATTCTTCATCGAACATGTTCCTAGACTCCGAAATATCGAAGCTGATGCCTTAGCAGGCCTGGCCGCTTCCCTAGCAGTGCCAAATCATACTCACCAATCGGTAGATGTGATAGGCCACGAACTGGTCTGCCCCAAGAACAATGTTCAATTCGTGGCGAGTTATTCCGCCCAGACGATCGACGATGTCCCAGATTGGAGACAACCATTCATTGATTTCGTCGTCTACGATATCCTGCCCGAGAACCCAAAGGAAGCTACTTCCATCAGAATGCGTTCTCTTAGATTCTTCTACGATACAGAAACAAAAATTCTCTATCGCCGATCCTATGATGGATTATTTCTTCGGTGTCTGTCAAACGCAGAAGCCAAAGAAGCCGTACGCGAAGCTCATGACGGTGTTTGCGGGGCCCACCAGCCTGGCCCTAAATTGCAAGACCGTCTTCGCCGAATGGGCTACTACTGGCCCATCCTGGTAGCAGATGCGATAGACTATGTGAGAAAGTGTAAAGCCTGCCAAGTCCATGCGGACTTCATCCACCAGCCATCCGAGTTTCTAAATCCGACAGTGGCGTCCTGGCCGTTCGAAGCATGGGGAATGGATATCATCGGTCCGAATACTCCACCTTCCTCCCGAGGACATCGCTTCTTACTCGCAATCACAGATTACTTCTCCAAATAGGCGGAGGCTGTCCCACTCGTGGAAGTAAAGACTTCAAACGTGATCAGCTTTCTTAAGCATCACGTCATCTATCGCTTCGGACTGTCCCGAAGGATCATCCACGATAATGGTCCGCAGTTTGCAAGCCACGCCTTCTATCGGTTCTGCGACAAGCACCGCATCCAGAATATTGCTTCGACGCCACACAATCCAGCAGCAAATGGGTTGACAGAAACATTCAACAAAACCATCATCAAGTTACTCAAGAAGTTCGTGTCGTCCAACAAACGCGACTGAAACGAGAAGCTTGGTGAATGCCTATGGACGTACCGTACCACAGTCCGAACGGCCACAGGGAACACACCATTCTTCCTGGTGTACGGGAGTGAGGCAGTTCTTCCATTGGAGACTCAAATACCCTCACTCCGCGTCGCCCTCACTTATCAATTGACGACAGACGATAACTACCGTCGCCGACTACAAGAGTTAGAGGCCTTAGACGAAAAGTGCCTCCTGGCTCAGCAAAGAATCGAGCTATACCAAGCACGCATCTCTGGAGCCTTCAACAAGAAGGTTAAAATTAGAACATTCCAAGTGGACGATCTCGTCCTGGCAGTCCGAAGGCTGATGGTCACGACTCACAAGACCGCCGACAAGTTCCAGCCAAAATGGGAAGGTCCATTCATCATTGAGGCTGTATTCTCCAACGGTGCTTACCGCCTCGCAAAACAAAATGGAGACTTGCTTATGTTGCCCGTCAATGGCAAGTTCCTGAAGAAATAATATGTCTAAACGACATCTTCCAGATTATCGAGTCATGTACCCGCTGGTGCCGCTGAACTCACATCCACAATATTCCAGATTATCGAGTTATGTACCCGCTGGTGCCGCTGAACTCACATCCACAACATTCCAGATTATTGAGTTATGTACCCGCTGGTGCCGCTAAACTCATATCTATAAATTCTAGATTATCGAGTCATATACCCGCAGGTGCCTCTGAACTCACATTTCGTTCACTCGTTCAGATAGTAAGTCATGTATGACCATGCCTCTGAACTTTCTTTCTGAAAGAGATCCTCCCTCATGATCCACTATCCGCACTTCCAGTGCACAAAAAGGGTAACAGATCCACAAATTTCCAAAACGGCCATGTCCTCATTACCTCTGAGTCGTTTCACTTCCGCCAAAAACAAATTACACCTTTACATAGAACTTCCATGTTCTCATTACCTCTGAGTCATTCTATGTGCCCTCCTTCATTGAGCCCACTCCTGCCATGTCCTCATTACCTCTGAGTGGGAAGGCTCCGTCGAAGAAACCTTCATGCTTGCCATGTTCTCATTACCTCTGAGTAAGTATGATGATTCCCTTTCGATTTATTATCTGTACCCACAACCGGAGTACGCCAAGGATAATAGGTCCACAAATATTCTCCGCTGAGTCCACTCTTGCCATGTCCTCATTACCTCTGAGCAGGAAAACTCTACGGTAAAACCTCCGTAATTACCATGTCCTCATTACCTCTGAGTAAGTATGTTGGTCCTCTCTCGTCTTATTATCCGTACCCTGAACCCGGGGTACGCCAAGGGTAATAGGCCCACAAATGTCCTCTGTTGCCCACAAATATATCCTCCGTTGAGTCCACTCCTGCCATGTCCTCATTACCTCTGAGTAGGAAAACTCCACGGTAAAACCCTCATACTTGCCATGTCCTCACTACCTCTGAGTAAGTATGTTGGTTCCCCTACATCCTATTATCCGTATCGTAAGTCGGGGTACGCCAAGGATAATAGGCCCACAAATGTCCTTTGCTAAGTCTCTTAGTACAGGCCCACCATTCCTCATCATGTCCCGGGAGCCCAGCTGCTCCATGACATTCTTTCTTTCGATACTCGGAACGTCCACGACAACCTTATTTTTTGAACCGTTCTGGGTATCCCTAATCAAACTTGTTACCCGTACCTAAAACCAAGGTATGCCAAGGGTAACAGGTCCACAGACAAGCCCCCCCATGCGGGGCAAACATTACCATAATACCACAAGCACAGCAAGCAAGACAAATGAAGGGTAGAATGAAAAATACTCTTTATTTGAAAGTCGAAAAAAGCATTACATGTTTTGGGGACCATATCCCTCTCAAAAAAGACAAGAAAAGGAGAACAGAAACAAAAGAAGGAAGGCCGACTATAGTTCGGCATTACACAACTCCAAGAGGCGGTCTCTCACTAAGGCAGTGCCCCGCTCAAGCCTCTGTCTAGCTCGGCGCTCAGCCTCTTGGGACAACTGCTCCCCACTATCCAGGTCCATGAGTGCCCGGCAGTCGTCGTCCAACCTCTTCAGAGCCACTTCCAAGTCAGCCGAAGCTTTATTAACTTTATCAGCCTCCTGGATAATCAGCCCTCTGTCGATTCGGGCAGCCTCAAGCTCAGACTCAAAGAAAGTTAACTTCCTTTGGAGCTCAAGGATCTGCTCCCGCGTTTCAGCAATCCTACGGGAGGCAATCGCTTCCCGAACTGTAACATCTTCACTCTCATGGCTCAATCGATCATATCGATCAGACAGAGTACGGAGATCCTCCAGTATGGCCGGCCTGGTTTTATCCTGAGCAGCCCTCGCCTTCTCTATAGCAGTCGTGAGGGAGCCACGCTCCTGATCTATAGCGGCAGATAGATCAACCTGTCGCAGTACCTGAAGCTGAGCCACCAGCTGATCGGTCTCCAGCAACTTCACCTCTAGGAGTGCAGCCACACCTGCTCCACCGGAAAGGGCCTTAAGGATATCAATTTGACCCTGGGCGCATTGCCGGGCCAAGACGAAAGAGGTCCCTCTGTCCACAGCAGCTTCTATCCCCCTTTTCAAGTGACGATGAAAGCTGTCGACCACGTCCTGTAACGCTTCGTCCAGAACCTCTATAGAGGACGGCGTCAGAGGAAGCGTGGCCGGCAGCATCGAAGGAGTGGTGCTAGAACTTGCCACCAGGGGGCGACTTCTGAGCAGAACGATGCACAGAGAGCGGCTAACTCTTCCTCTGCCACCCGAAGAGCCTGGACGCTTGGCAGGGCGGAGAGGTCGACTCTCTGGGCTGCCCGAGCAGAGGAAGACACGAAGACCATCGTCCCCTGCCCCAATTGTCCCATCACCGGATTTGTCGAACTCGAGCCCACAGGAGGACCATCAAGACGAGCCGAAGGGGGAGGAGGTACGCCCCTCTCCGCCAGTGCCCCTTCGGCAGAATCTGTCCCAACAAAGTCCGTCCTCAGCACTGAAGAGGCAGGACTTGCATGTCCATGACAATGATCAATCGACGTGACCCGAAGGATGTGATCATAGAGCAGATAGGCCTCTTCGCAAGTTAAGATTCGGCTTATCTTACCGGGAGAGGAGCATCGAGGCTGTAGCTCGTTCGCAGCTGACAGGGTCTCCTCACCCGCGATCTCCAAATTAAATTTGGCCAGCTCCTCTGACCCAGCCACCTGAGAGGGAGAGGCAACTTGATCAGCATCACCTGGACGGAATTCAGCAACTTCGGGGGCAAGCTCACTAGAGCCCCCGTCGTCCCGAGTCACGATCTCGGCAACTCGAGAGTCCTCTTCTTCTGATGCCTACAAGAGGAAAAGAAGATGATTAAAATCAAAGCTAGAAGAAAGGAAGGACCGGTAGTAACTTATTTACCTCTGACGCGGAGTCAATTTCTTCGCCTCTTTCCTTTATAGTTAGCCCGTGGTGTGAGCCCTTGACCCGAAATCCCCACTTTATTATTATTTTATTTTGCTGAAATATTAAAATTTTATGTTGAATTAATAATTGAATAACCTAGTAAGTAGTCAACACATATATACAAGTATCAATTACCCTTTACAGATAATAGAGCTAGAGGACTGTTATATCAAAAGTCTCAAACAGGAGGGACTAGCAGGTAAATCCCATAATTAAGAGGGGGGTAATCGCATATTTACCTTATTCAAATTCCTGCGGCCAAGCTAGATAAGAATAGAATTCAAATTTAACTCTTTTCAATCCAAATTTGAATTGGACACCATCGGATTCTCTCAATCCTTGGGAGATTTAACTCCACCCCCAGACTCGGGTATATAATCAAGGCAGCAGACCTGCCCCTCCTTTCAAACCCTAGAAATCTCGATCTCTTCTCCTGCTGCAAGAATTCAGGGGAGGCCGAGGAAAACACTCCAGTTTTGGCATTCGAAAAACCAGGTACACCCCTGTCACGATTTATAATCCCTGCTATGTACAGTTTGTGTTTGAAGTAATGTTTGGAAGGGCTCTCCTAGGAGTGGCATTAGTGGTGGACAGGGTAAGTACACAACCTATGGCAATATAGGAATTTGTTTATAGGTCCCTGAACTCGAGCAAAGGGAGAGGGAGGTAGCCTTGGTTGTCTGTGTCAACATAACCTGGGAGCCCAAGTATCTAGGATAGCAGCTATCATAACAAGTCACTTTGTATCAACTACCATATCAAGGGAGCAATCAGTAGGAACTTGGGGCTTTACTTAGATTAGATTAACTAAAATCAGTCTTAGCCCTGCAACAAGGAGGAGGAAGATTGGTGTTTGTACTCTTGTCTTACACTGCAGTATACATTGTAAGTTAAGTAGCCATATATGTTGTACCCTTAGAACTTGCTCCTGTCAACAACAAGAGATGTACCAGGTTACTCAATATAGCTAGGTGGCATAGAAATCAGACCTGCCCCTTCATATTGCTCAGTTCCCTGCTAGTTCATGTATGGTTCTGTCCACCATATTGTTTGGTAGTGTAGAACTGTCCTTGGTTCAATCCAAATCAATACCTATCATTTCAGAGTACATCCCTGTTTCAGTCCAGGTTAATACACATGGATAGGACTCTCTGCAAGTAATAGTTCCTGCCATAGGATGAGATCTCTGCCCTGCTTATATGTCACATTCATTCCCTTGGCTGTACTGATTAAAGTCACTGCACACCCAAGTTTCTAATTATTCAATTGTTCTGTCCTTGGGTTCTCAGTTGCAGATCATGCATAGATGTTGGATATGAATACACATTGCACACTCCAGACATTCATACACCATTGCTGAGTAGTGCTTGCCTATACTATTTTTCATTACTGCCTATCCCAGTCCAATCTTCCTGTTCTATCAGACAAGGCAAATCCCCACATTTCCACTGATAGGACATGGCAGCAGAACACTGCTGTGCAAGTTAGTAATGGGTTCATCCTTGTTTGCATTTTCCAGTTAAATTGCACAAATGGCATTAATGCAATCCTGAAACAAACTTTTGCATCACATCATGACATTAACTGGGAACCCATTAGTCTTAAGTACTGGGAGGCCCTGCACAAATCAGGGCAATATGGTGTCATCCCTGAGACTATAGACTAGGTACAGATGTTAGTTTGGGGTCATGCCCCAATCTGTTACACAGAAGTGATGTGGGTTACAAACAAGGTTTGTGGTTCCATCAGTAATAAGGCAGAGGTCCCTCTCTGAACCTAATGTCCAGATATTTCAGATAATTAACAGTGCTATCATAACCTGGCCTCTAATGAGTTTTGACCTGTCCTAATAAGGAGACTGATTATCAAGTAAAACCTGTAATATATTATCCAGGTAAGTCCCAATTTGTTGTTTCCTGAGAATGTACTTTGTATCATTAGTCTACATGACAACATGGCTAACACAGACCTGCAGATAAAGGCTTACTTGATTAGGCTAGCACAACCATAGCAAGGGGGGCAACAGTTACAGTTGCATCATCCGGTTTTCCAGTTGAGGGAAGGCCAACTCTGTAAACTAGGAGGAGGCTCATTTGCACTGTTCAGATTAAAGAGATTGCCTTGAAAGTTATCTGGATATAACTTAAAATAGAAAGCTTTACTTCCATTGCATGTCTGAGCAATGAGGTGTATTTTCTGATGTGTGGGAAGGTTAGAGTTTGGCTTTCACCTTCTTAATGTTCAAGAATCTTATCATCTTAAAGACCACAGACATCCTATTCTTTACCTTAAGTCACCATTGTGTATAATAATTTAAAACAGTTAAGAGAGCAGTATATTCCTGTTACAGTATTTTTACTTGTTTTGCCATCTACAGCTAAGCTGTGCAGTCCACTGAGTTTGACATATGTTCAGCCCAAATGTTTCTTGGTTTCAAACTAGTATGTCGACCCTATGATCTTAATGCCTAGCCCAGTATGGGCTGTCAGCATACACCATGTCCTATAATGTATGAGGCCTGGATTGCCTTATACCAGGCTTGGGATTGCCAAAAGTTTCAGAGCAGGACAAATTAGATGTCTATTATTGCCCCAACCTAATAGCTGAACTAGAGAGGTAGCAAATAGTGTGGGAAGGGCAGTTGGAATACTGTGTATGGAGATTAGTGCCCAGATTAAGATAGGAGGGTAGAGTGTTAGGAAAGAAGACAATATGTGTAAGGTGAAAGGTTGGGTACAGACTTAAACATGAGGGAAGTTTGGGAAGGACCTTGACAAGCATTCCAAACATGCCTGAACTCTTGGGGATATGTGGCAGGGTTTCCATAGTCAAGGTACATGTATATATACGTGTTTCTATCTTGGTATAGGTAGTTATGGTTTTGGGACTTGAGCTAGTTTTTACTTTACCACAAATCAACCTAGAAGATTATCAAACCAATAGTTAGACAATGAACAAAGATTGTTTTACAAGAGTAGCTTATTAATTCAGTTAGGCACCAAATATAGGTAGCAGGGGAGGGTTTAACTGATTGACTGTAGAAATACTCTTTTATATCATCTTCATTGTGTTAATTAGATTTAATTCACAAAACAGGATACTTGGACTCCAACCTTCCACTTGATCATTACTCGCAGCTCGGGACGACAGGCAAGTGCATGTATCGATTGTTACTGTTTCTGATGGACTCACTACTTGTTATTTCATATGTCTTGCTGCTTGTTGACACGATCATCACACGTGGATTAGTATCATGGTTTTATTCTACATTTTGATTATCTCCTATGTCACCTCGTATATGATTGATTCCATGAGTACTAGCTGGGCGGAGAAATATCCTAGTAGGCGTGTGAACAACCCATTCTATCCCATGAGTCTATTCTTGAATAATAGCAGCTGCACACGACACGTGTAGCTGCCGGATTTACCCCTTAGCCGTTCACACACCGAAACTGATATTTCAATATACATAGACTAGTTGATATTCTTATTACTCCATTATACTCTTCATCATTTGCTATGCTACCATGATTTACACATTGCCTTATAGTAGCTATATTTCCATTGATAGAGTCTCATGTCTTCCCTTTTGTACTATGATGCTAGTTTACTTTCTAGTTTCATTCTCATATGCTATTTACATGTTTGTGATTCTGTTGAGACTCGGCTAGTGGTCATATGTGTACTTGTTCCAATCCTGACTGGATAACCAATATTTTAGGTGATGAGTTAGAGGAGTTCTGCACTACCTTTTATGAGCAGACGGAAGATCCTGATTTGAGCATACCGGAGGACTTGGATGCAGGGCTACCCTCCGCAGGAGATTATTAGCTAGATAGCATTTTATTGAGCATGAGTCGCTCGCAGAAACTCTTTGATTGTATTTCTTTTATTTATGGATTATGAGAGTTGAGTAGTGGATCCTCTTTTATACATTTTATTGAGATCATTTCTTCCATCATTTTTGGTCTCTATATTAGATGATTTTATTTAGTTAATCAGTTTGTTCCTCTCATCATAAATACTGTGTTTACAACTACCTGTTGAGAATGTTATGCAAATTGAAATTGTGAAAATCTATAAACTGCGTGGTTGTATTTGATAAATGTGGAGATGCTAGACAGCGTTCTACCGTCGATACTGCGGTGTAGGCTGGACGTACCCACGCCTTGTGCCCAAATACTGGGTGCGGGTCGTGACACGTTTTTATGGTGGCCCATGCAGGTCTGATTTCGCAAAACACAGCGAAACTTGTGGTAGTACTCAACTTAGATGTACTACTGCAGGCCTGCGAATAGGAAATAGACCTTAAGGACCATCTTCATATTTTAATGTCGTCATTGAATTCTACATTTGATCTCAATTATCCCTTTGATTTGCATCCTGTTTGAATTTTCATACCGACTAACAATTTTACTTTTGTGGCAGTTAGATGGATCAAGGCAGGAACCCCGCTAACCCGAACACCCCAGCCAACGTTGGTGGGTCCTCCATGAATGGGACCCCACCAACTCACGGGAGCCGTTTCACCTACCTAGGCGAGACTCCCCAGCCGCGGGCTACGAGATTTCGCCGTGATGATATTCCGCCACCACCGCAGTTCACTTCGCCGATCCCACCACCAGCACCTTTCCACCAGCCAGTGCCCTTCCAGCAGCCAGCACCCCTTCCGTATCCAGCACCAGCTCTGCCCCCACCACCTCCGCTGGACAATGTTGCCCTCCTCGGGATCTTCCAGCAGATCATGGCATCTCAGACACGGCAGGCTGACGTCTTCCGCGAGGCTCTCCAGGCCAGGGAGGCTCCTCCACAGCGCCCCGGCACCTCCAAAATTTTTACAGATCTCAGGTCTTGGGATTTCAAGGGTACGGAGGGAATTCTCTACGCCGATGATTGGCTGGAGAATGTGGACCGCAATCTCCGGAGGGCTCGAATCCCCGAAGACCAGAAGGTAGATAATGCGAGCATGCAGCTCTATGACATCGCCTGTACGTGGTACAGGGATGAGCCCAGATTCACTGCACCAGACGTGACCTGGGAGGAGTTCAAAGAGCTATTCAAGGCGAAGTTTTACCCCGAAGTCGCTCGTGAAGAGTTGGAGAATGAGTTTGAGAGCCTCGAACAAGGCAACCTATCTATTGACGAGTATTCTGCCGAGTTCTCCCGACTCAGTCGATTTGCAGACGCCTTGACTCCTGCAGCCAAGGCCAAGAAGTTCAGGAAGGGGCTATCACATGAGATCCGTATAGCTGTGGCCACCAGCCAAGCCACCACATATGAGCAGATCTTGAAAGTTGCGCAAGACGTGGAGAAGGAAATGAAGCGTAAGCAGAAGAGGGATCGAGACGCCTATGGAGGAGGCAGTAGCCAGTCCGGATCGGCAAAGCGATCCAATGCTCCGGGGAAGACCACAGTACAGCAACATCAGCCACAACCCCGTTATCAGCAGCAGAACCAGCCTCCAGCTAGAGTCACCACCACCCAGCAGAACCAGCAGAGACAGCCCCCCTGCACCTTGCAACTACTGCAAGAAGCCGGGACATTCATGGGAGGTATGTCGGAAACGCCTTGGAGCATGCTTATTCTGCGGATCTAGCGAGCATCAGATGAGGAAATGTCCATCGGCGCGTAATCATGCAGCACAGAAAGCGGCTCCCACCCAAGGAGCACCGACGAGGCCCACGGTACCCCAGCAGCAGAGGGGACCCCTGCCCACACAGCAGCAGCGCTTCGGCCAGCACCAGCAGCAGGGCAGGGCTTATGCCATGGCGGTCGATGAGACACTATTATCTCCTGACGTGATAGCAGGTTCTGTTCTCCTTGAATCTTTTCCAGCTATTGCCTTATTTGATTCTGGAGCCAGTCACAGCTTCGTATCTGCAGCATTTATCTTTAGACATAGTATTGTATCTAGGCCTTTAGATAACACCTATAAAGTCTCGACTGGCGGAGGCGTCATATTAGTGAAAGATGTTTGCATTGGTCGCCACATTACCATAGGGGGCCGAGAGTTACGCGCTAGCTTACTCATTATGCCACTCCCGAGCTTTGACATAGTGCTCGGCATGGACTGGCTGAGTAAACACTTCGCCAGCATTGACTGTCACCGCGGATGTGTCATATTCAGCCAGCCGGGGGAAGCTGTGTTCGAGTTCAGTAGAGGAGGAGTCGAGCCACGAAGCGACGCTATTTGTGGGACCATGGTAGCAGAAGAAGAGCTACCTCATCCCATCATCGCAGAGTTTCTCGACGTGTTTCCAGAGGAGCTTCCTGGACTGCCGCCAGACAGAGACGTCGAGTTCTCCATTGACCTTGTGCCCGGCGCTCAGCCAGAGTCACAGAGGATTTACAGAATCAACAAGGAGGCTGTAGAGCTGAAGAAGCAGATTGACGAGCTACTAGAGAAGGGGTTTATTAGATCAAGTTCGTCGCCGTGGGGTGCACCAGTGCTGTTCGTGCCCAAGAAGGACGGGACAGTGCGAATGTGTATCGACTACCGGACCTTGAACAGCAAGACGATCAAGAATAAATATCCGCTGCCCAGAATTGACGATCTTTTCGATCAGTTGAGCGGTGCGCGGGTGTTCTCGAAGATCGATTTGAGGTCAGGGTACCACCAGGTGAAGGTGAAGAAGGAGGATATCCCGAAGATGGCCTTCCAGACCAAGTACGGCCAGTACGAATTCATGGTGATGCCGTTTGGGTTGACCAATGCCCCGGCAGTCTTCATGAATTTGATGAACAAGGTATTCCACCCGTACCTTGACAAGTTCGTCATGGTCTTCATCGACGACATCCTCATCTATTCAAAGTCGCCGGAAGAGCACGAGGAGCATTTGAGGATCGTGCTGGAGACACTTAGAAAGGAGAAACTCTATGGAAAGCTCTCCAAGTGCGAGTTTTTCCTTGACAAGGTGGAATTTCTTGGGCATGTAGTGACAGGAGATGGCATATCTGTTGATCCGAAGAAAATCGCTGTTGTTGAGTCTTGGACCACTCCGACTACTGTGGCGGAGATTCGGAGTTTCTTAGGACTGGCTGGGTATTATCGGAAATTCGTCCAAGACTTTGCTCGGATTGCGGAGCCAATGACCAAGCTCACTCGGAAGGACGTGGAATTTGTATGGACAGAAGACTGCCAGGCGGCGTTCGACGAGCTGAAGAAGAGACTGACGACAGCTCCTATATTGACATTGCCATCTGGTTCCGGCGGTTTCTCTATCTACAGCGATGCTTCCGGGAAGGGATTGGGATGCGTCCTAGAGCAGAATAAGAAGGTGATTGCTTATGCGTCCAGACAGCTGCGGCCGCATGAGAAGAATTACCCCACTCATGACTTAGAGTTGGCAGCGGTCATATTCGCCCTGAAATTGTGGAAACATTATTTATATGGAGAGCGTGTGGAAATTTTCACTGACCACAAGAGCTTGAAGTATGTTTTCACACAGAAGGAGCTGAATATGCGGCAACGCAGATGGTTGGAATTGATGAAGGATTTCGACATCGCGTTGCAGTACCATCCGGGGAAGGCGAATGTAGTCGCGGATGCATTGAGTCGGTATCCAGTAGCTATGTTCTTGACGAGGGACCGACACTTATTGGCAGATTTGGAGAGCTTGGGTATTGAGGTAGTCATTCCGGGAGTCGAGACACAGATGATGAGCATGCAGATTCAGTCTGGATTGATGGACAAAATTCGAGAGGCTCAGCAGCAGGATGAGCAGTTGAGGGGTATTATTGCGCAGGTCCGAGCTGGCTCATTAGAGGATTTCACCATTGCAGAGGATGGCTCATTGAGGCATGGGACGAGACTGTGTGTACCTAAGGAAGAGCTGCGGGAGGAGGTCATGCAGGAGGCGCACCGCTCTCAGTATTCTTTGCATCCTGGTGCCAACAAGATGTACAAGGATATGAGAGCCCACGTCTGGTGGTATGGCATGAAGCGCGAGGTGGCGCGCTTCGTTTCTAGATGCCTTGTGTGTCAGCAGGTCAAAGCCGTGAGGCAGAGACCCGGGAGATTACTTCAGCCATTGCCGATCCCCGAGTGGAAGTGGGAACATATCACCATGGATTTTGTTTCCGGTCTTCCACGTTCGCCTGGCGGGAAGGATGCGATTTGGGTCATCGTTGACAGGTTGACCAAATCAGCCCACTTCATACCATTCAAAGTGGGACTGTCCACGGAGAGATTAGCTGAGTTGTACGTGAGGCAGATCGTCAGATTGCACGGCGTTCCAGTGAGTATCGTCTCCGATCGTGACAGCAGATTTACATCCCATTTTTGGAGGAGTCTGCAGGCCAGCTTGGGCACATCGCTCAAGTTCAGCACGACCTATCATCCACAGACAGATGGGCAGTCAGAGCGGACGATTCAGACACTCGAGAACATGCTGCGGACGTGTGTACTAGATTTTGGCGGCTCGTGGGAGGACCACCTTCACCTTGTGGAGTTCTCCTACAACAACAGTCACCAAGCTAGTATTGGGATATCTCCCTTCGAGGCCTTGTACGGACGGAGATGTCGTACCCCGCTATCTTGGGACGACGTGGGTGAGAGAGCACTATTGGGGCCCGAGATGGTCGTGGATGCTGCGGAGAAGGTGAAATTGATTAGGGAGCGACTTCGTGTGGCACAGGACAGGCAGAAGCACTGGGCCGACAGCCATCGTAGACCGTTAGAGTTTGAGGTATAGTTTTGTTAATTGTAATTATTGATCATGATAGGAATAGGTCATAACCTTGCTTAAATCTAGGTGGACGACATGGTGTTCTTGAAGATATCTCCGACGCGTGGCACGATACGCTTCGGAGGAGGAGGGAAGCTCAGCCCGAGATATATCGGTCCGTTTCACATCCTCGAGAAAGTCGGGGAAGTGGCATACCGTTTGGCACTACCACCCGCATTGGAGGGGGTGCACAACGTATTCCACGTATCCCAGCTGAGACGGTACGTGGCGGACCCCAGTCACGTGCTAGATCATTCGGAGATTGAGGTGGGACCGAGCCTCAGTTATCAGGAACAACCCGTGGAGATCTTGGACCGCCGGGAGAAGGTGCTACGCAACCAGACTATTCTCTTGGTGCGTGTCGCATGGAGGCACCATTCGCCAGGCGAATCCACATGGGAGAGAGAAGACGAAATGCGGGAGCGCTATCCTCATCTTTTTGAGACTTGAGGTATAAATTCTTACCCTTGTATCTACCTTTAATTTCGAGGACGAAATTATTTTAAGGTGGGTAGGTTTGTGAGCCCTTGACCCGAAATCCCCACTTTATTATTATTTTATTTTGCTGAAATATTAAAATTTTATGTTGAATTAATAATTGAATAACCTAGTAAGTAGTCAACACATATATACAAGTATCAATTACCCTTTACAGATAATAGAGCTAGAGGACTGTTATATCAAAAGTCTCAAACAGGAGGGACTAGCAGGTAAATCCCATAATTAAGAGGGGGGTAATCGCATATTTACCTTATTCAAATTCCTGCGGCCAAGCTAGATAAGAATAGAATTCAAATTTAACTCTTTTAAATCCAAATTTGAATTGGACACCATCGGATTCTCTCAATCCTTGGGAGATTTAACTCCACCCCCAGACTCGGGTATATAATCAAGGCAGCAGACCTGCCCCTCCTTTCAAACCCTAGAAATCTCGATCTCTTCTCCTGCTGCAAGAATTCAGGGGAGGCCGAGGAAAACACTCCAGTTTTGGCATTCGAAAAACCAGGTACACCCCTGTCACGATTTATAATCCCTGCTATGTACAGTTTGTGTTTGAAGTAATGTTTGGAAGGGCTCTCCTAGGAGTGGCATTAGTGGTGGACAGGGTAAGTACACAACCTATGGCAATATAGGAATTTGTTTATAGGTCCCTGAACTCGAGCAAAGGGAGAGGGAGGTAGCCTTGGTTGTCTGTGTCAACATAACCTGGGAGCCCAAGTATCTAGGATAGCAGCTATCATAACAAGTCACTTTGTATCAACTACCATATCAAGGGAGCAATCAGTACGTACTTGGGGCTTTACTTAGATTAGATTAACTAAAATCAGTCTTAGCCCTGCAACAAGGAGGAGGAAGATTGGTGTTTGTACTCTTGTCTTACACTGCAGTATACATTGTAAGTTAAGTAGCCATATATGTTGTACCCTTAGAACTTGCTCCTGTCAACAACAAGAGATGTACCAGGTTACTCAATATAGCTAGGTGGCATAGAAATCAGACCTGCCCCTTCATATTGCTCAGTTCCCTGCTAGTTCATGTATGGTTCTGTCCACCATATTGTTTGGTAGTGTAGAACTGTCCTTGGTTCAATCCAAATCAATACCTATCATTTCAGAGTACATCCCTGTTTCAGTCCAGGTTAATACACATGGATAGGACTCTCTGCAAGTAATAGTTCCTGCCATAGGATGAGATCTCTGCCCTGCTTATATGTCACATTCATTCCCTTGGCTGTACTGATTAAAGTCACTGCACACCCAAGTTTCTAATTATTCAATTGTTCTGTCCTTGGGTTCTCAGTTGCAGATCATGCATAGATGTTGGATATGAATACACATTGCACACTCCAGACATTCATACACCATTGCTGAGTAGTGCTTGCCTATACTATTTTTCATTACTGCCTATCCCAGTCCAATCTTCCTGTTCTATCAGACAAGGCAAATCCCCACATTTCCACTGATAGGACATGGCAGCAGAACACTGCTCTGCAAGTTAGTAATGGGTTCATCCTTGTTTGCATTTTCCAGTTAAATTGCACAAATGGCATTAATGCAATCCTGAAACAAACTTTTGCATCACATCATGACATTAACTGGGAACCCATTGTCTTAAGTACTGGGAGGCCCTGCACAAATCAGGGCAATATGGTGTCATCCCTGAGACTATAGACTAGGTACAGATGTTAGTTTGGGGTCATGCCCCAATCTGTTACACAGAAGTGATGTGGGTTACAAACAAGGTTTGTGGTTCCATCAGTTATAAGGCAGAGGTCCCTCTCTGAACCTAATGTCCAGATATTTCAGATAATTAACAGTGCTTTAAGGTTGTATCATAACCTGGCCTCTAATGAGTTTTGACCTGTCCTAATAAGGAGACTGATTATCAAGTAAAACCTGTAATATATTATCCAGGTAAGTCCCAATTTGTTGTTTCCTGAGAATGTACTTTGTATCATTAGTCTACATGACAACATGGCTAACACAGACCTGCAGATAAAGGCTTACTTGATTAGGCTAGCACAACCATAGCAAGGGGGGCAACAGTTACAGTTGCATCATCTGGTTTTCCAGTTGAGGGAAGGCCAACTCTGTAAACTAGGAGGAGGCTCATTTGCACTGTTCAGATTAAAGAGATTGCCTTGAAAGTTATCTGGATATAACTTAAAATAGAAAGCTTTACTTCCATTGCATGTCTGAGCAATGAGGTGTATTTTCTGATGTGTGGGAAGGTTAGAGTTTGGCTTTCACCTTCTTAATGTTCAAGAATCTTATCATCTTAAAGACCACAGACATCCTATTCTTTACCTTAAGTCACCATTGTGTATAATAATTTAAAACGGTTAAGAGAGCAGTATATTCCTGTTACAGTATTTTTACTTGTTTTGCCATCTACAGCTAAGCTGTGCAGTCCACTGAGTTTGACATATGTTCAGCCCAAATGTTTCTTGGTTTCAAACTAATATGTCGACCCTATGATCTTAATGCCTAGCCCAGTATGGGCTGTCAGCATACACCATGTCCTATAATGTATGAGGCCTGGATTGCCTTATACCAGGCTTGGGATTGCCAAAAGTTTCAGAGCAGGACAAATTAGATGTCTATTATTGCCCCAACCTAATAGCTGAACTAGAGAGGTAGCAAATAGTGTGGGAAGGGCAGTTGGAATACTGTGTATGGAGATTAGTGCCCAGATTAAGATAGGAGGGTAGAGTGTTAGGAAAGAAGACAATATGTGTAAGGTGAAAGGTTGGGTACAGACTTAAACATGAGGGAAGTTTGGGAAGGACCTTGACAAGCATTCCATACATGCCTGAACTCTTGGGGATATGTGGCAGGGTTTCCATAGTCAAGGTACATGTATATATACGTGTTTCTATCTTAGTATAGGTAGTTATGGTTTTGGGACTTGAGCTAGTTTTTACTTTACCACAAATCAACCTAGAAGATTATCAAACCAATAGTTAGACAATGAACAAAGATTGTTTTACAAGAGTAGCTTATTAATTCAGTTAGGCACCAAATATAGGTAGCAGGGGAGGGTTTAACTGATTGACTGTAGAAATACTCTTTTATATCATCTTCATTGTGTTAATTAGATTTAATTCACAAAACAGGATACTTGGACTCCAACCTTCCACTTGATCATTACTCGCAGCTCGGGACGACAGGCAAGTGCATGTATCGATTGTTACTGTTTCTGATGGACTCACTACTTGTTATTTCATATGTCTTGCTGCTTGTTGACACGATCATCACACGTGGATTAGTATCATGGTTTTATTCTACATTTTGATTATCTCCTATGTCACCTCATATATGATTGATTCCATGAGTACTAGCTGGGCGGAGAAATATCCTAGTAGGCGTGTGAACAACCCATTCTATCCCATGAGTCTATTCTTGAATAATAGCAGCTGCACACGACACGTGTAGCTGCCGGATTTACCCCTTAGCCGTTCACACACCGAAACTGATATTTCAATATACATAGACTAGTTGATATTCTTATTACTCCACTATACTCTTCATCATTTGCTATGCTACCATGATTTACACATTGCCTTATAGTAGCTATATTTCCATTGATAGAGTCTCATGTCTTCCCTTTTGTACTATGATGCTAGTTTACTTTCTAGTTTCATTCTCATATGCTATTTACATGTTTGTGATTCTGTTGAGACTCGGCTAGTGGTCATATGTGTACTTGTTCCAATCCTGACTGGATAACCAATATTTTAGGTGATGAGTTAGAGGAGTTCTGCACTACCTTTTATGAGCAGACGGAAGATCCTGATTTGAGCATACCGGAGGACTTGGATGCGGGGCTACCCTCCGCAGGAGATTATTAGCTAGATAGCATTTTATTGAGCATGAGTCGCTCGCAGAAACTCTTTGATTGTATTTCTTTTATTTATGGATTATGAGAGTTGAGTAGTGGATCCTCTTTTATACATTTTATTGAGATCATTTCTTCCATCATTTTTGGTCTCTATATTAGATGATTTTATTTAGTTAATCAGTTTGTTCCTCTCATCATAAATACTGTGTTTACAACTACCTGTTGAGAATGTTATGCAAATTGAAATTGTGGAAATCTATAAACTGCGTGGTTGTATTTGATAAATGTGGAGATGCTAAGACAGCGTTCTACCGCCGATACTGCGGTGTAGGCTGGACGTACCCACGCCTTGTGCCCAAATACTGGGTGCGGGTCGTGACACGTGGTGTCTGGTCGTTGCCAGTTTTCGAGAGCGAGGAATGCCGCCAACAGGAGAAAGTTGCCTGCTACGCTTCCGAGTAAGACCGGGTGCAACGGATGGCTGATCTACCACCATCTCATCTGGCAAAAGAGGCGGCTGATCCGCCCCTACATCTGCCACCAGAAAGGAAGACTCATCTCCATCATGCTCGTCGCCTTCGTCATCTGCAACAATGGAATCCGAATCCGGTACTTCGACTCTGTTCTTCATCTTCCTTGTCTTGGCTCCCTGGGAACCCTTATCCAGGCCGGTACCAATGATGAAACTGGTACCTAGGTTAAAACCGACAGGGGGCTTGTTCGCCATGACATGGTACAGAGCCGCCATATACAAGATCTCGACCGACGCCTTGATAGCGGGAACTGAGAAAACGGTACGGGTATGGAATGTATCATAGTAATGCCAGGCCCGGATGCCGTCAAGAAGGCTACCTTCGAAGCCCAGACAAGAGCTGGGGCTGTCTAGAAAAAGCTGACTATATCCAAATTGTCGGGCGAACCTGCTGGACAGATAAGGCTCCAGAAAGACAGTGTTACGGTTACGATACACCAGATGAGAGGGGCGGATATTTTGCAGCCACAGAAGCATCTGGCCGTCCAGCAGTTGAGGGGGTCCAATACCGTCAAGATGGACAGCTGCTATTTCCTCATCAGTAAAACGAGGGACAGATACGAAAATGTTGTACATATTTGCCCTCGCCAGTGCCATCCGACAAGCACGCATAGTCTCGAATTTCCAAGACTCATTACGATAGCGGAAGATAAAAGTGTCGTCATCAGTTATGCCGTCTTCAGAGCCCGGCCTCATCAAAGACGGATAATGCATCAACAGCCACCCCATCAAATAATGATAGGGTAGCTCAGTCCGTTCGAAATCTTTGGTCACATCGCGGGCGATGACCTTGGATGTGAAAGTGCGAAGGCCACGATGTACACTACACACCATGGCCGGGAGGATAGCTAGCCGGACTCGCAAAACCAACTTCACGGCCGGAAGGATGACATTGCGACTGAGCCTCTCGATAGAACCTGCTCCTCCCGAGACTACACAGTTTCGCAGCCATATCATCAAGAATCCCGCCAAGAGCGCCTTCTCTGACAACTCTTGGGTATCCTGATAAAAATAGCCAAAAGAGTCGGTTTTGCTCCCGAATATATCACTAGTGGTGGTCGCCCTCTTAGCTGACGACACTAAGGCTTTGACCGCCTCTCGGGACCGAGGACGTCGGGAAGTAACTTGACCTGAGGCATCCGTCGGGAAGAGAAATCGCACCCAGTCCTTGGTGTGGGGAGCATGCCCTTCCGAGCTGCTTTTCTTTTTGGCTATCTGATGACATGTGCTATAGTGGCACAATATCTCTTGATAAAGAGCCACGAAGCCTGGATATTATCTTTCCAAATCTTTAAACTCCTCGTTCGTAGGAGTATACGCCTCAAAAGCTTCGTCCCCCCAAGGAAGCTTGGAGACCGCGTGCATTTCGTGGAGCGCAAGTCCCATCTCCCACACGGGTGTATAGAAGGTCCCCGTCCGACGGTTATACATCTCCAGCAAAGATATAAATAATCTTTTGTTTATGGACAAGCCGTGGCTGGTGCCCCAAATGGCATGGTAAAGACCAATTTCACACAGAAAGGCCTCATACTTTTGCAAAATCCACATAGACAGATTAGTCCACGAGGGAACGGGATGTACCCAACTGGGGAGCATCAACCGGCCAATGGGGTAAGAGCCCTTCCGAGCAAGTTGGTTCATAAAGGTGTCGGCTGTAGAAAACGTGAAATTGGGACCCGACACATTCAAGAAAGTACCTAGGGCCAATCCCATTACAGAACGGCTGGTGTGCACCTTGCCCACACACACGGACTTCATGCTGTTGTTATAATGGATGTCTTCCACAAACATCCCACCTCGGGTAGGAATTAAAGAGTCTTCCATCTTCCGGTCCAATGGGAGCATATTGAACCAAGATAAAGGGAAGTGACGCTCCATTTGGGGAATGCGGATCACCATCCCGTTAGAAACAAAACTCCAGTTCTCTGACACCTCTAAAACCTGACTGTTCTTCACAGTCAAGGTGTCTCCAAAGAAAAATACAGGTTTCAGGTATTCTCCTTCTAATTTACCCGAGTTCATCATAGCATTAAGAAAATAGAAAGGCTGGTTCTTGATGGCATTCAATCTTGCCGGAGGCTCGTCACTCGGAAACTGGTCCGCCATGTGCCGAACTATATGGTCGTACCTATACCCCAGAGCAGCTTGGGCACTACCCACCAGGAGTTCTCCAGCAGCATTGACCGGCAAATTCACTGAGAAGAAACCAGAAAAGGATAAGTTGAAAGGAGGGGCAAAAAGAACTAAATAGGTGTTCTCGAGCTTATGCGGTTCCAATTTAACGAAGTCTCATGCGGCTCAGGAGAACACTTATGCGGCTCCAACTCAACAAAGTCTCGTCCGGCTCAGGAGAACACTTATGCAGCTCCAAATCAATGAGGTCTCATGCGGCCCAAACATAGAAGAACACTTATGCGGCTCCGTGTAGTAAAGCTTATGCCGCAGTAGGGCTCTCAGGGTTCGAATAAGTTCGTGCGGACCACGTGACAGACAAAATTAATGCGAACCTATGCGGCTCAGTGTAGCTTATGCGGCTTCGATCGGCGAAGCACGCATGCGGTCACAGTGGCTACTCTTATGCTGCTCATGGTTCGGCCACAGGACGAACATGCGGCTCACATGAAGATAAAGGCTCGTGCATATAGCGTACAACGTGGCCATGGCAATTAGGGTTCCTTAAACTTATATAATGTCCTTACCAGCGATAGGGGGATGAACGTCAGGGTGAACCGCGGGCAAGTCGGCCGACGGAGGAGCAGCCGCGGCCTTCTTGCCCTTCGCCGCCGCAGTCGACGAAGACGCTGCCTTCTTGCCTCTCACCGCAACAGTCTTCTTGGGAGCCATTTGCTGATCGAAGAGGAGGATGGCAATCGGGATAGGGAAGGTTTGAAGCAAAAGAGAAAGTAAAAGAAGCTCTCTCTCCTAAACTCCTCTTATTTATAGGAAGACGAGAGGGGGAAACACGTAGACTAATAACCGCCTCGAAAAAGACGAAACCGACTCCTCGAATTTCGTCCCCTCTCTCATAAAGAAGATTCACCTAGGGCATAAAATCCAAAGATTTAATGAGCCGACCCTTGGGATTTCCCCAAAAGGCGGCACTAAAACGAATTTGAGGCAATTAATGATGCACACACATGGCAAGAAGCTATGCGGCCCGAAAGTCCCTACGGCTGACTGACTAAATACAGCTGAGACATCCATGCGGCCGAGACATCCATGCGATCGAGACATCCATGCGGCCGAGACATCCATGCGGCTGAGACATCCATGCGACCGAGACATCATATGCGGCCAGAAGAATACATGGCCATGCTTCTTATTCAAAGTATTTCAATTTTGCAAATTGAAAACTTTGAAGGGGGTCTTGTAGAAGCATGGAAAAGAATAAAGAAAGATCCATGCGGCCCGAGAGCCCCCTGCGGCTCAGAGAGTTCATGCGGCTCAAGTATCCATGCAGCTCGAGCGTCTATGCGGCTCAAACAAGTCCTATGCGGCTCAAAGTGGAGCCACATGGCCTACAAACAGATCTCTCGTTTGTCCTTTACTGCATTAAATGCCTTGACGGCTGACAGCTTTGACAAGGTGATAATTCTGACACGAAGATATCATTATGACTCTCTTATAATGACGGACTCTTTGGGAAGCGAAGAAAATCTCTGACACGATCCCCCGAGAGTCAGAAACTGTCATGCGGCCTTGACACGTGGACAGTCGTATGCGGCCCATGCGGAGGCTCCCCCATGCGGCTCACGAAGACTAGTCCCATGCGGCTCACGAAGACTAGCTCCATGCGGCTCACGAAGACTAGCTCCATGCGGCTCACGAAGGCCATCCCCATGCAGCTCACGAGGACTATCTCCATGCGGTTCACTCATGCGGTCATCCACACTCATGCGGCTCAAATCATAGGCTGGCCACGTGTCAAGCCTGCCTAAGAGTGCCCCCTGAACATTTGGACCGCAACTTTCCTGCGGCTCAAATTTTTGCTGTTATGACACGTGGCATGATAGCAGGGCACGTGGCATCAGATTGATCGAAATCCCTCAACAAATCCTAATAAAATATTGGGATCAAATCAGATCATTTGCAAATAAGCCAATTAAAGACACGTATCGATGAATCCGAGGTTGGCATGACAAATCAGGAGGATTTATGTCAATCAGCATTAATTACCCACAAAAAATTTGATGTAATCACATTTATTGCTCAAATCTCGATGAACGACCCAAATCCAGAGATCCTTAGCCGCCGACTTTCAAGAATAGGCAATCATTGTAAACCCTAATGAAGCCCTCCACTCTTATAAATAGCAGGGTGCCATTCCCTTGCGAAGAGATACGGAGATAGACAGACATAGAGACATACACAGAGACAGAGAGAGATATACAGAGAGAGACATAGAGAGCCGGAGAGCCTGAAGAGAGCATTTCTTCATCAACGCCCAGCAGTTCTTCTACCGAGCCAAGGCTGCACCCGATCGTCCAAGGAGTAAGGCAGAGATGTCGTCGCTTTCCCGAGCCTCTACCGTCACCCCTAGAATCTAAAACAAACAATTGTACTTAGATTGCTGTACCCAGGTTTTCGTCCCTAGGCTTTTTTTGTACGAGCGAGTTTGAATTGTGAAGTAAAAGTCCAGTCCTCCGATAATTGTTCTGTTCTTTTATATTTCATGGCAAACAAGATCCAACGGAGGATACCGATTTGACCCAAAATTGTAATTTTGATCCTGTATTCAGAATTGGACTTATATGTAGGTGATCTTAGATATTGTTTTTATTCAAAAAAGGTTGGTGATGTCCATTTCAGCATCCGAGGGTGTTTACGAATGTTGGCTTTTATTGCTTCACTAATCTGCCGGTTCGAGCTACTGGATACTGTCGTTTTACACACCGTCTCAGGTAAGATATCTTGCTATATTTATTATTTATATTATTTGCATCTTATTGTTTATTTACTATATTGTTACTGTTTATTTATAGTTCTCCAGTTGCTTCACTATTTACTGTTCATGATTCACTTTACTATGCTTTCAGCTATACATGATGCAAATTCTATTCACACTTCATTCTTGTCGTTAAAATTTGCACATAGACCTAGATTTAAGGGACTACTATCACGACCCGCACCTTGTTTGGGGCACGAGCACATGGGTACGTCCAGCCTTTGTCGCATAATCGGTGCTAGAACGCTGCATAGGTCAACTAGAATATATAACATCTAGACACAATGTATATAACCTGTCATCTCCGCACGGAGGAATGTAATCACAACTCAATCACATGACTTCTAAGGAAGATAAGCAGGAATATGAATAAGGTAAAGATGGAAATAGATAGACTGAAATAAATGCGGAGTCACAAGCACCAGGTAAACGAGACCGAACAAGTACAGGAAACGAGATCCACTCCCAAATCGGTGTCTATACAAGTACAGGAACGAGATCGAACAATGTACTCATATTCCAAGTAAACCAGGAATAACATCATGACGAGATCCAATGTGTACTAGTCCGTGTATCATCGTATCGAGAATTGAGTAAAGCACTACAACTGAATCAGATATAGTAGATATCAAAGCAATAAAAACTATCAGAGAATGTACTCGCCTGCTGTCCTGAGCTGAGGAAATCGATGCTACCAACCACTCAAATGAGCCACGAAAGGTCAACTCTTACAACAATCTCCTAATGCTGAAACAGAAATTACCAACATATTCAGAATAGACAAATTAGCTAGGCTAGCCTACCCATAAGTTCAATTCTGGACACAGGGATAAAATGATAATTTTGGGCTAAAACGATGTCCGCTGTTGGACCCGCTTTGCACTAAAAGCGTGCCAGTACCTACAGCCTCTAAAGTCATAAAACTATATGTCTACGGATCCGGTTTGACAAGACGAACCCAACCGTATATCCAAAGTTGGATTCTGGTGGACCTACATAAATTTGTCCGTTGGATCGGGTCGCGGGCCCGCCAAAATAGCATTCTGATCGACCTTCTCAGAATCGGACCAAACTTGTCATACAGGACCTAAAAATGACATGGTTCTGTTGGCGCAAATTTCATCTCGAGATTATGAACGTTCACAAAGTACTTGACTAATTTATAAAAGGATCAATACGGGGTATCTCGACGGATACGCATCGATTTCGTCGTGCACACGCAGCGAAATCGAGTTTTCTCGAATACCACACGTCCACAACACTTGTACGCACCTTTAAATGCTTACAGATTGCGACCATGTCGTCTAATTTATCGGGGCGCACGCCGTATCGGGAAAATTTCCTAAAATTCAGTTTTCAAAAAATAGATTTTTCCTAAACTTCATAAATGAATTACTTTCTGTATTGTGTATGAAAATTAAATCTACAAGAAGGGTTTTGATCTCCTATAGGTTATCTACAAGTCTATTCAAACCGATTTTCAAGAATCGCTACCCACTGGGCACAAATCGATCGCAAACAGGGGGTGTTGGGGTGGTGTCTATTGTGCAGTAATCGAGTTTTTTCTTAATTTTGGAAGTCGTTTTTCGTCATACATGATACGAATTAACATAATCCATTTGAAGGGAATTAAAGATGTATAAGTTGTCTTCATACCTGCGAAATCGGTTCGTCAAACGATCGAACGATGGAAGAATAATCGCGTCACAAAGTTGGGGGTTTGTAGCTGTTATTACTGCGGCTGTAACGGAAGTGGTGCGCTTGTGTGGCGATTCCGGTGGTTGCTGGCCGGCCTCTGGCGGTCGCTCATGTGGTTGGGAAGGTCCTGGTGGTAGTGGCTTAGAAGGGGATTAGGGTTTCGTCAATTCTCTCCCTCTCTCTCTCTCTATCTCTCGTTCGAATATAAGGGAAGGGGTCGGCTGTACTGTGGGTTCGGTTTGGGTTGGGGCTGATGTGGGGGCTCAGCCTAGGATGTGTGTGTGTGTGATTTGTTGTTTTATTTTTCTTTTCTTTTATTAAATAGCTATATATATATATATATATATATATATAAAATAAACACCAAAAAATTATGAAATAATCTAAAATTATTTATAAATAAAACTAAATATTTTCTATCCTATATTTATTAAATATATTAAAAGTTTTATAAATAAAAACTCAATTGTATATATATATTTATCTTTAAAAAGATACTTATTTAACCACCAAGGTAAATATACTAACAATAATAACTTAAGTAAATAGTTAAATAATAAAATAATATAGATGACTATAATACCCGTATCTAGGATAGTGGAGGTGACAAATCTGCCCTCCTAAAAAAATTTGTCGTCAAAATTAGAGCAAACTAGCACAAGAAACACATGCAAGAATAAAGAGAATAATACCTTAAGGCTCGAAGAGATAAGGGTAACGCTCCCGCATCTCGTTCTCTTTCTCCCAAGTAGACTCACGTGGAGAGCGATGCCTCTATACGACACGAACCAAGGGTATAACCTGGTTTCGGAGCACATTCTCTCGACGATCCAGAATCTCCACAGGCTGCTATGGATAGTTGAGAGTAGGCCCCATCTCTAACTCGGAATGATCCAATACATGGTTAGGATCTTCCACGTACCGCCTCAGCTGCGACACATGGAACACGTTATGAACTCCCTCGAGCGTAGGCAGCAACTCTAGTCGATAGGCTACTGCACCGACCCTTTCAAGGATAGTGAAAGGTCTGATGAAGCACGGACTAAGCTTTCCGCCTCAGCCAAAGCGAATCGTGCCTCGTGTCGGAGAAATCCTCAGGAACAACATATCGTCAACCTAGACACAAAATAAGACTCAATACAAGACTCTAAAGCAAACAATCACAAGCAAGCATACAAACAAAAAAACTGGTACTAACCTCGAACTCTAACGGTCTCCGGTGGCTATCGGCCCAATACTGCTGTCTATCCTGAGCCACCCGAAGTCTATCCCTGATAAACCTAACCTTCTCTATTGCATCCACCACCATCTCTGGGCCAAGCAAAACTCTCTCGCCGACCTTGTCCCATGACAAAGGAGTGCGACATCTCCGTTCCGTATAGAGCCTCGAATGGTGACATCTGTATACTGGCCTGATAGCTGTTGTTGTAAGCAAACTCTACCAGGTGGAGATGGTCCTACAAAGAGCCCCCGAAATCTGACACACAAGTGCGAAACATATCAACGAGTATCTGGATGGTCCTCTCTGACTGCCCATCTGTCTAGGGTGATACACGGTGCTGAACTTGAGCTGGGTGCCCAAGCTAGTTTGTAAACTCCTCCAGAAGTGGAAAGTGAAACGACTATCCCGATCCGAGACTATGCTCACCAGAACTCCATACAATCTGACTATCTTACGCACGCACATCTCTGCCAGCTTCTCCGTAGATAGTTCCACCTTAAAAGGCAAAAAGTGGGCTAATTTGGTCAATCTATCAGCGATGACCCAAATCGCATCTTTTCCTCCTAGAGATCGTAGAAGTCTAGACATAAAGTCCATAGTGATGTGCTCCTACTTCCACTCTGGAATGGGTAGTAGCTGAAGCATACCACCTGGCCTCTCTCTTTCAACTTTTACCTGCTGACACACCAAGCATCGAGATACAAACTGAGCTACTTCTCGCTTCATGCCATACCACCATACATGCTCCTTCAGGTCTCTATACATTTTGTTGGCTCCAGGATGCATAGAGTACTGAGAATGATGTGCTTCCTGAAGAACCTTCTTCCGAAGCTCTTCACTCGGAACGCACAATCTAGTACCGTGTCTCAGCGACCCATCTTCGGCTATATAGAAATCGTCTAGCAAACCTGCCCGCACCTGCTCCCTGATGCTCCTTAGGGCAACATCATCAAACTGTGCTGATCTGACTCTATCCACCAACAAAGACTGAATCTATAAGCCCTACATCTGAATCTCTATGCCTGAGACAATCCCCTCGATACCCAAACTATCCAGATCGGCTAACAGATGATGATCTGCCGTCAAATACATAGCGACCGGATACCTGCTCAAGGCATCTGCAACTACGTTGGCCTTCCCTAGATAGTATTGTAAAGAGATATCAAAGTCCTTCATTAGTTCTAGTCATCGTCTCTGCCTCATGTTCAATTCCTTTAGGGTGATCACGTACTTCAAGCTCTTGTGATCCGTGAAGATCTTAACTCGCTCTCCGTACAGGTAGTGCTTCCACAGCTTCAAAACAAAAATAACAACTGCCAACTCTAAATCATGGGTAGGGTAGTTCTTCTCATGAGGACGTAATTTCCTGGATGCATAGGTAATTACCTTTCCGTGTTGCTGAAGAACACAACCCAAGCCCTTCCCAAATGTGTCACTGTAGATAGTGAAACCACCTGTCTCTGATAGAAACACCAAGATAGGAGCTGTGGTGAACCTCTTCTTCGGCTCATCAAAGGCAATCTGACACTCCTCGGTCCAGATGAACTCTACGTCTTTTCTGGTGAGTCTAGTCGTCAGCTCTGTAATTCGAAAGAAATCTTGAACGAACTTCCTGTAGTAGCCTGCCAGACCCAAGAAGCTTCGAATCTCTGCAACTGAGCTCGGTGTGGACCAAGGCTCAACTGCTGAAATATTATTCGGGTCTACTGAGATCCCATGCTCGGTCACAATGTGACCCAAGAACTCTACATGCCCTAGAAAGAACTCGCACTTCGACAGCTTCCCATACAGCTGCTCCTTTATGAGAGTGTCGAGCACAATCCGCAGATACTCCTCGTGCTCGTCTGGCATCTTTGAGTAGACCAAGATGTCATCTATGAAGACTACCATGAACCAGTCAAGGTACTGATGGAATACCTTGTTCATCAAGTTCATGAATACCGCTGGGGCATTGGTCAACCCAAATGGCATAACAGTGAACTCTTACTAGCCGTACCGAGTCCGAAAAGCCATCTTCAAAATGTCCACCTTCTTCACCTTCAGTTGATGGTAACCGGACCTCAAGTCTATCTTCGAAAATATCTTTACGCCACTCAACTGATCGAACAAGTCGTCAATCCACAACAACGGGTATTTGTTCTTGATAGTGAGGTTATTGAGCGCTCTATAGTCGACACACATGCGTACCGTCCCATCCTTCTTCGGTACAAATAGACAGGTGCACCCCAAGGTGAAGAACTGGATCTGAAAAAGCCCTTGTCCTGCAGCTCATCGACTTGCTTCTTTAGTGTCAACCCCTTGACCAAATTTTCTTCTATATTTTTTTATTTTATTTATTTAGTTGTTATCTGTCTCACAAATAAAATTATTATGCTTGATATTATTTTGTTTCACTTTAAATACCAAAGGAGGGACCAAAAGGGAAATACAGAAATTACAGGGACCTAATTGAATAAGTTGAGATTTAAATTCTCAACTGCTTTAAACCGAACTCACAAACCCTATTTGAAGTCAGTTTGAAATAGAATCACCACAGATAGGATCAAATCTTTGATTCTCTTTCATCCCCTCAAAGATTTGATCAATCTTTTACGTATATATATATATATATATATATATATATATATATATATATATATATATATATATATATATATATATATATATATATATAAGAGATGGGAGCAATTAGTTAATCTGATCTCTAAACCCTAAAAGCTTGTCGCCCTCCCTATTTCTTAAGGCGAGATAGTAGCCTTAGAGTTTTGCAGAGTATGGGCAATTGAATTCTTCAATAGGTAATCTTCCATCCTAACTTTATGATTTCTAATTTAGAATTTAAGGTGTGACCGATAAACCTTCGATCAGATTACTATGAGAATCTACCGAGATAACCACGGCTTAATAACAAGGGTATTCCCTGTATTCGTGTGCCAAACAAGACACAGACACCGATAGATACTGTTGTTTCCCCATGAAAGCTGTTGAGTGAAGATTTCACGCATGTTTCAGTAAAACCATAGAACTGGATTGTTCAGAACTCATAGAGATACAGGACACCTCATTGCCTGGATTGGTTAACTTGAAATCTAGGTCGCTGTTCTAATGAATGATGTGTTTCTTGTAGATAATAACTCATCACAAATCCATTAGGAGTCTGGTGTAGATTAAGGATCCTATTGTTTCAGATTGGTCAGTTACATTGTAGGCAGAGTATCAATTTTCCTTAGAAAAAGTTCAAATGTTGTATAGATGTAGAGGGAGGGGCAGTGTACAGCACAAGTAGAGCCATAACTCTGAAACCGGGGCAACTATAGGACAAAAGAGGGGAAGAACAAATTGGAATCATTGCAAAGCATAAATGGCAATAGACAAATTAATATCAGGATGGGCACTTGGTATCGGAGGGTATGATCTGATACCAGACTTGGTAACAATAGGAACACCTGACTTGTAGGAAGCAAGAGAGGTTTGTGTATTACCCTTGACTTCCTATAGGTGGACATTCATCTATCCTAGATTCCTGAAAATAGCAAACAAGTATGGGTGATATGAGGTTGAATCAGTAACCAAAAGCCTGTTTAATAATAGGGGATCGTGTGTACCTGGGTTTAAGTTTAACTGGTGTGTGCGTGTGTATGCAGGAATAAATGAAATTATATAGGAGTGTCCAAGAACTAGGGAGGCATGATTTATTATGGGTATATAGCAGTCGAGCAGATTTGTAGGGGTTTCATTTGAATCCTTTTAACCAGTATGTGTAAAATGTTACTCAAATGAATATCTGGACCATTTATAGTATATTGGTATGTTGTTTTAAAATTTATAAATTGTACATCAACTGTCCTGTGAATGCATGGACTATGTGGTATTGGTGTCCAGGATTATGGGGAATTATGGGGTAATTTCCATCCAAGGTTGGGTCGAATTAGTTAACCAGAGTAGCAGGTGCAGAAATTGAAGAGGGGTGTATGAGTTGCATACTAATGTTAATATCAGTCCTTAACTGATAGACCACCTTTGTGAACCAGTTCACATTGTGTGGTTTTGGGGCCTTCTAGTTCATTAACTTAGGAGATGGGATAAGAGGAGACTAAACTCTAGATTTGGTCGAGCAGTAGATAGGTTGAAGAAGTGTCAACTGAAACCTTAGGACTGTGAAGTATTGCCCTGCACCCTTGTAATGACCTGTCTACTATCCAACAATATCATTGTGTTCCTTTTGGTGTACATGGTTCATATCCTTAATAATGGTTCATTTCTCTTGTATCAGTTATAACTTGGGGATTATATTTGATTATTGGTATCAAGCCACCAGTCCTCTATTCGATTGCTGGAGGAACAACACACTTGCTATATTAGTCATTATTGCTTCATTATGACTTGACATTTCTGTTCACATGGTAATGATGTAGCCATGTCAGTAGAATTGATTACCCAGGACATTGAGGGTCTTCAGTAACTCTAGATGGGGATGTGTACCACTGGTCCATATGAGACTCATGTACATGGTTCATCCTCTATTACATATTCCAGTAAACAGAACATGGTAACAGGGGTACATAAGTATCAGCATGGAGTCATGGTTTTAGGAAAAATAAGTATCCAATACATGTGAATGTGGGTACCTGAGATGGTTAGCAAGTTTCAGCCTAACTCATAGGAAGTAGAGGGTGTTCAGGAATAAGTTTATACCAGATAGAGATATTAAGAGTTCCTTGAAAGTATCAGGCTCCTAAGGGATACTCTTAAACTAGTGTATACCCATACCTAGAAGGATAAACAAAGTTAGGCTGGTTAACACTCGAGACAGATTAGGAGTAGAGGTCACCATTACTAGCCACTTAGGGCCATTAGAGGTACATGAGTGGTTGGGATCAGTTAAGGCATACTCAGGACTATGAATACATATAGAGAGATATGAATACAAGTTAATGAGTCGACCTAGAAACCTAACCATCTAATAGATAAGTTTAAATTGTACCTCAAATGGTGTATTGATCATATTGAACCATCTAACAGATTAATTGGATTTGAATCAGTGCTCTGCACCGTACTCGTAGCTCAGGACCTAAGGCAAGTATACCTTGTCTTTCTACACAGCTTTATTTACATGCAATGTCTTTTATTGTTATCCAGTTTTCTCATATTGTTGCCATGTATCTTTTATATCATGTTTATATGCTTGTATCATTGCTATATAGACTGTGTTCACCGTTAGCTTTGTATCTTATTGGAGGTATTCATTTGAGCCTTGATCGAGTCGTGTCGTGAATCGTGAACCGAACTATTTTTTCCTCCGTGTCTTGAAACCTTGAAGCTAACATGTGAGTCCACACTAGGGGCAAGGGTTAGTAGTTATCTGTGTCTTAAGCTAACCTGCGAGTCCACACTAGGGACGAGGGTTAGTAGTTATTGGTCTACACCTGCGAGTCCATACTAGGGACGAGGGTGATGCTAGCCTGCGAGTCCACATTAGGGACGAGGGTTAGTAGTATATGGTTTACGCCTGCGAGTCCACACTAGGGGCTAGGGTGATGCTAATTTGCGAGTCCACGCTAGAGACGAGGGTTTGAGTATTCGATTTGGTTATCCGTCTTGACATGAGTTCTCTAGTCCTTGTTCAGTAGTTCATCTATGTGTAGACAGTGTACAGATTCGTGCTTTATTCATTGCTCAAATTTACTTGTTTATTCTGTACCTTTTTCCATGCAAAATAAACTGTTAGAAAGGCTTATTTTTATGTATCTTGCTAGTCCTCTGAGGACTTGATGATCTCTTCAGGTTAGCCGAGTTTGAGTCAGGAGCAGACGAGTGGATTTGAGTTAGCTTCAGATCACGGTGCTTTGCAATTGAGGTTACTTGGTTAGCAGGTTGTACTCAGTTGGTTCATTTCTTGTATTTCTCTATTTTTTCGTCTATTGGTAGTAGATTTGTGTCTACCGGATGTGACATTTAATCTTGGATATATTCAGTTATATTATTCAGTTTCTTGGGTATTTTCATTGATCTTGATTGATTCGATTATTCTGTGGATGAGATATAGTTTACCATGTGATTCTAGATTGCCGTGACTTGTGTATAGACAACGTACTACCGTCGACACTGCGGCGTAGGCTGGACTTGGACACGCTTCGTATCCGAAAAGCGGGTGCGGGTCGTGACAAGTTTTTTTGGTGGCCCGTGCAGGTCTACGTTAATCACTTCGGTTACGTCACTGTGCCATTGTTACGACCCGCACCCGCTTTTCGAATACGAAACGTGTCTAAGTCCAGCCTACGCCGCAGTGTCGGCGGTAGTAAGCTGTCAATACACAAGTCACGGCAATCTAGAAACTCATGTAAACTATATCTCATCCACAGAATAATCATGTCACAATCAAGATCAATGAAAAGACATGAACTAAACAATAATGAATATAACTGAATGTCAAGAATCAATGTCACGTCTGGTAGGCACAAATCCATTACCAGTAGACGAAAAATAGAGAAATACATGAAATGAACCAAATGAGTACAACCTGCTAACCAAGTAACCTCAACTGCAAAGCACCGCGATCTGAAGCTAACTCAAGCCCTCTCGTGTGCTCCTGACTCAAACTCGACTAACCTGAAGAGATCATCAGGTCCTCAGAGGACTAGCAAGATACATAAAAACGAGCCTTTCTAACAGTTTATTATGCATGGAGAAAATACAGAATAAACAAGTAAAACTGAGCAATAAATAAGCACGAATCTATACACTGTCTATACATAAATGAACTGCTGAACAAGGACGAAAGAACTCATGTCGAGATGTCAACGGATGACCAGATCGAATACTCAAACCCTTGTTCCTAGTGTGGACTCGCAGGTTTGAACAACTACTAACCCTCGCCACTAGCGTGGACTCGCATGTTAGCATCACCCTCGCCCCTAGTGTGGACTCGCAGGCGTAAACCATATACTACTAACCCTCGTCCCTAGTGTGGACTCGCAGGCTAGCATCACCCTCGTCCTTAATGTGGACTCACAGGTGTGGACCAATAACAACTAACTCTCATCCCTAGTGTGGACTCGCAGGTTAGCTTAAGACACGAATAACTACTAACCCTTGCCCCTAGTGTGGACTCGCAGGTTAGCTTCAAGGTTCAAGACACGGAGGAAAAAGCAGTTCGGTTCACGACTCACGACACGATTCAATCAAGGCTCAATGGATACGTCCAATAAGATACAAGGCTAACTGTGAACACGGTCTACATAACAATGATACAAGTATATAAACAGGATATGAAAAGATACATGGAAAAATATAAAAGAACTGGATAATAATAAAGAGACAGTGCATGTAAATAAAGCTGTGTAGAAAGGCAAGGTATACTTGCCTGAGGTCCTGAGCTGTTGGCACGGGTCAAATGTTGAGTCAAAGTCCAAATAACCTATTTAAAGAACCACAGAGTCAAAGTACAATTCAAAATGGAAGGGTGGTGTTCTATCTACAATTTGTTTTATTTGTTTAATGTCTACCCCATTACCCTTCATGCTTATTCTTTAGTTAACCAACAAGATCCCCTAGGTTTCCTATTACTGAATTGATAGCAGCTCTCCAAATGGGTACATAAACTTAGCCATCATGGATAAAGGAAAAAGTCACTAACCCATGGGAACCCAGGTTGTTTTCCTGCCATGGTAACTACACAATTCTAACAGTTGAAATCGAACTCTAAGGGAAAACAAACCTAAATTGCCTCATAAGAACTTTGAGCATAGGTAAATAAAATACATGACATGATACCTAGTTTTGCAACCCAGTCAAACTGGTTCCAGAACCTGATGTGGTGTTCAGTCCGCCTATCAGACATGTGTCAACCTTGCTATTGTGTCCAGTTCAACTTCTTGAACTAATCCCATAAGGCATTTGCTATAGAGTTAATGAAGTATCAGGGGTAGCTTTACTGTTATGGGTCATGAATGTGTAGGTAATCATTAAAGGTAGGCAGTGAATGCAAAGATTTAACAGAATATGGTAGTGTCTGAATTTGTATCAATCCTATCTTATCAGGTTAACTCGAGTCCTTGCAGAGTTGTATCACAGTGTCGAAATACTTGGTATCCCTTAATACCTGGTACTTAGGTCATAGGTTGTCAACTTAACTCTTGAACATTTGAGTATCATGTGTCAAAGGGAACTGGTTGTCCTGGTTGCCAAGCAAGGCCCCGATACCCGAGATAATAGGCAAATCTTGGTTTCCAGGTTGCATGAGGAGTGGTGATGTTTGAATACTCTGTTATGGAACACGGCTGACACTACTAAGTATCCTAGGATTTGGGATTATGCTTTACCTAACATCTACACTTAACACATTAAGGTTTCAACCCAGGTGCTCTAGTTGGCACGCCCAGGTTTATTGATACTCTTCAACACCCAGGTTCCAACCTACCTTGCCTTATCTGTTTCCCGATTCTTATGAGTTATCAATTTTATTCATGAGTCCATACCACATCGACTTGTATCCGAGTTCTATTGATACTCTTCGAGTATCTACAGGTTTTCAGATGATATGATACTGGCTTTGACACTTCTTGGTATCGGTATGAGTATTCTTGGTTTGATTTTAGTTTATTGCACAACCCCTGTTCCTTCATCTTAGCTAAGTCCCCCTCCCTTCTAGTCTACTGAACAATCTTATATTAGACAGGATTTGGCAGGAACAAGGAAGGGTTTACATACCTTACGATGCTAACTATTGCTCCGGAGGGATTCCTCAATCTTGAGTTGGTAGCAGGGAGTGCTAGTGCTCCTTCTCTCTATTCTTGTTGCTCGACAGAGATCAGGAGTCTCTCTAGGGTTTCCTCTCTCTCCTTCTTGCTCGAATCAGAGATCAGGAGTCTCATGAACAATGTATATATGTAAGCGGGGGAGGGGGGGGGAGGAGGATAAGGGTCGGTTTCTTTGAAGCTGGTATAGTTTATCATTTGGATTACAAATCCTATTCAAAAAGATTTTATCTAAAACTGATATGATCAGTTGGGGTTTGAAATTTGCTAAGGGTTGTGGGTCGGTTTCCCAGGGGATTAGAAGGTGAAAAATTTGTTAACAGCATTCATGAATTAAACTAGGAAACTTTACACATAACCCCTTAGTTTTTGGGTCTTTGCAAGAAGTGGAGCTCTCTCAATGAGACTAATACCTACCTACCATTAGTATGTGTTCGAATTATACCAGGCTATGGTTAATGTCTTAAATGAAATAGCAATAAAGTCCTATACCATCTAGGGAGCCTCTTGATGAAAAGCTTAAATCTACATGTATATACATATCTATTTAGAAAACAATGACTATTATGATATGATAATTAAATAGATAATAGTTAGATATAAAAAATTTAACATGCTAGAAATTTGGTCAAGGGGTTTACAAGTCTACCCCCTTAGATTAATTTCGTCCTCGAAATTTAAGGAGGTGCGGTCTACTAGAAAGAATAATTTAACTGTTTGCCATAGAATTATTGTGAATCTTTTGCAAGTCAAAACCAAACATAATACTAATCAATAATGATACTACTATAATCTACTGAAAATTTCTGCCATTCGGTCCGTGTGGTGTCGCCGCCTCTTCCGTGATCATGGCAAAGGCTCGTCCTCCTCCTGCGGTTGGTAGTGGTGGGGCACTTGCGTTCTTCTTCGGACAATTGCGAGACAAGTGTTGGTTGGATCCATAAGTCCAACACAATCCTAATCTGCTGCGACAATTTTCTTGAGTGTGGCCTTTCTTCGAGCAATGCTGACTGATGGAAATGTCTTGGACTTGGCGTGTGGCTGCTTGTGGTTGCTGCTGATGCTGCTGCGCTGGTGTCTTCCCTGAAATGTTGGAACATTTTGCCGGTGCTGCTTGGTCGCTGCCTCCTCCGAGTGAGTCTCGATTCCTCTTCGGCTTGTGACTCAGTTCTTCTTCTACAGCTTGGACGACTTCTAGAATCTTCTCGTAAGTGGTGGCTCGACTGGTGGCAATGGCTAGGCGAATCTCGTGAGATAGTCCTTTACTGAATCGTCGTGCCTTGTCTTCAGGGGTGCTGACCAAGTTTTCTGTAAAGCGATTGAGGCGAGAAAACTCTGTTGTGTACTCGTCGACGGAGTGGTTGCCCTGCTCTAAGTGCTCGAACTGACTCACCAACGCCTCTCGTGCTACGTATGGATAGAACTTCTTCTTGAACAGTCGCTTGAATTCCTCCCAAGTCACATCTGGAGCAGAAAATCGGGGTTCGCCTTGGTACCACGTTCGCGCGATGTCGAAAAGCTGTCCACTGACCGACTCGATCTTCAGATCTTCTGGGACTCGTGCCATCTTCAGATACCTCTCCACGTTCTCCAGCCATTCATCAGCGTAGACGATCCCCTCTGTCCCATGGAACGGCATGGGCCTAAAGTCCATGAAGTGCTTAGGATTTCCCGGACGCTGTCGCGGAGCATCTCGAATCTGAAGAACCTCTCTCAAAGTGTCGCGAAACATGTTGGCCTGCTGCTGGATGATCCCGAGGAGTGTGACATTGTCCAGTGCTGGGGCGGAGGCAGAACATGTGCTGGATACACCGTCGGGGCTGGATACATCGTCGGCGGTGGGTGCATAGAAAAAGCTGGATACATCACTGGTGCGGGGTGCATGGCTGGTACTGAGTGGGGAACACGCGCTGGATGCGGGGCTGTTGCTGGTGGTGGAACAGATGCTGGTGGCAAACCGAGTGCTGGTGGTGGAGTCTGTGTAAACCCCCTAAATTTCTACTACAATTTTTTTTATAATTTTGTATTCCTTTGTATTTCGTATCTGCACGTCGCATACGAGTTCTCATTGTTGAATTTACGTAACGTGCGAGATTGAGTTCGTAATTTCTCGACGAGTGCGAATATGTGTCGAGGTACATATTTTAGAAAAATATTTTTATTATAAATTTTATAAATATTTTTATTTTTTAATACAAAAGGTTATTTTATTCGTCGTTTACAAATAAATGGTGATTTGGAAATTGTGATTTAATATTTTACGAAATGTAAAATTTGCTTATTAATATATTTTGTTATTTATAAAAGCTAGATCATGAAGTAATATTTAAGTATTTATAAAGATTTTCGAAATTAATTATTTCCATATTTATTTAATTATGAAAATAATATTTGAGATTATGTTAAATATAATATTTGATTTGCGATGGTAAATTTAATTGCAAAAGATTTTATTGGCTTTATCTAAAATATTTTAAATTAAGTATATAATTAATTTGGATTGGATTTGATTTGGATTGAATTATTTTAAATCGATTTAAATTAATAGGGGATTTATCTATTTAGGATTTAAATCATCCCAATCTTTATCCAACTGGGAATTTCCACATCCTCTAAAAGGCAGGTACTAATCCAAAAATTTCTATTCTCCACAAGGTTTTGTGCACCGTGTCGGTGTCCATCATTTCCACTATGATCGATTGTACATATACATTATTTCTCCTCCCCGTGTCCACACCCCGGACACGACGACCCTATAAACCTAAGCCTACGGAAACACTACCACAGCCACTTTTCCCCGACTTATCATCGCCACTGCCATCATTCCGACGCCATTATCACCGTCACCACCAATACCGAAGCCCTCGCCAAACCCATCGGCGCTAACGACTTCGCCAACGCCACAACCACCACCAGTAGCCACAGCCACCCCCACTAGCCTCGTCATCATCGCCACCTCCCACCGTAACTCGACCTCTCCGCCATCAACCAACCCGGCCACACTCCGGCCGGAGTCCCAACCACCGCCGTCATCCTCTCCAAACGCCCGACACCCAAACCATCGCCCACCAGAAACACCACAAACCCCACATCAAAGAAAATGAGGAGAAATAATAGAAAACCCTCACCTCGTCGTGCCGTCGCAGATTTGTCGCTGAGTTTCCGAGCCGCGGGCGCGCCCCTCCGTGCGCTGGAAGCCGCCGCCCCTTCCTCAGGTGGCCGCTCCAGGCCGACTTCATCTCCGGTCGATCGACCACCTCTCCGTGGCCATCCTCCGCTAGGTTCCCCCGCCAAATTTCTCCTTCCGATCGACAACTCCCGCCAGCAACGCCGGAGCTCCGCCCCTTCCGCCGTGCCCTGACCTCACTGAGCGGCCGTCGCCTCCGTGCAGACACCTGGCTCCGCCGTTCTTCTCCTCGGTTCCGATCCACCACTGCGCCTCTCCGAGGATCCCAACCGCCGCCGAGGAACCTCGCCGCCGCCGTTGGAAAACCCATCCGGCCAAACCTCCGCCCGCTTCACCAACTCTCCACCGTGGATCCGCCCGGCGAAGACCCTCCCCGGCGCTCGGAGCCGCCATCCGCCGCCTCATCTTCCGTGCGCCACCGCGCATGGGGCCACCGCCGACCACCGCGTCCTGCCCGCTTGATCCCGACGCCGCTCCGTCCAGCGCGCCCTTTCGTCTCTGCCGCCCTACGCCAGAGCCCGACCGGAGCCACTGTAAGGCCCCTTCTCCTCCCGCTCCCATCTCTCTCTCTCTTTACTCCCTGTCTCACTCAACTCTCTCTCTCTCTCTGTAAAAAGTTTTATTTAAGAAGATATTAAGAGTGATTATTATAATTATTGTTGTTATTATTATTATTATTATTATTATTATTATTATTGATTTTATTATTATTATTATTATTGTTATTATTATATTATTATATTATTATATTATTATTATTATTGTTATTATCATATCATTAGTATTAATGTAAGTATTTTGTTATAATTATGATTTTTATTGATTTATGTATTAGATATAAAAATCCTTGAAATTTTCTTGTAAAAAAATACATCTACAAGGTTATATATAAATATATTATACTTGGCTTGGCCTTTTTAAAATATGGTTTTAGAACCTTATATGATTTTACTAATATTTATCTAAATTATTGTTAATAATAAAATATTGTTTTTATCTATAAAAATATGTGTTTACAAACATAGAGGTAGCCTAAAACGATTTTTTTGTGATTATTAAAGTATTTTCCAAAAAATATATTTTTACTAATAAAAATCTAGTTTAGCTATTATATTTTCTAAACATGGTATAAACACCTTTTTTACAAATCCATCAGTTATCAATTCTTGATCATGACTAAATCGTGCCTATTTTCTTATGGACTTCGGGTCTCTGCACATCGAACATGAATACGGGACAGACATAACTTGTCGGATTATCGTACCACACCTGGCGTAACACCAGGCAAGATACATTGCCATTATACTGTTTATTTTTAGTTGCATTTTATTTACATATCACTGTTCATTTATTTCTAGTTCTTGATTACTGCCTGCTCAGTGATATTAGTTGTACCTTGTTATTTACCTTTTGATTGCATATGGACTTAGAGTTAAGGGACTACCACTAGCTTAGTGCATTGCATAAACTTTGACACTATTGTGCCACGAGATGTGTGAGTTATGAGTAGCATATAGTCTACGGACTTGCGTGTTGGCTGATCACTGATGCGTGCAGGACGTGCGTTAGGTCTAACTATCAATAGTTGTGTGTTAGAAGACTTGACGGTTAGTAGTGTTACATGGTCGTGGATGCGACATGAAAGGTACATTGGGTGGGGAGAACATTTCCTTATCTTATGGGCTTCGATTGCACTTCCCTTATAACCCGGAAGCTCCGTTGGAGATACGGGTATGAGCCTCTCAGGTTGGCCACTGTCGTTTTTGAATGTCATGCTCTCGGTCACTGGTGCCCAAGTGGGGACTATACTAGATCCCATTACAGCCAGGGCTCATGCGACGAAAGGTTTGTTCTCACTGCTTGTTCACTTTAGAATGGTTAGGTTACCTTAACTGTGTCTTGTCACTTTCTTTGATTGTGGCATATTTTATATTCAGTATTATATGGCATGTTGATGTATCTTGTTACGTCCCTCTGAGGACCTGGTTATCTCGCCAGGTGTGTGCTCTTATGATTTCTGCAGGTGCTCTAGCTAAGGCCATGACTTGCGCTCTATTCTTCGAGATGTTGCTCTTGGATCGTCGTCTCCTTCGCTCTACCAAATTCCTTTCCTTGTATAGTTCTTTCTTATTTAAATTAGTTGGTAGTAGATTTTTTCTCCGCCCAACGATTGTGTACATGACAAATTCAAAGTTGCTTTTATATCGTATTTATCTTTGTGGATGAGATTTAGTACATTGGTTACTGTATTTTACAGCTTATGTATATATACGAGGGTCCATATACTTCGTATGTATATAGCTGGCATGATTACGTTCTAGTCCTACGTATTTTGGGACTGGGGCATTACATGTTTTTGTGGTGGCCCATGCAGGTCCAGTTTGTCGTTTCGGTTACATAAATGTACCGAACAGGCCAACAATATAGGATTAGAGTTTAGAATCTCATCCACTTACTTGATATCTTTTCTTGACTTCAAATTTTGAACTCTCGTTCGACCTCCTTGATTTGCATCTTGCTTGACTCCTTCTACCGTAAATTCTTAGTTTCGAGCTTGGTTGGATGACTACACTAGTATATGCTCATAGGTCAAACATATGGCTAGAAGGTTATATTAACAATTAATATGCATGGAGATTTTATTTGATTTATAGAGGCATTTATTTTCCTAGAAATATGATTCTTAAGGATTAGTAAATTTCAAGTTGGGTAGTAGCGTATTACCGCCTTCAAAGGATAGTTGGAATTTTATTTTGCTATTACATGGTGGTATACACAAGAGAATAGCTAGATCGAGAAAACAAATTTATGATTTATGATTTTGGAAATTGTGAAATAGTTTATAAATTATTGGGATATGAAACCGATTTGGAAAACATCTTTAAATTGTGACACATGATTTACGATTAAGTTCAAGTTTGGATTGAATATGTTAAAAGTTTATCTCGAATTTATTAAAGTGTTTTAAATTATAAGTTATGATTTGTAACGACTAGAGAATATGAAGGGTTTATGATTCACGGTTTGTTAAAGAGCTTGAGGTTTTAAATTGATTCTACGATTTACGAATTATAAGTGTTTAATTTTTAGCTTGAAGAGATAATGGTAAAAAAAAATTTATTTGAAATATTTTTGGAAGATATGAAATCGACTTTAAAGGAAAATTTAAATATTTAAAATTTGCTCATATGATCTATGATTATAAAGTTATTTAGATTTCGAGTCTTGATTATGGATATTTAAATTTTGGTGAAAAAAAAAAGAAAAAAAGAAGAAGAGGGAATTAGTTTTGAAGAGTAGTTGTGACTTATTGGAAGCTAGATATACACATTTGAAGGATATATGATTAAATTCGGGAGTTATTTAAATGTTCCATTTTGTAGTATGAAATTCGGTTGATAAACTCATTAAATGATGAGTTTAAGGTTTGGAAAAAAAATGATGAATCTATTTATTCGATTTACGAATTACGAGGATTGTTCGAGATTGACTAGAGATTTAAAATTGTGGTTAAAGTTGACAGTCTAAGATAATTGAAATTTTGGCGAAGTATCTTGGAAATTTTATTGAGAAAATTTCGAGGAACTTGAAATTTTAGATTAGATCATATATTGGTAGAAGAGCAAGAAGCAAGTAAGGTCACCCTAGTGAGATAGAAGTACTCCACATTAGATTGCCATGTCACCTATGATTATGATATTACATATACACAAGTATAGTTAGTCATCGACCAAACCGATGAACATATCTTTGACTTACTCGACCTTCCCTCAAATCTAGATCATTATTCATGACCATCTAATTGTTTGAAACTAGAAATGATTAGAACCATCCCCTTGACCATACCCTTATCTATGAACTTTTTCTAGAAATTGTCTCTCTAGCTTATTTAGCCTTGACCTACGAGATTCCTAATTATCTTTATTTGTGCTTTAACCTTCATTTTGTGCATTAATTAGTACGTTATGAAAACCCACTTTCTATTTTTGATCAATTGGCGTTCCCTATCGTGACTTTGATATTTGAAGCACAACACTAGACTTTTCCTTTCAACCAATTTCACATACAAGACCTAGACGAGCTCACCTTCATGTAGGTATATCATGTCCCACTAAAACACGTCCCCTTGTACTCTATTTTTATGGTACGACTTTCGGGCCATAAAGACTCAACTATAACCTATACCATGGTACCGATATACTTTTGACTATATAGTTGGACTCAATCTCAACTCAAATTTTCGGCCCGACTGCGATCTGCTAAATCCGTTAAATGCTTAACCTTGTGTTTTTATCTTGACTGCTTAACCCTTGTCATTTTATTTTCTTGTATTATCTTGATTTACTTAGACCCATAACACCTTTTACTCTTCATGCAATATTAGCAACACTTACTTTTTCCCTTCCAATTAAATTGCTTTCTCATACTTCACTATGACTTCTCCATTGTTTACGCAACCTTGTTCCTCGTATGATTCCATTATACAAAAATGAAATTTGATCATGACAATCTTGAGTTAGTAGAAGCTAGATTGGAGAACCCCACGGCATGGATAAATAATGTAGTTAGTTAAGATAATTATGAGATTATGAGCTATAGGTGGGAAATAAATGAAAATGTGCAATAAATTCGAATCAATGAAGTAAGAAATGATATATTATGTTTTGACGAAACACTCAAGGATAGATAGACTTCTCAAATTTCAAACTTTGTTGTAAGGTAACTAAATATCGAACGAAGAATCGTCTAAAGTGTTGGTGGTTTAAGAACCAAATTTACCTATAAAATTTAGAGATGCAAATTTTTCTGATAAAGACAATGTTGACGTTATGATAATATTATTTTTCAAGGGTAACCAATTGTTGGAGAAAAAACCTTTATATTTTTATTAAAGTTCTAAGATGATTAGGAATATGAAGTTAAGATGAGTTTTCATCAAAAGAGGAGATTATTGAATTCAAATTTTCGAGAGAGACTAATGAATATTATAGAAAATTTCAATTATGATAATAGAAGATTGAGTTATGAAGGCATACTGTTAGTTTTCGAGATTTATCATGGAAGACGGATTTTTGATACCAATAGATGCGTCGTACATTGACCAATAAATTTGTAGTAAATAGATTTTCAACTTTTACTTGGGCCAAATTGGTTGAAGGTTTTAGAATTTTAATTTTAGAGGAAAAATTTTAAATTGGGAAGATATATATAAATGAGCTATGAAGATTATGGAAGTCAAAATTTGAGACTATCGAAAATTCTATGACGAAATAGAGGAAATTAGCATACATTTATAATCATATTGGTTTTGTTTAAGGGGACGTGGAACAGAAGTAATTTTTGAAAAGAACGATTTATAATAAGAGAAATTACATGCGTATTAATGATATCAAAGGATTAAGGAGTTTATTACCTGCTTATAAGGTTGCCCTTTTTAAGGTTAATGTTAAGGTTGATTGAGCTTAGTCATTGATCGATTGTCATGTGCATGATCGTAATCTAAAACCATCCGAATTTTGTTCTAGTCGATCGAATGACTCATTGCCATTGAAATGTCACTCGCCTCCTCGACGAATATTTCGTTTGCATTCTCGTGATCACGTACATCTATTCGAATAAACTCTTACCATCCCCTTCGCCCTACCTATCCTAATTTTTCCTAAATTTCGAGGACGAAATTCTTTTAAGTTGGGTAGGATGTAAACCCCCTAAATTTCTACTACAATTTTTTTTATAATTTTTATTCCTTTGTATTTCGTATCTGCATGTCGCATACGATTTCTCATTGTTGAATTTACGTAACGTGCGAGATTGCGTTCATAATTTCTCGACGAGTGCGAATATGTGTCGAGGTACATATTTTAGAAAAATATTTTTATTATAAATTTTATAAATATTTTTATTCTTTTATAAAAAGGTTATTTTATTCGTCGTTTACTAATAAATGGTGATTTGGAAATTGTGATTTAATATTTTGCGAAATGTAAAATTTGCTTATTAATATATTTTGTTATTTATAAAAGCTAGATCATGAAGTAATATTTAAGTATTTATAATGATTTTCGAAATTAATTATTTCCATATTTATTTAATTATAAAAATAATATTTGAGATTATGTTAAATATAATATTTGATTTGTGATGGTAAATTTAATTGCAAAAGATTTTATTGGCTTTATTTAAAATATTTTAAATTAAGTATAAAATTAATTTGGATTGGATTTGATTTGGATTGAATTATTTTAAATCGATTTAAATTAATAGGGGATTTATTTAATTGGGATTTAAATCATACCAATCTTTATCCAACTGGGAATTCCCACATCCTATAAAAGGCAGGTACTCATCCAAAAATTTCTATTCTCCACAATTCTCTCCACAAGGTGTTGTGCACCGTGTCGGTGTCCATCATTTCCACTATGATCGATTGTACATATACATTATTTCTCCTCCCCGTGTCCACACCCCGGACACGACGACCCCATAAACCTAAGCCTACGGAAACACTACCACAGCCACTTTTCGCCGACTCATCATCGCCACCGCCATCATCCCGACGCCATCATCACCGTCACCACCAATACCGAAGCCCTCGCCAAACCCATAGGCGCTAACGACTTCGCCAACGCCACAACCACCACCAATAGCCACAGCCACCCCCACTAGCCTCGTCATCATCTCCACCCCCCACCGTAACTCGACCTCTCCGCCATCAACCAACCCGGCCACACTCCGGCCGGAGTCCCAACCACCGCCGTCATCCTCTCCAAACGCCCGACACCCAAACCATCGCCCACCAGAAACACCACAAACCCCACATCAAAGAAAATGAGGAGAAATAATAGAAAACCCTCACCTCGCCGTGCCGTCGCGGATTCGCCGCTGAGTTTCCGAGCCGCGGACGCGCCCCTCTGTGCGCTGGGAGCCGCCGCCCTTTCCTCAGGTGGCCGCGCCAGGCCGACTTCATCTCCGGTCGACCGACCACCTCTCCGTGGCCACCCTCCGCTAGGTTCCCCCGCCAAATTTCTCCTTCCGATCGACGACTCCCGCCAGCAACGCCGGAGCTCCGCCCCTTCCACCGTGCCCAGACCTTACTGAGCGGCCGTCGCCTCCGCACAGACACCTGGCTCCGTCGTTCTTCTCCTCGGTTGCGATCCACCACCGCGCCTCTCCGAGGATCCCAACCGCCGCCAAGGAACCTCACCGCCGTCGTTGGAAAACCCATCCGGCCAAACCTCCGCCCGCTTCACCAACTCTCCACCGTGGATCCGCCCGGCGAAGACCCTCCCCGGCACTCGAAGCCGCCATCCGCCGCCTCATCTTCCGCGCGCCACTGCGCATGGGGCCACCGCCGACCACCGCGCCCTGCCCGCTGGATCCCGATGCCACTCCGCCCAGCGCGCCCTTTCATCTCCGCTGCCCTACGCCGGAGCCCGGCCGGAGCCACTATGAGGCCCCTTCTCCTCTCGCTCCCATCTCTTTCTCTCTTTACTCCCTGTCTCACTCAACTCTCTCTCTCTCTCTCAGTAAAAAGTTTTCTTTAAGAAGATATTAAGAGTGATTATTATTTTTATTATTATTATTATTATTATCTATTACTGTTATTATTATTGATTTTATTATTATTATTATTATTATTGTCATTATTATATTATTATTATTACTGTTATTATCATATCATTAGTATTAATGTAAGTATTTTGTTTTAATTATGATTTTTATTGATTTATGTATTAGATATAAAAATTCTTCAAATTTTCTTGTAAAAAAATACATCTACAAGGTTATATATAAATATATTATACTTGGCTTCGCCTTTTTAAAATATGGTTTTAGAACCTTATATGATTTTACTAATATTTATCTAAATTATTGTTAATAATAAAATATGGTTTTTATCTATAAAAAATGTGTTGACAAACATAGAGGTAGCCTAAAACAATTTTTTTGTGATTATTAAAGTATTTTCCAAAAAAATATATTTTTACTAATAAAAATCTAGTTTAGCTATTATAATTTCTAAACATGGTATAAACACCTTTTCTACAAATCCATCAGTTATCAATTCTTGATCATGACTAAATCGTGCCTATTTTCTCATGGACTTCGGGTCTCTGCACATTGAACATGGCTACGGGACAGACATGACTTGTCGGATTATCGTACCACACCAGGCGTAACACCAGGCAAGATACCTTGCCATTATACTGTTTATTTTTAGTTGTATTTTATTTACATATTACTGTTCATTTATTTCTAGTTCTTGATTACTGCCTGCTCAGTGATATTAGTTGTACCTTGTTATTTACCCTTTGATTGCATATGGACTTAGAGTTAAGGGACTACCACTAGCTTAGTGCATTGCATAAACTTTGACACTGTTGTGCCACGAGATATGTGAGTTATGAGTAGCATATAGTCTACGGACTTGTGTGTTGGCTGATCACTGATGCGTGCAGGACGTGCGTTAGGTCTAACTGGCAATAGTTGTGTGTTAGAAGACTTGACATTTAGTAGTGTTACATGGTCGTGGATGCGACATGATAGGTACATTGGGTGGGGAGAACATTTTCTTGTCGTATGGACTTCGATTGCACTTCCCTTATAACCCGGAAGCTCCGCTGGAGATACGGGTATGAGCCTCTCAGGTTGGCCACTGTCGTTTTTGAACGTCATGCTCTCGGTCACTGGTGCCCAAGTGGGGACTATACTAGATCCCATTACAGCCAGGGCTCATGCGACGAAAGGTTTGTTCTCACTGCTTGTTCACTTTAGAATGGTTAGGTTACCTTAACTGTGTCTTGTCACTTTTTTTGATTGTGGCATATTTTATATTCAGTATTATATGGCATGTTGATGTATCTTGTTACGTCCCTCTGAGGACCTGGTTATCTCGCCAGGTGTGTGCTCTTATGATTTCTGCAGGTGCTCTAGCTAAGGCCATGACTTGCGCTCTATTTTTCGAGATGTTGCTCTTGGATCGTCGTCTCCTTCGCTCTAACAAATTCCTTTCCATGTATAGTTCTTTCTTATTTAAATTAGTTGGTAGTGGATTTGTCCCCGCCCAACGATTGTATACATGACAAATTTAAAGTTGCTTTTATATCGTATTTATCTTTGTGGATGAAATTTAGTACATTGGTTACTGTATTTTACAGCTTATGTATATATACTAGGGTCCATATACTTCGTATGTATACAACTGGCATGATTACGTTATAGTCCTACGTATTTTGGGACTGGGGCGTTACAGTCTGCGAAGGAAACTGTAGAGGTGGTGGAATATCGCCTCTGCGGAATCTCGAGGGCTGCGGTTGATTGCCCATATGAGTGAGCTGGCCTTCTTGTGTTGGTGGAGTCATGTACGTGAAAAAGCCTCCTGTAGCCGGTGGAGTATTCAATGCAGCATTGTTCCTGTCTTGAGGGTCCATCTTAATTGTAACGACAGAAAACACTTTAGCCGTTCAAGAGATTTTCAAGCAAGATGCAAATCAAGGATTCAATGAAATCAAGAATTTAGGATGAACAAGAGTCAAGACATGTGGATGAGATCCTAAGTATCTAATCCTATTCGCAGGCTCACGACGGCACAGTGACGTAACCGAAGTGATTAACGTAGACCTGCATGGGCCACCAAAAAAACTTGTCACGACCCGCACCCGCTTTTCGGATACGAAGCGTGTCCAAGTCCAGCCTACGCCGCAGTGTCGGCGGTAGTACGTTGTCTAGACACAAGTCACGGCAATCTAGAAACTCATGTAAACTATATCTCATCTACAGAATAATCATGTCACAATCAAGATCAATGAAAAGACATGAACTGAACAATAATGAATATAACTGAATGTCAAGAATCAATGTCACGTTCGGTGGACACAAATCCACTACCAGTAGACGGAAAAATAGAGAAATACATGAAATGAACCAAATGAGTACAACCTGCTAACCAAGTAACCTCAACTGCAAAGCACCGCGATCTGAAGCTAACTCAAGCCCTCTCGTCTGCTCCTGACTCAAACTCGACTAACCTGAAGAGATCATCAGGTCCTCAGAGGACTAACAAGATAGATAAAAAGGAGCCGTTCTAACAGTTTATTATGCATGGAGAAAATACAGAATAACCAAGTAAAACTGAGCAATGAATAAGCACGAATCTATATACTGTCTACACATAAATGAACTGCTGAACGAGGACGAGAGAACTCATGTCGAGATGTCAACGGATGACCAGATCGAATACTCAAACCCTCGTCCCTAGTGTGGACTCGCAGGTTTGAACAACTACTAACCCTCGCCCCTAGCGTGGACTCGCAAGTTAGCATCACCCTCGCCCCTAGTGTGGACTCATAGGCGTAAACTATATACTACTAACCCTCGTCCCTAGTGTGGACTCGCAGGCTAGCATCACCCTCGCCCCTAATATGAACTCACAGGTGTGGACCAATAACAACTAACCCTCGTCCCTAGTGTGGACTCGCAGGTTAGCTTAAGACACGGATAACTACTAACCCTTGCCCCTAGTGTGGACTCGCAGGTTAGCTTCAAGGTTCAAGACACGGAGGAAAAAGCAGTTCGGATCACGACTCACGACACAATTCAATCAAGGCTCAATGGATACGTCCAATAATATACAAGGCTAACTGTGAACACGGTCTACATAGCAATGATACAAGTATATAAACAGGATATGAAAAGATACATGGCAAAATATAAGAAAACTGGATAATAATAAAGAGACAGTACATGTAAATAAAGCTGTGTAGAAAGGCAAGATATACTTGCCTGAGGTCCTGAGCTGCTGGCATGGGTCAAGTGTTGAGTCAAAGTCCAAATAACCTATTTTAAGAACCACAGAGTCAAAGTACAATTCAAAATGGAAGGGTGGTGTTCTATCTACAATTTGTTTCATTTGTTTAGTGTCTACCCCATTACCCTTCATACTTATTCTTTAGTTAACCAACAAGATCCCCTAGGTTTCCTATTACTGAATTGATAGCAGCTCTCCAAATGGGTACATAAGCTTAGCCATCATGGATAAAGGAAAAAGTCACTAACCCATGGGAACCCAGGTTGTTTTCCTGTCATGGTAACTACACAATTCTAACAGTTGAAATCGAACTCTAAGGGAAAGCAAACCTAAATTGCCTCATAAGAACTTTGAGCATAGGTAAATAAAATACATGACATGATACCTAGTTTTGTAACCCAGTCAAACTGGTTCCAGAACCTGATGTGGTGTTCAGTCCACCTATCAGACAGGTGTCAACCTTGCTATTGTGTCCATCAACTTCTTGAACTAATCCCATAAGGCACTTGCTATAGAGTTAATGAAGTATCAGGGGTAGCTTTACTGTTATGGGTCATGAATGTGTAGGTAATCATTCAAGGTAGGCAGTGAATGCAAAGATTTAACAGAACATGGTAGTGTCTGAATTTGTATCAATCATATCTTATCAGGTTAACTCGAGTCCTTGCAGAGTTGTATCACAGTGTCGAAATACTTGGTATCCCTTAATACCTGGTACTTAGGTCATAGGTTGTCAACTTAACTCTTGAACATTTGAGTATCATGTGTCAAAAGGAACTGGTTGTCCTGGTTGCCAAGCAAGGCCCTGATACCCGAGATAATAGGCAAATCTTGGTTTCCAGGTTGCATGAGGAGTGGTGATGTTTGAATACTCTGTTATGGAACACGGCTGACACTACTAAGTATCCTAGGATTTGGGATTAGGCTTTACCTAACATCTACACTTAACACATTAAGGTTTCAACCCAGGTGCTCTAGTTGGCACGCCCAGGTTTACTGATACTCTTCACCACCCAGGTTCCAACCTACCTTGTCTTATCTGTTTCCCGATTCTTATGAGTTATCAATTTTATTCATGAGTCCATACCACATCGACTTGTATCCAAGTTCTTTTGATACTCTTCGAGTATCTACAGGTTTTCAGATGATATGATACTGGCTTTGACACTTCTTGGTATCGGTATGAGTATTCTTGGTTTGATTTCAGTTTATTGCACAACCCTTGTTCCTTCATCTTAGCTAAGCCCCCCTCCCTTCTAGTCTACTGAACAATCTTATATTAGATAGGATTTGGCAGGAACAAGGAAGGGTTTACATACCTTATGATGCTAACTATTGCTCCGGAGGGATTCCTCAATCTTGAGTTGGTAGCAGGGAGTGCTAGTGCTCCTTCTCTCTATTCCTGTTGCTCGACAGAGGTCAGGAGTCTCTCTAGGGTTTCCTCTCTCTCCTTCTTGCTCGAATCAGAGATCATGAGTCTCATGAACAATGTATATATGTAAGCGGGGGGGGGGGGGGGGGGGGGCGAGGAAGGATAAGGGTCGGTTTCTTTGATGTTGGTATAGTTTATCATTTGGATTACAAATCCTATTCAAAAAGATTTTATCTAAAACTGATATGATCAGTTGGGGTTTGAAATTTGCTAAGGGTTGTGGGTCAGTTTCCGAGGGGATTAGAAGGTGAAAAATTTGTTAACAGCGTTCATGAATTAAACTAGGAAACTTTACACATAACCCCTTAGTTTTTGGGTCTTTGCAAGAAGTGGAGTTCTCTCAATGAGATTAATACCTACCTACCATTAGTATGTGTTCGAATTATACCATGCTATGGTTAATGTCTTAAATGAAATAGTAATAAAGTCCTGTACCATCTAGGGAGCCTCTTGATGAAAAGCTTAAATCTACATTTATATACATACCTGTTTAGAAAACAATGACTATTGTGATATGATAATTAAATAGATAATAATTAGATAAAAACAAATTTAACATGCTAGAAATTTGGTCAAGGGGTTTACAGCCGTCGTGAGCCTGCGAATAGGATTAGACACTTAGGATCTCATCCGCATGTCTTGACTTATTATTGGCCTCTAGTCCCTGATTTCATTGAATCCTTGATTTGCATCCTGTTTGAAAATCTCTTCAACGGCTAAAGTGTTTGTTCTTGTTACAGTTAAGATGAACTCTCAAGACAGGAACAATGCTGCACTGAACACTCCACCGGCTATAGGAGGCTTTTTCACATACATGACCCTGCCAACACAAGGAGGCCAGCTCACTCACACAGGAAATCAGCCGCAGCTCTCGAGATTCAACAGAGGCGATATTCCACCACCTCCACAGTTTCCTTCGCAGACTCCACCACCAGCACCCGGTCTGCCACCAGCATCTGTTCCACCACCAGCACAAGCCCCGCATCCAGCATGTGTTCCACATCCAGTACCAGCCATGCACCCCGCCCCAGTGATGTATCCAGCTTTTCCCATGCACCCACCACCGATGATGTATCCAGCACATGTTCTGCCTTCGCCCCCAGTACTGGACAATGTCATACTCCTCGGGATCATCCAGCAGCAGGCCAACATGTTTTACGACATTTTGAGAGAGGTTCTTCAGATTCGAGATGCTCCGCGACAACGTCCGGGAAATCCTAAACACTTCATGGACTTTAGGCACATGCCGTTCCATGGGACAGAAGGGATCGTCTACGCTAATGAATGGCTGGAGAACATGGAGAGGTATCTGAAGATGGCCCGAGTCCCAGAAGATTTGAAGATCGAGTCAGTCAGTGGACAGCTTTTCGATATCGCACGGACGTGGTACCAAGGTGAACCCCGATTTTCTGCTCCAGACGTGACTTGGGAGGAGTTCAAGCGACTGTTCAAGAGGAAATTCTGTCCATACATAGCACGAGAAGCGTTGGTGAGTCAGTTCGAACACTTAGAGCAGGGCAACCACACCGTCGACGAGTACACATCGGAGTTTTCTTGCCTCAGTCGCTTCGCAGAGAACTTGGTCAGAACCCCTGAAGACAAAGCGCAATGATTCAGAAAAGGACTATCTCACGAGATTCGTCTAGCCATTGCCACAAGTCGAGCCGCCACTTACGAGGAGATTCTAGAAGTCGCCCAAGCTGTAGAAGAGGAGCTGAGTCACAAGCCAAAGAGGAATCGAGACGCACTTGGAGGAGGCAGCGACCAATCAGCACCGATAAAACATCCTAACCTTTGGGAAGACACCAGCGTAGCAGCATCAGCAGCAACCACAAGCAGCCCCACGCCAAGTCTAAGACATTCCCATCTGCCAGCATTGTTTGAAGAAAGGCCACACTCAAGAAAATTGTCGCAGCAGATTAGGATTGTGTTGGACTTGTGGATCCAACCAACACATATCTCGCAATTGTCCGAAGAAGAACGCAAGTGCCCCACCGCTTCCAACCGCAGGAGGAGGACGAGCCTTTGCCATGATCACGGAAGATGCGGCGACACCACACGGAACGAATGGAGGAAATTTTCAGTAGATTATGGTAGTAGCATTATTGAGGAGTATTATGTTTGGTTTTGACTTGCAAAGATTCACAACAATTCTATAACAAACTGTTGAAATTATACTTTCTAGTAGACCGCAGCTCCTTAAATTTCGAGGACGAAATTTGTTTAAGGGGGATAGAGTTGTCAACCCCTTGACCAAATTTTCTCCTATATTTTTAATTTATTTTATTTATTTAGTTGTTATCTGTCTCACAAATAAAATTATTATGCTTGATATTATTTTGTTTCACTTTAAATACCAAAGGAGGGACCAAAAGGTAAATACAGAAATTGCAGGGACCTAATTGAATCAGTTGAGATTTAAATTCTCAACTGCTTTAAACAGAACTCACAAACCCTATTTGAAGTCAGTTTGAAATAGAATCACCATAGATAGGATCAAATCTTTGATTCTCTTTCATCCCCTCTAAGATTTGATCAATCATTTACGTATATATATATATATATATATATATATATATATATATATATATATATATATATAAGAGGGGGGAGCAATCAGTTAATCTGATCTCCAAACCCTAAAAGCTTGCCGCCCTCCCTGTTTCTTAAGACGAGATTGTAGCCTCGGAGTTTTGCAGAGTACGGGCAATTGAATTCTTCAATAGGTAATCTTCCATCCTAACTTTATGATATCTAATTTAGAATTTAAGGTGTGATCGATAAACCTTTGATCAGATTACTATGAGAATCTACCGAGATAACCACGGCTTAATAACAAGGGTATTCCCTGTATTCGTGTGCCAAACAAGACACGGACACCTGTAGATACTGTTGTTTCCCCACGAAAGCTGTTGAGTGAAGATTTCACGCATGTTTCAGTAAAACCATAGAACTGGATTGTTCAGAACTCATAGAGATACAGGACACCTCATTGCCTGGATGGGTTAACTTGAAATCTATGTCGCTGTTCTAATGAATGATGTGTTTTTGTAGATAATAACTCATCACAAATCCATTAGGAGTCTAGTGTAGATTAAGGATCCTATTGTTTCAGATTGGTCAGTTACATTGTAGGCAGAGTATCAATTTTCCTTAGAAAAAGTTCAAATGTTGTATAGATGTAGAGGGAGGGGCAGTGTACAGCACAAGTAGAGCCATAACTCTGAAACCGGGGTAACTATAGGACAAAAGAGGGGAAGAACAAATTGGAATCATTGCAAAGCATAAATGGCAGTAGACAAATTAATATCAGGATGGGCACTTGGTATTGGAGGGTATGATCTGATACCAAACTTGGTAACAATAGGAACACCTGACTTGTAGGAAGCAAGAGAGGTTTGCATACTACCCTTGACTTCCTATAGGTGGACATTCATCTATCCTAGATTCCTGAAAACAGCAAACAAGTATGGGTAATAGGAGGTTGAATCAGTAACCAAAAGCCTATTTAATAACAGGGGATCGTGTGTACCTGGGTTTAAGTTTAACTGGTGTGTGCGTGTGTATGCAGGAATACATGAAATTATATAGGAGTGTCCAAGTACTAGGGAGGCATGATTTATTATGGGTATATAGAAGTCGAGCAGATTTATAGGGGTTTCATTTGAATCCTTTTAACCAGTATGTGTAAATTGTTACTCAAATGAATATCTGGACCATTTATAGTATAATAGTATATTGTTTTAAAATTTACAAATTGTACATCAACTATCCTGTGAATGCATGGACTATGTGGTATTGGTGTCCAGGATTATGAGGAATTATTGGGTAATTTCCATCCAAGGTTGGGTCGAATTAGTTAACCAGAGTAGCAGGTGCAGAAATTGAAGAGGGGTGTATGAGTTGCATACTAATGTTAATATCAGTCCTTAACTAATAGACCACCTTTGTGAACCAGTTCACATTGTCTGGTTTTGGGGCCTTCTAGTTCATTAACTTAGGAGATGGGATAAGAGGAGACTGAACTCTAGATTTGGTCGAGCAGTAGATAGGTTGAAGAAGTGTCAACTGAAACCTTAGGACTGTGAAGTATTGCCCTGCACCCTTGTAATGACCTGTCTACTATCCAACATTATCATTGTGTTCCTTTTGGTGTACATGGTTCATATCCTTAATAGTGGTTCATTTCTCTTGTATTAGTTATAACTTGGGGATTATATTTGATTCTTGATATCAAGCCACCAGTCCTCTATTCGATTGCTGGAGGAACAACACACTTGCTATATTAGTCATTATTGCTTCATTGTGACTTGACATTTCTGTTCACATGGTAATGATGTAGCCATGTCAATAGAATTGATTGCCCAGGACTTTGAGGGTCTTCAGTAACTCTAGATGGGAATGTGTACCACTGGTCCATGTAAGACTCATGTACATGGTTCATCCTCTATTACATATTCCAGTAAATAGAACATGGTAACAGGGGTACATAAGTATCAGCATGGAGTCATGGTTTTAGAAAAAATAAGTATCCAATACATGTGAATGTGGGTACCTAAGATGGTTAGCAAGTTTCCTCCTAACTCATAGGAAGTAGAGGGTGTTCAGGAATAAGTTTATACCAGATAGAGATATTAAGAGTTCTTGAAAGTATCAGGCTCCTAAGGGATACTCTTAAACTAGTGTATACCCATACCTAGAAGGATAAACAAATTTAGGCTGGTTAACACTCGAGACAGATTAGGAGTAGAGGTCACCATTACTAGCCACTTAGGGCCATTAGAGGTACATGAGTGGTTGGGATCAGTTAAGGTATACTCAGGACTGTGAATACATATAGAGAGATATGAATACAAGTTAATGAGTCGACCTAGAAACCTAACCAACTAATAGATAAGTTTAAATTGTACCTCAAATGGTGTATTGATCATATTGAACCATCTAAACAGGTTAATTGGATTTGAATCAGTGCTCTGCACCGTACTCGCAGCTCAGGACCTAAGGCAAGTATATCTTGCCTTTCTACACAGCTTTATTTACATACACTGTCTTTTATTGTTATCCAGTTTTTTCATATTGTTGTCATGTATCTTTTATATCATGTTTATATGCTTGTATCATTGCTATATAGATCGTGTTCACCGTTAGCTTTGTATCTTATTGGAGGTATTCATTTGAGCCTTGATCGAGTCGTGTCGTGAATCGTGAACCGAACTGCTTTTTTCTCCGTGTCTTGAAACCTTGAAGCTAACCTGCGAGTCCATACTAGAGGCAAGGGTTAGTAGTTTCTGTGTCTTAAGCTAACCTGCAAGTCCATACTAGGGACGAGGGTTTGTAGTTATTAGTCTACACCTGCGAGTCCACACTAGGGATGAGGGTGATGCTAGCCTGCGAGTCCACATTAGGGATGAGGGTTAGTAGTATATGGTTTACGCCTGCGAGTCCACACTCGGGGCGAGGGTGATGCTAATTTGCGAGTCCATACTAGGGGCGAGGATTAGTAGTTCAAACCTGCGGGTCCACGCTAGGGACGAGGGTTTGAGTATTAGATTTGGTTATCCGTCTTGACATGAGTTCTCTAGTACTTGTTCAGTAGTTCATCTATGTGTAGACAGTGTACAGATTCGTGCTTTATTCATTGCTCAGTTTTACTTATTTATTCTGTACCTTTCTCCATGCATAATAAACTGTTAGAAAGGCTCATTTTTATGTATCTTGCTAGTCCTCTAAGGACCTGATGATCTCTTCAGGTTAGCCGAGTTTGAGTCAGGAGCAGACGAGTGGATTTGAGTTAGCATCAGATCACGGTGCTTTGCAGTTGAGGTTACTTGGTTAGCTGGTTGTACTCAGTTGGTTCATTTCTTGTATTTCTCTATTTTTTTCGTCTATTAGTAGTAGATTTGTGTCCACCGGACGTGACATTTAATCTAGGATATATTCAGTTATATTATTCAGTTTCTTGGGTATTTTTATTGATCTTGATTGATTCAATTATTCTGTGGATGAGATATAGTTTACCATGTGATTCAAGATTGCTGTGACTTGTGTATAGACAGCGTACTACCGCCGACACTACGGCGTAGGCTGGACTTGGACACGCTTCGTATCCGAAAAGCGGGTGCGAGTCGTGACATTTAGCTCTGCCATCTCGCTATTGTTGATGTTATAGACAAGCTGCGAGATAGGCTCAGTGCCCGGCACCAAGTCTATAGAGAACTCAACATCCTTGTCTGGCGGCATTCCCGGCAACTCATCAGGGAAAACATCCAAGAATCCTGCTATCAATGGATGTGGCAGTTCCTGCCCTGCCAACATAGCTCCACAGAAACCATCTCCTTGCTCAGCTGTTCCCCTAGCAAACTCAAATTCTAGCTCTCCCGGCGGTCTAAACAAAACTCTACCGCCTCTACAGTCTATACTAGCATGGTGTCTGCTCAACCAATCTATAATGAGTACCATATCGTAGCTCGAAAGGGGCATTACAAGCAAGCACGCAGTCAAATCCCGACCTCTCAGTGTAACTCTTCGCCCCTTGCAAATATTATTGACCAGGATAATGCTTCCCCCGGTCATAATCTTGCGAGTCCTACCCAGAGGTTAAACAATAATATTGTGTCTAAGTGAAAAATAGACAGATACAAAACTGTGCGTAGCAGTAGAGTCAAACAAAGCTAATACAAAAAATAAATCGAGTAGAACAGACCCTGCCACCACGTCTGCAATGGGCTCGGCCTCCTCGACTGTTAGTGTGAACGCCCTACCCTGAGCTCGTCTCTTCTGATATTAGGAGAAACGTTGTTGTTAGGTCGAAAGTGACGGCCCCTCTGCTGAGCAGCTGGTCCCACTGGAGCTCTAGTAGGAGGTGCTCTATCCTAACCTCCCCGAGCAGGATGAGTAGGACAATCCCTCAACTGGTGGTCAGACGCTCCACAGAACAGAAAAATGCCTAACCTCTTCCGACAGACCTCTCGGGTGTGCCTTGGCTTTCCATAGAAAGCACACTATGGAATATGCTTCTGTCCCTGTTGATGCTGCACACGTACTAGTGCCTAGTGCTGCTGCTGCTGCTGCTGGTGGAATGGCCCCTGCTAAGTCTGAGGACGCTTGGCCGATCCTGCACTAGAACAATTACCTACAGCATCACTACTCCTATTGGGCCTGAGAGCTAAGTCCTCCTCTGCAATCTGAGCGTCCATCAGAATGTCCTCAAAGGTCACCGTGCAACGCCCAGACATGCGAGATCTGACGTCGTAGTTCAGTCCCCTACTGAACTTGTAGGCCTTCTCCCCAGCATCCTAAACCATGCCCTTGGCTAACCGGCTCAGACGGAAGAACTCCGCTGCGTACTCGTCCATAGACATTCACTTGTACAAGTCCCGTAAACTGGCCCTCCAGTATACTAAGAGCCATATCAGTAAATAATTTCTCCTTTAATAGCCTCTTAAAGTTCTTCCACGTTAAGACTGTCACTGTCATACGAGGGTTTGTGCGGTACCAAGTCAGAGCGATATTAAAGAACTGACTCACTGCTGCTGCCACCCGCAGCCCTTTCGGAATCTATGCTAGCTCCAAGCTCCACTCAACATCATCTAGCCTGTCATCGGCATACAGGATTCCCTCTGTTCCTTTGAATTCTCGAGGAAACATCTTCTTGAAATCTATCACGGAGCCAGGCCTCACCTGCTGCTGCTGTGGCTGCTGGACGAGGGCACCCTGAGTCTGAACTGCAGTCCTGAGACCTAAGTCCTCCTCTGCAATCTGAGCGTCCATCAGAATGTCCTCAAAGGTCACCGTGCAACGCCCAGACATGCGAGATCTGACGTCGTGGTTCAGTCCCCTACTGAACTTGTAGGCCTTCTCCCCAGCATCCTAAACCATGCCCTTGGCTAACTGGCTCAGACGGAAGAACTCCGCTGCGTACTCGTCCATAGACATTCACTTGTACAAGTCCCGCAAACTGGCCCTCCAGTATACTAAGAGCTATATCAGTAAATAATTTCTCCTTTAATAGCCTCTTAAAGTTCTTCCACGTTAAGCCTGTCACTGTCATGCGAGGGTTTGTGCGGTACCAAGTCAGAGCGATATTAAAGAACTGACTCACTGCTGCTGCCACCCGCAGCCCTTCCGGAATCTATGCTAGCTCCAAGCTCCACTCAACATCATCTAGCCTGTCATCGGCATACAGGATTTCCTCTGTTCCTTTGAATTCCCGAGGAAACATCTTCTTGAAATCTATCACGGAGCCAGGCCTCACCTGCTGCTGCTGTGGCTGCTGGACGGGGGCACCCTGAGTCTGAACTGCAGTCACCTTTTCTACAGCGACGAGTGCTAACTGATGCGCACTCTCAATACTCTGTCTCAGAATCTCCGCCTATTGTTGCGATGTCTCAGCCTGCACCCGTTGCGCCTCCATCATCTGCTGGAGTAGCACAAACATCTGAGTGGCGTCAATCGACAGTGCATGTGGAGGTAGAAGAGTCTCCGACAGAACAGGTACATGCCTCCGGGATGGTAGAGGAAGACCCCCTGGTACTGCTGCCACTACCTCCTGAAGACAGGGACAATAGGGTAAATCTCCTGAACTGCAGCTTCAATTGTTGGAGAAGAAGGTCGCAAAGTAGCGGACTTCTCCTGAGCTCGAGTCTTCGTCATCTTGAAGACATATTCAAGCTAAGAGATCAATATGGCACATGATAAGATATCATCAAGGAAGGATAATTTATTTTGAAATGCAAGAAGAGTTGTCATGATAATCAAAAGATCAGAATTTTCCTAATACATGATTAAGTAACTCCTATCATAACCTAGAACCTATATCCTAACAGCAGGCTCGTAATCAGCACTCTAAGTCGAGCTCCATTACAAAATTGCACTAGTTGCGGCTTTACCTGCATGGACCACCACAAAAATGTGTCACGACCTGCACCCTGTTTGGGGTACGAGCACGTGGGTACGTCCAGCCTACACCGCAGAATCGGTGGTAGAACGCTGTATAGGTCAACTACAATATATAACATCTAGAAACAATGTATATAACCTATCATCTCCGTATGGAGGAATATAATCACAACTCAGTCATATGATATCTAAGGAAGATAAGAACGACTATGAATAAGATAAAGATGGAAATAGATAGACTGAAATAAATATAAAGTCACAAACACCAGTTCAGAATTTAAAGACATAAAACAATCCTAAATAAGTTCTACAGACCCAAATTATCAAGTTGGAATACAAATCCAGACAAAACCTAATCTAAGTCACTACAGGCGAGGCATCCTCTATGAGCACCGGATCCCTAGGCAGGTCCTGGTCATAGTCTCCATCTATGCCAAACCCGTAGAAGGTCGAGCAATCTGCATCTAAGTCCTCTAAAATATAACATGGGTTATCCTGTCAGGATATGAGCAAGTACAAATGCTAACATTTTTATGTGAATTGACAAATTCTATAAGAGACAATTATAATGAAATACAAGATGAACTATCAAGACTTGAAGTAAAATAGTACAAGAGAACTAAATATCATATCATGGGTAAGATATAAGGTAAAACTAGAATATAAGCAGTAAATGTAAATCTGATGTACGATGTAAACATAAATAGTGCCTTGAGATATTAGAGCGTTATGTGATCGACTTGGGTCATGATCAGGTTGTTCCATTTGACCAGCTATGCACAAGTAGTATAGTAGTATAGGGATCAGGCCGGCTAAAATAGAAAGCTATGCACAAGCAGTATCATGTCAGGCTACACCCTACGTGTGGTGAGGGTGGAGCTATGTATAAAGAGTAAACAAGTAGGGATAATGATCACATAAACTCTAATAACTCTCCATCTCCGAGTAGTATAATAGGTTCAACTATGATACTTCATGACACAGGATTTAAAGAGCAGGAGGCTAGCCCACTTCCAAATCGATGTCTATACAAGTACCTGAAACAAGATCGAACAATGTACTCATATACCAGGTAAACCATGAATAACATTCATGACGAGATCCAACGTATACTAGTCTGTGTATCCTCGTGTCGAGAATCAAGTAAAGCACTATAACTGAATCAAATATAGTAGATATCAAAGCAATAAAAATTATCAGAGAATGTACTCGCCTGCTGTCATGAGCTGAGGAAATCGATACTACCAACCACTCAAATGAGCCACGAAAGATCAACCCGTGAAACAGTCTCCTAAAGCTAAAACAGACATTACCAACGTGTTCAGAATAGTCAAATTACCAAGGATAGCCTACCCATAAGTCGAATTTTGAACACAGTGGTAAAATGGTAATTTCAGGCTAAAACGATATCCGCCGTTGGACCCGCTTTGCACCGAAAAATGTGCCAGTACCTACGGTCTCTAAAGTCATCAAAATCTATGTCTACGGGTCCGATTTGATGAGATGAATCCAATCGTATGTCCAAAGTTAGATTCCGGTGGACCGTACACAAATTCGTCCGTTGGATCGGGTCGCGAGCTTGCCAAAATAGCGTTCCGATCGACCTTCTCAAAATCGGACCAAACATGGCATACAGTATCAAAAAATGACACGGTCCTGTTGGTGCAAGTTTCTTCTCGAATGACGAACGTGCATAATGTAATTGACTAATTTGCAAAAGGGCCGATACGGGAGTATCTCGACGGATACATATCGATTTCGTCGTGCACACGCAACAAAATCGAGTTTTGTCGAATCCAACACGTCCATAGCACCTGTACGTGCCTTTTGATGCTTACAGGTTGGGACCACGTCGCCCAGTTTGTCGGGGCGCACGCTGTATCAAATTCTTTTCCAAAAATTCAGTTTTTGAAAAACATATTTTTCCTATACTCCACAAACGAATTACTTTTTGTACAGTGTATGAAAATTAAATCTACAAGAAGGGTTTTGATCTCCTATAGGTTGTCTACAAGTCTATTCAAATCGATTTTCAATACACGCAGCCCACTGGTCGTAAATCGATCGCAAACAGCGGGGTTGGGGCAGTTTCTACTATCCAGTAATCGAGTTTTTTCTTAATTTTGAAAGTTATTTTTCGTCGCATATGATACGAATTAACATAATTCATTTGAAGGGAAATAAAGGTGTATGTGTTATCTTCATACCTGCAAAATTGGTTCCTCAAACAATCGAACGGTGGAAGAGTAATTGTGTCACGAAGATGGGGGTCTGCAGCTGTTATTGTTGCGACTGTGATGGAAGTAGCGCACGCGTGCGGCGATTCTGACGGTTGCTGGTCGGCCTCCGACGGTCATAGTGGTCGCTCAGGTGGTTGGGAAGGTCCTAGTTGTGGCGGCTTAGAAGGGGATTAGGGTTTCATCAATTCTCTTCCCCTCTCTCTCTCTCTCACATTCGAATATAAGGGAAGGGGTCGGCTGTACTGTGGGGGCTCGGCCTGGGGTGTTTGTATGTGATTTTTTTGTTTTTATTAAATAGTTATATATATATATATATATATATTTATATTTATATATATATATATATATTTTTATATATATATTTATATTTATATTTATATATAAAATATATATATATATACATATATATATATATATATATATATATATATATATATATATATATATATTTATATTTATATTTTTTAAATATATATACATATATATATTTAATAGGGTATATATATATATATATATATATATATATATATATATATATATATATATATATATATATATATATATATATATATATATATATATATATATATATAATATATGTATATATATATTTAAAAAATATAAATATAAATATATATATATATATATATATATATATATATATATATATATATATATATATATATATATATATATATATATATATATATATATATATATATATATATATTTGACTAAGAGTTGACCAAGGGTTGACTTTTGACCAAGAGCGGCCTAGTATCGTGTAGACTGTATTTGTAGAAGCATAAAAAATTTTCAGCAAATGAAACCCCATGAGCCCAAGCCATTGAAGCCCCATGCGCCCAAGCAAGTGTAGCTCCATGCGCCAAAGTCAGTGTAGCTCCATGCGCCCAGTCAGTGTAGCTCTATGCTCCCAGTCAGTGTAGCTCCATACGCCCAGTCAGTATAGCTCCATGCGCCCAGTCAGCGAAGCTTCATGCGCCCAAGACTAGCTCCCCCGAAAGGAGGGCGCATGGCCTGAGACATGGCTATGCGCCCAAGCCTGACTCAGTCAAAGCAATGATCAAAACGTGCATCGAAGCACACGGCCACGTCAATCTCCACGAGCAGCCGTGCACCGAAGCATGCGGCCACGTCAATACCACGATCAACCCACGATCTCGCAGCCTGTATGTGCCTACATCCTATGCGCCCAAAGCAGGACTATGCGTCCACATAAAAACTAGCGTGTTTTCTCATGTGGGAGCGTAACACCATTCCAGCTGAAGAACAACTATAAAAGGGGGCCTCATCCCTCTTCAAAACACAGAACGAGAGCATTTTTAATAGCCAAATTGCTACACTTCTTTCCAGTGAGCCGAGAGTTAGCAATTTTCTTAGGTTTTCTCCCACTTTTGTAATCGGAGTGTCAACGGAGTAAAGGAGCAACTGCCGCTCGATCTCCATCGTCCCATTCCCCAGAATTCTTTTTTGTACTCGGGGATCCTCAGCGGGATCTCTCAGGCGTACTCAATTTGTGGTGCCTTGCGCCAATAAAAAAAAAGACAGCATTTTTTTTTCTTTTTTGTGTGTGTCCACAAAAATGGCAACTCTGCTGGGGACTACCTTTTTTTTTGACGAGAAGGTGGTGACACAATCCGATACCGACAAAGTGGGGAGTACTCAGAAGATGCTGATCGTAAAGTTCGATCAGCAGGCGTTCGAAAAGTTGCTCTCGAGGGACAGCTCTACTCCCTCAAAATCAACGAAGCCAAACAAGTCTCGCAAGACTTGGCTTCCGAAGGCTCGCTGTGCATATCCTGCTAGTTTTATAGCGGATATGCAGCTGGAGGACTCTATCACATGGGCGCACAACTCTGCCACAGAAGTCCCCCAAATGGAGAAGGCTCACACCGTTCCGGGCCCTACTAGCCCAGTGACTTCTTCCCTCCACAACCAATAACAGAGTGTTCATCACTCGAGACTTTGCAGAGAAAAACACTACGATGCTAAGAATCGGAGTGTGCGGCACTCTGGCTAAACCCGACGAGGCTTACGAACGAAGGAGGCAAAACTGGGAAAAAATAGCGCTGCTCCACCAAGCATGCGTCCAAGGGAGTGCTTGGGCGCATAGCCCCAACCAGAATACTTCTGTCTTCAGCAGGCTGGGCATTCAGAGTCATGCGCCCAGGCTCTCTGGATCCATGCTATGCGCCCACATCAAGGCGACTCAAACATGCTGTCAAGAAGCATGCGCCCAAGCCCAGTCTCCAAGGCCTATGCGCCCACAGCAAAAAGACATGCCCCAACGCGTATAGCACGGGGCTGTCTTCAAGGACATCACAGAACTTAGGTGTGGGGGTTGCCCGTGCACATGAACTAAGTCTGGATGTGCCTACTCTCCTTATGAACCCGCATGCAAAGCTCGACGATGCATGCAACATAGATTGTAAGATAAAACTCCCTTCCGTTGACTTACGTGACATGATAAATCATAAGCGTAAAGCGAGGAAGAACATAACAATTCATAGTGCACTTCCGTGCACCAGTATTGTTATCAACTGTTGTTGCTCCAAAGCAACAAGAGTGCCTCAGAGAAAGTCCGTGTTTCGACGGCTGCACTTCTCTGACGAGGAGAAGCCACTATGTGTTTCATCCAACATGGCTTCATGGGGTCCCCCTTACGGAAGCCCCAATCAAAGACGGTAGACTACGAACCCAACTTTTTCTCTTAGCTCCGCAAGAACAAGAATGAGAGGTCTACCAACAGATAGCCAACAAGCTGTCACATCCGAAGGAGTTTATATGGGCACTCGATCAAAGGCGAGATTTTGTATGGACGACGAAGATTCCCAAGCCAGGGGTAGCATTCCCTCAGAATCTGAAGCAGATGACCCCCACACTTGGGGTAGCCTTTCAGAGGACGATGATTCCTCCGAATCTGATGGCGACTATCTACCTCCTCTACCTGAAGACGAAGGACTTGCCCACTCAGAGACAGACAGTATCAGCACCAGTTGTACTGTTTCCTCTGTTCGTCACCGCATGTTATCTATATACATGACGGGCGGAGAAAGACCTGAAGAGGCCAGTGATAAGACTAGTAAACGGCTAGAGGGTCTCAAAACAGCATTCGCCAAGATCACTGATATGCTTACCAGCATCATGGCGGTTCAAGATGCTGGGACTATTCCTCCACCTCAACAAAACGTCTCGGTCCACGCTAGCCCGGCTCACAGCAACAACCCTCCTTCACTACAAAAGGAGTATCATTCCATTGTGCCTCCTCCAAATCTTATAAATACCAGGGGTGTTCCTTCGCCAACAATGCCTGACAACCGTTCAGCAGCCGTTTTCCAACACCTGCTCAATCAACATGATATAATTAATTCCCTGGTCGCTCGCCTTGACACCATCTCACACAAAGACGAGCTGCAGAAGATGGGGATATCTCAACCATATCCCCCCTAGTGGGAGAACGCTACTTGCCCTCCTACCTACAAGCCGCTGACGCTGAACTCATTCGACGGTTTGACTTCTCCTCGTCAGCACATGACGTACTTCAACACGCAGACTCTGCACTTGTCCAGAGATGATCCATTCCTGTCGAAGCTATTTATTAGCACCTTGCTGGAGGTAGCCTTCGAATGGTTCTATAGTCTGCCTGACGGGTGTATCAATTCATTCAAAGACTTGGAGAGGTTGTTCCTCAACAGGTTTTACGAGAGCGTCATGTATGTAGTATGTCCATACTCATCGAGACCAAGCAAAGGAGGACTGAGTCTGTCATCGCCTTCATAGAACGCTTCAGCGACTAGTACTAAAGATGCCCTTCGGCATACCAGACTCAGAACTTATGGATACTTGTCGACATAACTTCCTTCCTACAGTGAAATTTTGTCTAGGTATACATATGTATGATACATGGCCCACTTTCATTGGGGCCATTGATGCTGCTAAAATGACATTTCTAACTTGGAACTACTGGGGTTGAAGACACCCAAATCCGAAAACAAGGGCAAGCATCCTCAAACTATCCATGTTCGTGGAGGTAAAGGGAAAGAAGTCCTGAAAGTCGATACATCTAAAGAAGCTTCCAATTCTCAGGGCACCTCCTACAAGCCTAAGGAGACCTTCTCCTTCGACAAAGACGATGTCATTACCATCCTCCACACATTGACAAAGGGTAATAAGCTGACAATGCCTCCACCATGACGTCCTGCAGAGGCGAGCCAACTTAATGATCCCAAGTACTGTCTCTATCATTAGTAGGTGCATCACTCCACCAAGGACTGCATCGTGCTGAAAAAGAAGATACAACAGCTTATCGACAGCCAAGTGATCAACCTCGAAGCTGAAGATAAGGTCGTATCTGCTAACATGATCTTTCTTCAGTTTGGCGACTTTCCTCCTACAGAAGTCTCAGACGGCATGGTCCCGATCCCCAAGGCGATGATAGAAGTCATCAACCTACCACCAGCTCACAACTCGACCTTGGTCCCACTCAAACTGAACGTGTTGTTTGCCATGAAATATAAAAGAACAGAACAATTATCGGAGGACCGGACTTTTACTTCACGTTACAAACTCGCTTGTACAAAGAAAGCCTAGGAACGAAAACCTAGGTACAACAGTCTAAGTACAATTGTTTATTTTAGATTCTGGGGGGTGACGATAGAGGCTCGGGAAGGCGACGGCAGCCCTGCCTTACTCCTTGGACGATCGGTATGCAGCCTTGGCTCCTTGTGAAAAGACGGTTAGCGTTGACGAAGAAATGCTCTTCTTGCTCCTCTGTTGCTCTTCTGGCTTCTCTCTCTCTGTGTATCTTCTCTCTAACTATGGGGGGAAGTCTCCATGTATATACGTATTTTTCTCTCTGAAGTTGTATATCTCTCTGATATTGTATATTTTTACAAGGGAATGACACATTGCTATTTATAATAGTGGGATGCGATCATTAGGGTTGCCAATGATTAGCTCTTGGAGATGGCGACGGCCTGTGGATTGGTCAATCTAGGCCATTCGTTTTGATTATGATGAATCTGGGCCATTAGGTGTAGATTACACCAAATCCCATGAGCATTTAATGCTGATTGGAATAAATCTTCCTTATAATGATCTTCTGATATCTGCGAATAAATTAGATCTATTCTTCTGCCACGTGTCCCAGATTATTAGGATTTGACCCAATCTTTAATGGCCGCAAATCTGAGGAATTAATCGGTTTAGGACACGTGTCCTAGAAGCTGCTGGAGGGATCTGGATCGCATGACGAGTGAGCCGCATATGAATTTGAGCCGCATATGGTTAAGTCCACGTGTCAGGGCTGCCTGGGCAGTGGCCCTCACTTGAGCCCTCGAACCACAGGGAAGTAATTCTTGTAGGCCGCATAGGTACATATCTGCCTGAGCCGCATGGGCATGATCCTCTTGAACCACATGAGAAGTCCTCGTTCGAGCCGCATGAGGCTTTCATGGCCTGAGCCGCATAGGATAGATTCACTCTGAGCCGTATGGAAAGTTCTTTGCTCGAGCCGCATGAGGCTTTCATGGCCTGAGCCGTATAGGATTCATTCTGAACCGCATGAGAAGTGAGCCGCATACGAACGCCCACGTGGCCAGGCCACGTGGCATTTTTATGGCTCTTGGGGGATTTGTATCAGAGATCTCTTTTCTCTTCCCTAGAGATTCATCATTATGACAGAGTCATAATTACCTGCTTTTGTGTCAGGGCTGTCAACTTTTCAGAGGGGTCAACCGTCAAAGCAATTAATGCAGCATGGGTCGGAGGGGAGCACTGTCAGGCCACGTATCTTCTGAGCCGTATGGAATGCCTCGGGCCGCATAGCTCCTTATGCCGCATGACTTTCCGAGCCGCATGGACTTTCTGAGCCGCATGGGGTTCTTTGGCCGCATGAGTCATTTTCTTTAGTATTTTCCATGCTTCTACAAGACCCCCGTCAAAGTTTTCAATTTGCAAAATTGAAATACTTTGAATAAGAAGCATGGCTGTGTTCTTCTAGCCGCATATAAAGTCCTGACCGCATAGACGTCTTGGCCGCATGGAAGTTTTCAGCCGCATGAACTTTCAAGCCGCAGAGTTGTTTCAGCCGCATGGCTATTTGAACAGCATGAGCTCTTTGCCACGTCATTATGCCATGCGTGTAAATCTTTTCGGGGCAGGATCCCAAGAGTTTTTAGTCTTTAACTAGCTAGTTTGTCTCGATAGCCGAAGAGTCGACTATGTTGTACGAGGCATCGGTCTGTGGTCCTCCTTTCTCTATAAATAGAAGGGCATTTGGATGGACTTCTCTCTTAGACTCTTCTTGACTAAGATTCCTGTCTTTGTTTTCTTCCTCTGACCGACAGACAACAATGGCACCTAGGGCTCCCAAGGCTGCGAAGAAGGCTGTGGCGAAGAGTAAGAAATCGGCTTCGTCTTCGACTGCCGTGCCCCCCGTTCATCTTGACGTTCATGTTGCCATCGAAGGTAAGGATTAGGTAGTCGATTTGAAACCCTAACAGAGCCTGCTTCACGGCATACTCCAGACTTTGACGTGAACTTCTCAAACTACATGGTCCACATACACGTCCCATGACTGAGCCGCATTAGGATATACCCCCTTTCTGGGCCGCATGAGACTTGTGTAAAACGAGCCGCATGACCATTTCTGACTGTTTTCGTTTTCTTTGTCTTTGGTTCTCGCAGTATCTCCACCGAATGCTGAGACTGCGGTGTCAGAGGAGTCGCAACCTCCTGTCATCTGCCAGGGATCTCCCTCTGTTAAGGAGGAAGTGAAGAAAGAAGAACCTGCGCCTGAAGGGGACGGCAGCCCTCCAAATATCGAGACTGCTGAGGGTGGCAGCGCTGGGAACTCTGTTTCTCCTTTTCTGGACGAGGATGCTCTTTACTTGCATCCTTCATATGTGAGATGGTTGAGGGAGTGGTATATACGCTCCTGTAACTAGGATGTAGGGGCTTCTCGTGGTTGTCTGTCTGTAGTCTTTGTTTTGTTTCGCCTTTCTTCTTGTCTTCATGAAAAACTCTTTTGACTTGCTTGCAATCGTGTGGATGTAACCAATTTCTGAATGAATGGAATATATATTTGCTTCACTCTTTTGCTTTGTAATAATCCTCTTATTGGGACATTTTGCGTGGACCCATTGTCCCTAACGTACCCTGGTTCTGGATACGGACAACGAGTTTAAAAGAAAGGAACCAATCATACTGACTCGGAGGTACTGAGGACATGGCGAGCATGGGGGTTTCTTTGACGGAGCCTTCCCATTCAGAGGTAATGAGGACATGACAGGAGTGGGCTCAATGAAGGAGGGCACATAGAACGTTTCAGAGGTAATGAGGACATGGAAGTTCTATGTAGGGGGTGATTTGTTTTTGGCGAAAATGGGACGACTCAGAGGTGATGAGGACATGGCCGTCTTGGAAGTTTGTGGACCCGTTACCCTTGTTATGCACTGGAAGTGCAGATAGTAGATCATGAGGGAGGATCTCTTGTAGGAAGAAAGTTCAGTGGTATGGTTATACATGACTTTCTTTCAAAAGAGTGACCAGGATGTAAGTTCAGGGGTACCGATGGGTACATAACTCGACAATCCATGAATGTTGGAATCCAAGTGTAAGTTCAGAGGTACCAGCGGATACATGACTTGGAAATTTGGGATAATCTTTGTGTGAGAAGGGCATGAGTTCAGCGGTACACGCGGGTACGTGACTCGAAAATCTGGAATATTGTGGGTGTGAGCTCAGCGGTACCAGCGGGTACGTGACTCGGGAATCTAGAGAATTGTGAGTGTGAGTTCAGCGGTACCAGCGGGTATGTGACTTCAAAAATCTGACAAACTATGCGGGTGAGTTCAGTGGTATCAGCGGATACATGACTCGAAAATCTAAAAACTTATGGGGGTGAGTTCAGTGGTACCAGCGGGTACGTGACTCAATAATCTGGAAATTTATGGAGTGAGTTCAGTGGTACCAGCGGGTATGTGACTCGATAATCTGGAAATTTATGGAGTGAGTTCAGTGGTACCAGCGGGTACGTGACTCGATGATCTGGAGAATGTTGTTTAAACATAGTATTTCTTCAGGAACTTGCCGTTGACGGGCAACATGAGCAAGTCTCCGTTCTGCTTGGCGAGGCGGTAAGCACCGTTGGAGAACACGGCCTCGATGACAAATGGACCTTCCCATTTTGGCTGGAACTTGCCGGCGGTCTTGTGAGTCATGACCATTGGTCTCCGGACTGCCAGAACAAGATTGCCCACTTGGAATGTTCTGATTTTGACCTTCTTGTTGAAGGTTCCTGAGATGCGTGCTTGGTACAGCTCGATCCTTTACTGAGCTAGGAGGCACTTTTTATCTAAGGCCTCTAACTCTTGCAGTCGACGTCGGTAGTTGTTATCCGTTGTCAATTGATAAGTGAGGGCGACGCGGAGTGAGGGTATTTGAGTCTCTAACGGGAGAACTGCCTCACTCCCGTATACTAGAGAGAATGGTGTAATCCCGGTGGCGGTCCGAATCGTGGTACGATAAGCCCATAAGCATTCACCGAGCTTCTCATTCCAGTCGCGTTTGTTGGAGGAAACAAACTTCTTGAGGAGTTTGATGATCGTTTTGTTGAATGCCTCTGCTAACCCGTTTGCTGCCGGGTTGTACGGTGTCGAAGCGACATTCTGGATACGGTGCTTATCGCAAAACCGATAGAATGTGTGGCTTGCAAACTGTGGACCATTATCATGGATGATCCTTCGGGGCAGTCCAAAGTGGTAGATGACGTGATGCTTAAGGAAGCTGATCACGTTTGAAGTCTTGACTTCTGCGAGTGAGACAGCTTCCGCCAATTTGGAGAAGTAATCAGTGATTGCAAGTATGAAGCGATGTCCTCAGGAGGAAGATGGGGTGATTGGACTAATGATATCCATTCCCCATGCTTCGAATGGCCAGGACGCCACTGTCGGATATAGAAATTCGGATGGTTGGTGGATGAAGTCCGCGTGGACTTGGCAGGCTTTGCATTTTCTTGCATAGTCTATCGCATCTGCCACCATCGTGGGCCAATAGTAGCCCATTCGGCGAAGGCGATCTTGTAGTTTTGGGCTGGGCTGGTGGGCCCCGCAGACACCATCGTGAGCTTCTCGTTCGACTTCTTTGGCTTCTGCGTTCGACAGACATCGAAGCAGTAATCCGTCGTAGGAGCGGTGATACAGCATTTTTGTCTCTGCATCGTAGAAGAATCTGAGAGAACGCCGTCTGATAGAAGTGGCTTCCTTCGGGTTCTCGGGCAGGATGTCGTAGACGACGAAGTCGATGAATGGTTGTCTCCAATCTGGGGCATTATCGATCGTCTGTACGGAATAACTTGCCACGAATTGCACATTGCTTTTGGGACAGACCAGTTCGTGGCCTATTACGTCAATCGAATGATGAGCGTGGTTCGGCACTGCTAAGGAAGCGGCAAGGCCCGCTAGGGCATCATCTTCGATATTTTGGAGTCTGGGGACATGTTCGATGAAGAAACCCTCAAATGACGAGATGATGTCAATCGCTATTTGGTGATAAGGGATCATGTCTTCGTGTCGGACCTCGTATGAGCCCCGGAACTGATAGACGATTAGTTGGGAGTCGTCGTATGCTTTAAGATATTCTACCCCCAGCTCTCTTGCTAGTTGGAGGCCAATGACCAGAGCGTTATACTCGACCACATTGTTAGAGCAGGGTTCTGTGAGGTAATAGGCACGGTTGATCACCAATCCGGAGGGGGAGACCAGCACTACCCCGACTCCGACGACTATATTGCCTTTAGGTCCGGTCCTTGAAGCACCATCAAAGAACATTCGCCATATATTATCGTGAGAGGTTGCATGCGAGTCGGCAACCTCATCTGGGATCTCTTTATATATTCTGGAGGACTCCGAGCCTGGGTGGGCTGCTAAGAAGTCTGCCAGGGCTTGACCTTTGACTGCCTTTTGTGGGACAAAGATCATATGATAAGGGGACATCAATATTGCCCAAGTAGCGAGGCGAGAACTGAGTGCCCCCGGTTTGGTCATGAGGACTCTGAGAGGGTTGACTCGTGAGATCACATGTATCGTTTGTCCGGTAACATAGTGCCGCGTCTTCTGAATGGCGAACACCAAGGCGAGGCATTCCTTTTCAACCGTGGTGTATCGGTGCTCGGGTCCAACCATCATTCGGCTGAGATAGTATATGGCTTGTTCGTGACCTGCATCGTTGTTTTGTGCCAACAGGGCACCGAGGGAGTGTTCTATTGCTCGTACGTAGAGCAGGAATGGTTTTCCAAGGACTGGGGCCACCAAGACCGGAGGATTTGACAAATATTCTTTGATGTTGTCGAAAGCACGCTGGCATTCCTCGTCCCATACGAATGAGGCTCCTTTCTTCATGAGGTGCGTGAATGGTCGGCACCGCCCGGAGAGGTTGGAAATGAACCTACTGATGTAAGCTAGCCTCCCTTGAAGGCCTCTGAGTTCGCGGAGATTTCTCGGGGGACCCATCTCCATGATTGCTTTCGTCTTCTCAGGATCTACATGGATACCCTGTGCGGTGATGATGAAGCCTAAGAACTTCCCGCTGGATACGCCCAAAAAGGACTTCGTAGGGTTCATTTTCAAATTGTGCGCTCGCATTAGGTCGAATACCGTCCTTAGATCCTGCAGATGGTCTCCCTTGCTGCGGCTCTTAACAGCTATATCGTCCACATAGCACTCCACCGTCTTGCGTAAATGGTCTCTGAAGATGATGCTCATGGCTCTTTGATATGTGGCGCCAGCATTCTTTAAACCGAAAGGCATGACTGTGTAGCAGTACGTGCCAATCGGTGTTCGGAATGATGTATGCTTTTCGTCGTCAGGAGACATATTGATTTGGTTGTACCCCGAGAAGCCATCCATGAATGACATACGTTCGAAGCCGCAGGTATTGTCGATCATGATGTCTGCGATAGGAAGGGGGAATTCGTCTTTGGGGCACGCCTCGTTCAGGTTACGGAAGTCGATGCAGATTCGAATCTTTCCATTCTTCTTGAGGACGGGTACTATATTGGCGACCCAATCGGGATGTTGCTCCTCACGAATGAAGCCGCTGGCTATCAGTTTGTTGACTTCGGCTTCGATCGCGTCCATGATGCCTGGGCGGAAGCGTTGCTGTTGTTGCTTGACTGGCTTCGCATCCGGCCGAATGTTGAGTTTGTGAAGAGCAATGTCAGGATTTAACCCTGGCATGTCTTCATAACTCCAAGCGAACACATCAATGTATTCTCTGACAAGTTCTAGCAGCGACTCCCGTCCTTCGTTTGCTAGACTTTTACTGACAAAAATTGATTTTGGAGAAGATTCGCTGCCAAGGTCGACCTGCATAACCTCATCTTTGGTAGGGGGTTCTCTCTGCTCAAACCGCTTTTCCCATTGTGCATCCAGCTGTTGGGCCCATGGTTCTAGCTCGAGGATTTCGGGGATGTCTTCGTCTTCTTCGTAAGCATCGGCGAATGCCATGTTGACTGCAAGACTTGTCTGAACACGTCTCCGATACTGGTATCCGAGTCAGAAGTTGGTGACCCGGTTGAATGTGACTGCCAGTCACACTCTTCATCTGAACTCTCAGGGGTCGTTGTGGGAGTTACATACCCTAGTCCACATCGAGTTTTGCTATAGTAGTCCCGTGGTTTGCCTGTCGGGACCGGTGGCTTCAAAGGTAATCGTCGTCCAGTACTGTAATGTTCCTATTTTGAAATACGTATATGACCGTATTATTGTATTACGAGGATTTTAAAATTTGGTATTGTTAAAATTTTATTATTAAATTATTGGAGGTGAATTTTTCCTATTATTATTAATGTTATTATTAATTTTCTTGTTCCAATTATACCCTCCCAAAATATCTAACCTAACTCCCTCTCTCCTCCCTCACATTTCCCACTCTTCCTCTCTCCTCCCTCTCTGTCGGCAGGAGAACATCCCCCCCCAATTCCTTTCTCTCTCTCTCAGCTCATCATCCCTCTCCCTCAACTCTCTCTCTCTCCCCTTCTCTCGAGCTCCCCTCACCCCCCTCTCGGCCTCCTCCCATGGTTGCGGTCGCCCACCACTGTAGCCGCCGCCACTACTTCAGCCACAACCGCCATGGCGACCACCCCCATCGTTGCCGTCGCCTCCCTCGCCACCATCGCCCCCGTCTCCAGTCCTCACCACCGCCGCCATCACCCTCCAGCACTGCCACCGCCACTGCCATCAGTCACCTCCACCACCACTGCTTCCCTCCACCACTATCTCCATGGCCGGTCACCGCCACCCCCTCGCCGTGGCTGCTCCCTTCGGCCGCCAGCACCACCGTCATCATCTCCGCCACCACTTCCTGCCGCCATCATCATCATCGTCGCCATCTCCATCCTCCCTTCGCCGCCGCGAGCCCCCTGCCGCCGCCGTCGACCCCAGCTCCGACGCCGGTAAGCCTCTCCTACGGCCTCCCCTCTCCTTCTGTCTTCTCCTCCGCCCGGAGCTGCCGCGACCTGGCCGAGCTCCGAGCTCCTCCGCCCCTCTCTGTGTACTCCTCCGCCTTCCCCCCCTTTTCCTTTCCTGGCGACCATCATCGCCGTCGAGCCTCGCTGGCCGCGCCAGCCTCGAGTGGCGGGTCGCCCTTGGGCCCCGCGCTACTCGAGCAGTGTGCAGTCTTGGGAGTCGCGCTCTCCTCGGGCTGCGCGCACGCTTGACTTGCGTGTTCCCTCGTTTTCCGTGCTTCTCGGGATGTGTGCCTCGATTTGTGTGCTGTCCCATTTTTTGTGCACCTCGATCCACGCGCTACCTTGGGCAGCGGGACGCCTCGAGCCCCGCGCTGCCTCGGGCAACATGCTACCTCGGTTGGTGCGTTGTCTCGATCCTTGTGTCTCGGCCTTTGTGCCTACCTCGTGACCCGTACTACCTCGATTTGCGTGCACGCACCGATCTGCATGTCGTATCGAATTGCGTATCACATTATATCTTGTGTTGCCTCGGTTTGCGTGCACGTACCGATTTGCGTGCCGCCTCAGTTGTGTGCCGCGTTGGACTCTGCACCTTTTTGATTTGCGTGCACACATCGATTTGTGTGCCGCATCGATTTACGTGCTCCTTGGACCTTGGGTCGTCTCGATTTACGTGCACATCTCGATTTACGTGCACTTTTATGTTTCTCGTTCGTCTCGATATTCGTGTTCTCTCGATTCTCGTACGCGTCTCGATATACGTGTGCGTCTCGATTTGCATGCCCGTATCGGTCCGCGTGCCTCGGTTTTCGTACCAGATTCCTGCACTGCTTGCGGGACCCGTACGGTATAGCCTCGTGCCATTCTAAGTGATTTTGTCATTATTTTATTATTTAATTCTAATGATTGTTTATTCTGTGTTCTGAGGACCTCGATGGACGTGCTAGCTTGGATCCAGATCGCCGAAGACTTGCTTACCTAGCCGAGCCCTCTAGGCAAGTATCCCTTGCTCATCGACGGCTCTTGCCCTCTCTCCTGGATTTTTATTTCATTTAATTAAATTGTACTTATAATTTTATAACCATGATTAGTGTAGCCTAGTAGTAGAACTGCCATGATGATAACTTAGGATAGCTTGGTCCGATGCCGGGATAGACCGTATCGGACAGCTCGGATGGGTCATCCACACCTCCGAGGACACGAGCACGACTCACTTGTACGGATTGTCCCTGTATGCCCCGTGTCCGACTCGCGGTCGGGTAACGGCTCTGGCTAACTCCTCTTGTGGCTGTAATTGTGCTTGGGTTAGAACTATAGACATGTGTTGTGATGCGCCCTGCGAGACGGTTAGTTGATTATATTATGCATGTTGGCTTGGCGCCCAGTACGCAATGTAGTGCTGCTGGAGGCCGGGACTTAGTGGTCTCGGGTTCGATTGGTTTCCAGTACGCATCGTAGTGCTACTGGAGGCCGAGACTTAGTGTTCTCGGCTGTCGACTTGTTCCCAGTACGCATCGTAGTGCTGCTGGTAGCTGAGACTTAGTGTTATCAGTCTGCGATTCTGCGATTCCGCGGCGGATTGCGCCGAGTGGATTTTAGCCCCAACTCGCTGGGAGCTCCTGTCCAGAATACAGAGGAGACTCTGCCGGATTCTTCCAAAATTCTCGATCGGGAATTTTGTTCGAAGGACTGGGCAGAACCATTCCTTTGGTTTGCTGGACTGGGCTCGTACCTGTTCACCTTGGTATAGTATACTGTTTTCCATAAAGATTCTCTTTATTTGTTGTGTTTCTGGGAAAATTACAACTGTAGGAATCCGATCTAGAAGACGATCGCTTTATCCCTTGAACTATGCGAAGAAGAAAAGCTCTCAAAATTTTGACAGTAGATATCAATGTATCTGTACAATGAATAAAAAAAGAACTCTATTTATAGAGTCAAAAATAATAACTGAAAAGATAACTGTATTCACAGCCTGTGCTTAGTTGAAAATCACGCAGGATTTAATATACGCAAGGCTGTGAGCAGTTACTGGACGTGGCCTGTAACTGTTGGACACATGGCAATCATGCATGAGTCGTGTGCAAGTTACAGGACACGCAGGCGAGAGATCAGTGGCATGGCTGTCACGTACTCCAATTTGATGAAATCCACGCAGACTTGTTGAAGACGAAATCCACGCGAACTCGGTGTAGAAAGCTTCAAAATTCACGCAAACTTGGGACAGGAAGCTTCAGGATCCACGCAGACTTCGAGGCAAAGAACTCAAAAATCCACGCAAACTTGAGGAAGAAAACTTCAGAATCCACGCAAACTTGAGATGAAGATCACAAATACACGCAGACTTGAGATAGAACTGCCAGCTGTCTTGATTCGGCGTGTCTCGACTGACACAAAATCTTTGACAGTGATTGCTTTGTCAGTCGCATTAAATGATAAGAAACCCTTTTGGTACGCCAACTTGACGAAGGCTGAGTCTTGCTGAAGAAGATTTCGAAAATCACGCAATAGACGGCGATGATCTCTCGAAGTCTGTGCACACGTGGCATACGAAGAGACATTCTTCGACTGTTGTGCTGTCAGTCATAATTACTCTCTGACAAATGATGAGCTGTCTCCCCAGCGTGATTTGTTTATATTGTCTGGATCAACTGAGCGTGACTTTTGACTCTGTCTTGATCAACTCAGCGTGACTTTCATTTTTGAGGCCTACAAAACCCCCTTCAAAGTTTTCGAAAAATGATAAATTATTTCGAAATACTTTGAAAACAGAGATGATAAAATGGATTTAGTCACGCTGAGATGACTCCAAAATTTTTCGGAAGTCGAAAAGACTTCGAAGTTCTTTGAAAACATCCAAATGAACTTATTAAATGTCATAATGACTCTTCGTTCTCCGAGACTGATTGTATCCAATTTATGGTGGAATATGAACCGCCGGCGAGCTCTGTTATATAAACAGGGAGAAGATTCATTTTTAATCTTCATCTTACGTCAATATGACACCAAAGGAAGAAGCTGAGGAAGAAGCACGCAAGTTGGGCTTTTGTTCCTATGGTGACCCCACTTTTGGGGGTGAAGAGCCAGAGCCCCTTGTCTTCGAGCTCAAAGATGATCCCTTGCAACTAGCCAAGAATTTCTTGAGCTATTTTGGCTTGGATGGCTCGTCCTCTTCTGATGGGCGCAGCTTCATAGAGCAGCATGAAATGTTTAAAGCTCTGTTGCACTGTCTGGGAGTTAGGAGCGTAAAAGAACTAGGCACCAAGCTCAGTCGCTCTGGAAAATAGAGCGTGACTTTTATGCTTTTGTTGTACTCTTTTTGTCTTGTCTTTTGTAAGGCCATCAGTGCCTGTCTTGAAGAATGTAGTACAACTTTTGCATTGAACAGCGTGCATTAATGAAGAATGTTAATTAGCACTCTTTGACTGTTTCCAATGTTGCGCTGTCTTCCAAAGCACACGTGTCATTCATTCCATGGTTTATGAGCGCTATTTACGCGGATCTTTTCCAAGAATAGACTTGTACTTTGTCCTTTAAATAGGCAGCTGAGTTTCAAAGATACTCATCTCTCATTCTTCTTCTTCTCTGAGAACGAAATTTTTGAGAGATTTCATTCTCAAAACAGGAAAGCAATGCCTTCTAATGTTCGATTTCTGCATACTGTATCAAACATGAATTTGCCAATCCTTAGCACCAAACTTGAAGGTAAGTCCAGTATAGTACGCGTACTATTTTTGCTGTTGAAGATAGGCTTTCTGTTTCTGATTGAACAATGTACGCTTGACCAGTCAGTGCGTGTCAAATGACATTTTTGTTGATTAATTCTCTTTTTCCTTGCTATTTTCTGCAGAAGCTCGGCTAAAGATTTTCTTCAGAACTGGCATTGGTGATGTGGATGCTGTGGAGAATATCCTGCTAACACCAACATCAGGGAGCTCATACGCTTTTGACGCGTACATCAGACAACTCAGAACTCTTCGTGGGATAGAAGGGTCTTCCTTAGATGGTAGGAAGAGCCTTTACACACGAGAGTTGGATGGTGGAGTCAACTCTACCCCGAGAAATCGGGTAGTAGAGTTCCTTTTACGGGAGAACTAGGAATTGTATCCCAAGGTTTGGATACATTCCTGTCTTCCTTGAGAGGTTACCCCCAATCCACCAATTGTATTGGCAGCACTACGACTTCGGGCTGCCATACTCTGTGGTTCTCCTCTCGTCTGAGAGAGAAGACCAGAGTTTGATTCCTGCTGATCTGGTCGTGACTGGGACCCAGACAGTCAGGAATTGCCACCAACAACGAACCTAACGGAGAAGGTCCGACGGAGAAGATCCAAAGAAAAAGATAGATCTCTATTAGGTTATTGTTGTGGTGTAGAATGAAAATCCAAGATTTGTAATAGATTTCCATTATGATTTGTAAGAAAGTCTAAGAAAATGTAATAGACTTTTTTGTGGTGAAATGAGAATAGAAATGATAATTCTTCTATGCTCAATGATTTGTATTTGTGGATGAATTGTGGACATGATAGATAATAAAATCATCTTTTCTGTTTTAGAGTATATGATATTATCAGAGGTATTATGGACGTGATAATATATAGGAACTCAAAAGAAAATAGATTGATTTCTATGCAGAGGTCAAAACATGACAAATGAGTAAGCAGATTCGGAATTGATTCAGAGGTTATGAAAACATGATCAATAACGAATCCCCACTTAATAAATTTGATAGAAGATTATAAACGGATGAACCGTTAGGAAATGATGAACAGATGAACTGTCGAGTGGATGTAATAAATGAACGGATGAACCGTCAAGTATTAATGAATATGTAAAACGTCGGATGAATGTGAGAAATGAATGGATGAATGAATATGTGAAACGTCGGATGAATGAGGAACTTCTGCCTATAAATATAGCAGAAATCTGGCGAGAACGAATACTTCTACTCCTCAGCATAAAAATGTCATCTGGAGAAGCATCCAAGAAGACTGAGATGGCCTCAAAGGTTCAGAAAGGCACTGAAGAACGTCCTGCTGGTCCAGCCAAAACGAAGAAGACGGAAGCAGGCAAAGGTTCGTCTGCACCCAAGCCACCAAGGGACATTCTGGATTTTCTGCTCGAACCAGGAAGGACTGAAGAAGAGGAAGCCATGAGGATGGCCGCTTGCAAATTCCTCGTGGGTTCTAACAAGGAGGTTCTCGGCTCTTTTGCTGATCACGTCTTTGAGAAGGACGGTAGTGGCCCATGTCCAAATGTAGAGAAGGATGATAGTGATCTTCCTTAATATCATGTATCATCATTCATGAAAATAAAATAAAAATTTTATTTTTTTAAAACATGAATTTGTCTGATGATTACAAGTATTTACATTTATACATAGTACTTTTTAAGGAATTTGCCATTAATAGGCATCAAAACTTTTCGACCATCCAATTCTGAGAGTTGATAAGCTCCATTTGAGAAAGCTTTGCTCACAATATAGGGACCTTCCCACTTTGCGTCAAATTTACCCTTACTCATATGAGTCATAGTCATAGGACGTCTGACTGTTAGAACAAGTTCTCCTTTTTGATATGATCGAACTCTGACTTTTTTTATTAAAAGCTCTTGAAATTCTAGCTTGATAGAATTCAATATTCTGTTGAGCAGATAATCGCTTTTCATCCAGAGCTTCTAATTCCTGAAGTCGAAGACGATCGTTATTTTCAGCAGTGAGTTCATTAGCGATTGCTATCCTTAAAGAAGGAATTTGAATCTCTAATGGAAGAACAGCTTCGCAACCATACACCAGAGAGAAAGGTGTACATTTGGTAGCATTACGAACTGTAGTGCGATAAGCCCACAAACATTTCCCGAGCTTGTCACTCCAATTACGTTTGTTAGTGGAGACAAACTTCTTTAGGAGTTTGATGATAGTCTTGTTGAAAGCTTCTGCCAATCCGTTAGCTTCTGGATTATATGCGGTAGAAGCCACATTATTGATCCGATGATCGTCACAGAATCGAGTAAATTTCTGGCTGACAAACTGTGGTCCGTTATCATGAACAATGCGTCGAGGAACACCAAATCTGTAGATGACGTGGTGCTTAATAAAGCTGATGACATTAGACGTCTTAACTTCAGATAAAGGAATGGCTTCGGCCCATTTGGAGAAGTAATCGGTTATTGCGAGAATGAACCGATGACCTTTAGATGACGGTAGATTGATCGGGCCGACAATGTCCATGCCCCAAGCTTCGAAGGGCCATGATGCTGCTGTCGGATGTAGAAATTCCGAGGGTTGATGAATAAAATTCGCATGAATTTGACAAGCTTTACACTTCTTTGCATATTCGATGGCATCAGATACCATGGTGGGCCAATAATAACCCATACGTCGAATACGATCTTGAAGTTTTGGTCCTGGCTGATGTGCTCCATAAATTCTATCATGTGCTTCGCGAATAATTTGTTGAGCTTCGTCGCCGGCAACACATCGAAGGAGTAAACCATCATAAGCTCGACGATATAAGGTCTTTGTTGTATGATTGTAGTAGAATCTGAGTGATCGTCGTCTGATAGATGCTGCCTCACTCGGATCATCCGGAAGAATATCATATAATACGAGATCTAAGAAAGGAAGTCTCCAATCTTTATCCATATTCTGATTCTCAATCGAGTTACTGAAGATGAATTCCATGCTGGAATCAGATGAAGATGACATCGATTTACGACTGAATCCAAATCCTCTTGTTGTGTTGACGTCATGAGATGTTGATTCTTCAATGTCAACTGGAAGTCCTAGAGTCAAGTTATTTTCAAGATAAAATAATTCTCGATTACGAACAACAATCATTTGTTGCCGTCTGATTGGAATAGCCAGCACCGCCCTGATCTGATTGACAATGAGTTTAGAGTCTCCATACGCCTCCAAATATTGAATATTCAGATGTTTAGCAAGTTGAAGACCAATAAGTAATGCGTTGTACTCAGCTACATTGTTTGAACACGGCTGATCGAGAGAATAAGCTCTTTGGATAGCAAGACCTTCTGGCAATACAAGAACAATTCCAACTCCAGCGACAATATCGCCATTAGGACCAATTCTTGATGCTCCATCAAAGAATAGACGCCAAGTAGGATCTTCTTCAGCAATTTGATCTAGGACTTCATCTGGGATTTCATCATAGAGTTTTGAATTTTCTGGAATTGAGTGAGCAGCCAGAAAATCAGCTAAAGCTTGTCTTTTGACTGATTTCTGAGGAATATAGTGCATGTCATACTGAGCAAGTAGGATTCCCCAGTTAGCCAATCGAGAATTCATTCTTCATCATGATCCGTATAGGATTGATCCTGGAAATGACATGAATAGTCTGGCCAATGATATAATGACGTGTCTTTTGGACAGCAAGCATCAAGGCTAGACATTCTTTTTCAACCGGTGAATATCGAGGTTCAGCTCCAGTCATAGTGCGGCTGAGATAATAAATGGCTTGTTCATGGCCATTTTGATTCTTTTGAGCAAGTAATGCACCCAATGAATGACTCATTGCTCGAGTATAGAGGAGGAACGGTATTCCTGAGACGGGAGGTACCAATACTGGAGGGCTCATCAGATATTGTTTTATATCATCGAATGCTTTCTGACATTCATCATTCCAGACAAAAGAGACACCTTTCTTCATAAGTTTGTTGAATGGTCTGCAGCGTCCTGATAAATTAGAGATGAATCTCCTGATATAAGCGATTCTTCCTTGAAATCCTCGTAGCTCTTTTAAGGTGCGTGGAGGACGCATCTCTTGGATGGCTTTGATCTTCTCGGGATCCACGTGTATACCTTTAGAGGTAATGACGAAGCCAAGAAATTTACCACTAGAGACGCCTAAGAAGGACTTAGTAGGGTTCATCTTTAATTGATGCTTACGCATTAGATCAAATATAGCCTTCAAATCTTGGATATGATCCTCCTTTTGTCGACTTTTGACTGCAATATCATCAACATAGCATTCGACTATTTTCCGCAAATGTTCACGGAATATAGTGCTCATAGCTCGTTGATAAGTTGCTCCTGCATTCTTGAGACCGAATGGCATAACTGTATAACAGTATGTACCAATCGGCGTTCTGAAAGAAGTGTGCTTCTCGTCCTCTGGAAATATTTTGATCTGATTGTACCCAGAATACCCGTCCATGAATGACATTCGTTCAAATCCACAAGTATTATCAACCATGACATCAGTGATTGGTAGAGAGAATTCGTCTTTAGGACATGCCGCATTGAGATCGCGAAAGTCTATGCATACTCTGATCTTGCCAGTCTTTTTAAGAACAGGAACAATATTAGCCACCCAATCGGGATGTTGTTCCTCTCTAATAAACCCAGAGGTAATGAGTTTATTGACTTCAGCTTCAATTGCATCCATGATGTCTGGACGAAATCGTCGCTGTTGTTGTTTGACCGGTTTAGTATTCGGCAAGATATTGAGCTTGTGAATTGCAATTTGAGGATCAAGCCCTGGCATATCTTCATAACTCCAAGCAAAGACATCGATGTAATCACGAATGAGTTTGATCATGTCTTTCTTATCAGTTTCTGAAAGACTTTCACTGATGAATATTGGTTTGGGAGATCCCTCTTCACCAACATCTATTTGAACAAGTTTATCTTCAGTCGGAGGTTCTTTTTGCTCGAAACGGAACTCCCATTGATTATCTAATCTTTGGGCCCACTGTTCTGATTCAGGTGAGATTTCAAACTCTTCTTCGTCTTCATCACTTTCTTCAGAATGGTCAATGGAAACCATGTTGGAAGACAAAATGTTGCAGTAGAGGTCCCCGATACTCGTATCGGAATCCCAAGAAGTGGTACTAGAAGAATCAGATCTCTTATCTTCGTCAGACTCGGGATCTTCATGGATAATATTGATGAAAGGAGTAGGAGCAGTATAACCCAATCCGCATTTCGTCCTTCCATATTTCAAAGGAGGAATCCGGACAGGTATTTTTCTTCCTTTTCCATCATTGAGGCCAGTCCTGAAGTCATAGCCCATATTTTTGATGATGTCTCTAGATTGCTGACTATAACGACGTAGTTGTAATCTTCCAGTATCATCATTTTTGTCATCATCTTCAAGATCAGAAGGATTTTGAGGTCCTTTGTAGAAGAATATTGGAATGTCTCCTAGCTTTCTGCTTGGAACTAGAAAGTATGAAGATTGTAGAGGTTCTAGAGGCACATCTGTATGAACAGTCTGTACAACTTCTATGGTTATTGTGTTCAAGTCATCTAACCGATGTAAATAACTATGAACATAATTACACACATCAACGTACTGCAAAGGTGGAGACTTTTCATTAAATGTAAAAGTAGCAATATTTGCATTGGGAGAAGGCTGAGCCTTAGAGATTTTAGCCAAGTCAATGACTAAAGGGGGAGAAGAAGAACGAGAAGAAGCGTTGTTTCGATTAAGATCGATAACAAATGGCTCAGAAGAGGTGAGCTCCCTTGAAGTTTGAGATGGAAGAATAATCCGCCCTCCAACTGGAATTAGCAGAGTATCTTGTGAAGATACAGGAACTGTAGTACGCCCACTGACAGGAATGATCAGTGTATTTTGAGTAGATGACTGAGGTAACGGAGAGATCCGTCCACTCACTGGGATGATGAAAGAATCTTCTCCAGAGGGTTTAAGAGATTGTTGCTGAGTAGTTCGACTTTTAACAGGGATTATTAAAGTCTCACTTTGTGCATCTTCTTTCTCCATAGCTTGTATGATCCTTGTATACTCTTCTTTGTACATTCGGGAATCATTGAAATAAGCTTCAACCCCATGGAAGGGATTTATATCAGCAACTTCTTTTTGTACTATTCCATTGCTATCAATGTATTTAAAATATTGATGAAGAGTAGAAGGCACCACATTATTTTTATGAAGAAAGGGCCTCCCCAGAAGAAGATTATAGGATCCCGCGATCTCGATCACATAGAAAGTGACTTTAGATCTGAAATCGCCTATCTGAAGCTTCAGATGAATCTTTCCCAAAGGCTCGCTTCGGCTTTGATTGAATCCCAAGATAGTAGTAACCGTCTTGGAGAGCTTGTGAAGAGGGATTTTTAGTTCATCCAACAGACTCTTCGGCATTATGCTTATAGCAGACCCTGGGTCAATGAGGATACGATCTATCTTCATCGTATCAATATAACCAGTGTAGTAGAGAGGTCGGTCATGTCGATTATCCTCCAGTAGCATGTCATCTTGTGTAAAGGTGATATTTGGGATAATCTCCTGTACACTGTTACAATGTAAGCAAGTGGCAGGTTCCGCATCTGGCTTTTTCAATTGTGCAAGACAAGAGTCAGCTTGTAGAAGTGCTTCACTTAACGTCTCCCGAGTCTCTTTGGAAAGACGTAGAAGTTCAAAGAGGGACATTCTAGCTGGAGTATTAGCAAACTGAGCTAAAATGTCAAAATTATAAGGCTTCTGAAGTCCAAGAGGAGAGGACATCTTGATTGGCTTATCAAATCGAGCCTGTTGTTTGCCTTTCTCCAAAGCTGTAGACTTGGAAAGAACAGGTTCAGTGGATGATTCTTCTTCAGGAAGAACATTAGAAGCATTTTTATCAGCTGGAGAGATGTCAAGAGGATCCTCAGGACTTTTAGAATAATCCTTTAGGTAAGGTTTCCCCGTTCGAGTAGCACTAACAAGTGCTTCTTCTTTGTCTTTTGGCTCTGTGTCAGAGGTAGACCCAAGAGAAGTCATATGACATGACTTGATCTTTCCAGCCTTCTTGGACTTTCGAGAAAAAATCTTTTGAGGAGAAGGCGATTCGAAATCTGCCACTAGATTAGGATGGATCCACATGATTTCTCCAGTATCCAAAGTGATTGGTGCTAATCCTTCAGACTGTGGAAGAGGAATATTTACTATTTTAAGAGTCGCCTTGGGAATAGGAACAATCCCACCTTCAAGGAGTTGAGGAGGGAAATCTCCGAATTGCATAGAGACGACATTAGAAGTGACAGTCTTCTCTTTTGGAGTAAGAGAGAGCTCCAGATTTAATCATTTCTTGGATCTTTCCTTTCAGTACATAACATGTACGAATTGTATGACCCAGCATTCTGTGATATGGGCAGTATTTGGGATGATCTGTCTTACAAGCTTCACCAGGTTTCTTGATCTCAGGTAATTGTATCTTATTACCTTTCAGCAGACATTCAAAGATACCAAGGACATCGTCGTCATCGAAAGAATATTCTTCTTTGGGGCGAGGTGTTCTTGATTGTTGAATTATAGAAGAAGTTTGAACAGTTGATGTATCTTTGCTCTGAAGATTAACTTCAAGAGTTTTTTTTCCCTTGCGAGCATTGTTTTTATTGTTAGCACCTTGTCCTGTTTCTTTAGGAGTCATCTGCACTCCTAAACCTTTGAAGGTTTCAGCACTGATTTCTGCAGCTTTGGCACTGACTATGAAGGAAGGCCAATCTTGAAATTGAGTAGACCCTGTCCATATACTGATGATTGGCAACAAGTTTGATTTGTACGTGTCAATGGTGACAGCATCAGAAGTTCCAAGAGGCATCTTCAGAGCTTCTCTTCGAAACCGTTCAATGTATTCCTCTGTGGATTCATTATTTTTCTGCTTGATTCTAATAAGAGCAGACATAGTCATGTCATTCAGCCCTTCATAGAACCTTTCAAGAAACATCTGTTTGAAACCAGCAAATGAGGTAATGCTCCCATCTGGGAGACTCCTATACCATTCATAAGCCGTTCCCTTGAGACATCCAATAAATACCCGAGTAAGGAGGGCATCACTTGGTTGTAGTTGATCAGTCATCACTTCAAAGTGATTGATAAACTAACTTGGAGAAGTGGTTCCATCATAGAATGAGATAGTAGGAGGCTTGTATTTAGGAGGATATGATACTTGCTTCCATTCTATCGGATAAGGCTGCTTGATGCCTAACCTTTGTAAACCATCCTTTTGTTTGAATGCCTCGAATTGAGTTTTGAGATTCTTCAATTCTTCAGAGACAACTCCCGAAGATTGTGGAGTTGTGGCTTGTAGAGAATAGTTGGGAGGAGGAACAGCATTGTAAGCACTACCCCTAGCTCCAGAGAGACTAGGATTTAGTTGAGCTGGTCCAGGAGTATTGGATTGTACTGCTGGAGGAACTTGTACTGGACTTATATCAGTATCAACTGGTATGGCATCTGGTACAGTCTGTCGATTTTGCAACTGAGCTGTCATGAGTTCATACATCGACTTCATTGTGTCAGTCATTGACTTTATTTGCTGTTCCAAAGAAGCAATTCTTTGATCTTGAGGAGTCAAGGAAGAAGAAGGTTCATCAGTATTCCCATCAACCATGTAAGTCGTGACTGTATGAGGGATTATTGATGAACTAGTGGATGTTGTATGTTCTGAATCATTGCTTCGTGCATCAAAGTCAACTATAGGAGAATTACCCCCAGTAGGAAGAGGTGGGAAGTTAAATTCTCCAAGGAATTCAGAATCAATTTCAGGGATCAAATTTCTTTGACTAGAAGCCAGGACTCTTGCTCTGGTGTTTCTATATACTCCATCTGGACTATCAACTCTACCCCCGGTGTCCCGAGAAGTCATGTTGACAGAGGCAAACAAAGGCTCATCTTCATCAGGTATAGGTTCATACTGAATCCTATTGAAGACAGACTGTCGTTTAGTTTGACATCTGCATTGCATTGTGATTCTTGGCTGGAAGTCACATTCATGATCACCATGGTCTTGAACCGTTGATTGACATCTGCAGTGAATTATGACTCTTGGATAGAAGTCACATTCAGCATGTTCTTTTAACATAGAATTACTCCTTCTCTTCTGTTGAAGATATTCCCGTAAATCTGTTTGTGAAGATTGAGGAGTATATTTCCTGTTCTTGGGTCTTAATGGCTCTTGATTATATAAAGAGTGATTAATGTAAGCCACATAGTTTCTTGCATACTCTGCATCTGGATCTTTTATCTTCATATCCAATTGGTATGGTTCTTAACACCAGAAGTGCTGAGTTTTGTTCTTAAATCAGTGGAAGGTAACACATTGGTTTTGGAAACATGGAGTTTTCCTTCCATTGATCTGGATATTTGCAGAGAAGGAAGAGTTGAACCACTCCTTTGATTAGGAGTTGGTAACAGACCCTCTTTAATAGACAGATTCTGTGCCCAATTTGAAGAAGTCATAGGAGAAGATATTAAGGAATATTTCTTCTTAGACTCATTCAGATTTTGAGACAGAATATCCAGAAGGAAGAGTAGTCAAAAGACCATCTCCTTTCCTTTGACTAACAAAAGTATCAGTCAAAGCTGTTCCTGAAGTAAAAACTACATGAGCAGAAGAAACAACTAAAGAGTTATTCCTTTTCGAAGGGACTTTGTGTGGAAGACCACCCCCAGTTCTAGTAGAACTCGGTAAAGAAAAAGAGATAACTAAAGAGTTATTCTTCTCTGATGAAATACACGCTGAAACAGATTTGGCTAAAGAACCAGTACTGTTAGCGTGACTTTTGATTTTAGAATTACACACTAGAACAGATTTGGCTAAGGAACCAGTACTGTCAGCGTGACTTTTGAATGCGGGATTACACACTGGAATAGATTTGGCTAAGGAGCCAGTACTATCAGCGTGACTTTTAGAGTTGAATTTGCACGCTGGAACAGATTTGGCTAAGGAGCCAGTACTGTCAGCGTGACTTTTAGAGTTGAATTTGCATGCTGGAACAGATTTGGCTAAGGAGCCAGTACTGTCAGCGTGACTTTCACCTTTGGAGATACACACTGGAACAGATTTGGCTAAGGAGCCAGTACTGTTAGCGTGATCTTTGATTGCTGTCATCTTCGAGTGCACAAGAGTGTGCGTGCTTGCAGTAGAGCTCTTGCCAGTGTTAGGAGCAGACACTGTGGCAGAGACTTCACCATTGACTGCTAACTGATTCTTAGGGACATAGACAGAGTGTCCCTTCGACTTGGCAGTGATGATGGAGGCTGGAGTGGACTTGCCACCCTTAGCCCGCTACATTTCTTCATAGGCGAGTTGATCGAATTTGATCGTCATCACCTTCTTCGTCGAGCCGATTGACGAAGTGTCGCATTGAGTTGTTGCCATCTCAGAAGAGGAGATGGATCTCCCCAGCAGAGTCTTCAATTTGTTTTCCATAAAGAAATTCTCTTTATTTGTTGTGTTTCTGGGAAAATTACAACTGTAGGAATCCGATCTAGAAGACGATCGCTTTATCCCTTGGACTATGCGAAGAAGAAAAGCTCTCAAAATTTTGACAGTAGATATCAATGTATCTGTACAATGAATAAAAAAAGAACTCTATTTATAGAGTCAAAAATAATAACTGAAAAGATAACTGTCTTCACAGCCTGTGCTTAGTTGAAAATCACGCAGGATTTAACATACGCAAGGCTGTGAGCAGTTACTGGACGTGGCCTGTAACTGTTGGACACATGGCAATCATGCATGAGTCGTGTGCAAGTTACAGGACACGCAGGCGAGAGATCAGTGGCATGGCTGCCACGTACTCCAATTTGATGAAATCCACGCAGACTTGTTGAAGACGAAATCCACGCGAACTCGGTGTAGAAAGCTTCAAAATCCACGCAAACTTGGGATAGGAAGCTTCAGGATCCACGCAAACTTCGAGGCAAAGAACTCAAAAATCCACGCAAACTTGAGGAAGAAAACTTCAGAATCCACGCAAACTTGAGATGAAGATCACAAATACACGCAGACTTGAGATAGAACTGCCAGCTGTCTTGATTCGGCGTGTCTCGACTGACACAAAATCTCTGACAGTGATTGCTTTGTCAGTCGCATTAAATGACAAGAAACCCTTTTGGTACGCCAACTTGACGAAGGCTAAGTCTTGCTGAAGAAGATTTCGAAAATCACGCAATAGACGACGATGATCTCTCGAAGTCTGTGCACACGTGGCATACGAAGAGACATTCTTCGACTGTTGTGCTGTCAGTCATAATTACTCTCTGACAAATGATGAGCTGTCTCCCCAGCGTGATTTGTTTATATTGTCTGGATCAACTGAGCGTGACTTTTGACTCTGTCTTGATCAACTCAGCGTGACTTTCATTTTTGAGGCCTACATATACCTGATCCCATTGCCTGCCAGGTAGACTCCCGACTAGATTAGTCACCTAGCGTCTTGACATGTCTTGTCCGTCGGATAGCGTAAGGAGAACGGTTCCACTCGGGAGACGGTCTGCAACCCTGATCCTTGTTTGGTTTAAGGGTTGTGGATTTGCTCCAGAGCGGTCCATGTAATCCTTGCCACTTCCGGCGGCATTTATTACCGGACTTGTACCCTGACCTTTCATTCTAGGAGTTGTCCTAGTCTAGCGAGATAGAGCTGACAGTTGTCCTATGTATTGGGAATTGTGACTTGTGGATATGACTGAGGATTGAGTATTATGGAGAGTACAATCTCGGGATATTGACTTGGTGGATCTATGTGGATTCTTGGATTTCGGTGATTTCGAATATTTCGTGGAACGAGGAGAATATCGAGGGTATTATTATATGATTTTTACTCGACTTCCCAAACGCCCAAAACCTGGTAGCTTTGTGTATTCCGGTAGTTGGAAAACCTGTTTTGATTGCTATGTCTTGGTAGTTAGAGGGGTTCGTTTTCTAGTGGCTTGTGATCATTGACTTGGAGGATTCTTGTGAGCCAGAGGGCCTAGCATTGCTTATAGTGATTAGCTTGGATATTTGGTTATTGACCTTCCTGACATGATATTGAATCCATCGTAGAAGGGTGACTCTTGATAGATTGATCTGGTGGATAGACAGACAGGATGATTGGAGCTCTAGGCTCCCATATATTCTTGAGATGTGATTATAGTAGAGGTTCTGATTTTGTACCCGACTTGATATCCATGTCACGATTTGGGCATGTGACTTCTTGTGACTGATAGGTTTGACCTTGTTCCTGGGTATTACACGATGACCTGGACCTGTCTTGATTCTTGATAGTGGCCCGTCGAGGCGCACTCCTGACTAGCACTCTGGACATGACGAGTAAACCTGACATGTATATCTTGACTCCTGATAGTGGCCCGTCGAGGCACACTCCTGACTAGTACTCTTGACATGACATGTTTACTCTTGACCGCTGTTGCGACAGCCAGTCCTGACTTGCTAGGTATGACCTTATCTTGACACCGTGGTTGATTTTTCTGATTTGTGCTTGTACAAACTACCTGTCTCGTCTTGCATCATGTCTAGGACATGGATTCCTGGTTACCACGGTCAGGAATTCATAATGAATCTGACTAGGTTAACAACTAGATTGATCAAGTAGCTCATATAGATCGAGGTATTCCGGCTACAGACAATCCCGTTATCTGGGTGCTCATGGGATTTGTAGCCTGCCGTCGAGTAGGGCACATTTCCAGCACACTGTCATGTGTTGTACCCCTCCAGCTAGCTATTAGGGTACATTTATCTCCCGGGCGATGTACCCACTATATATTATACATTCGTCCTGGATAACCTGGATAGTCTGCAGGGCTTGTGGCTATAGGAATACCTCAACTGCATCTTGTTAGTAATTAGGCCTGTGATAACCCTAGTTAGCTAATAATAGCAAGCCGTAGGCATTGTGTGGCCGCTTGTTCTTCTGTGTTGTTTGGCTTGTTGCCTGCTAGCCAGCTGATATTGATTTCCAGCTGGCAGTGCAGGTGTTAGTGGATGCTAGGGAGATTGTGATTGTGTTAGCTTCACTATACTTGTGGATTGTTATCGTGCGTTGGTACCGCACGATCCCTTACCTTTATTTACTATTTTTTTTGATGTTATTCTTGTCATATTTTATCCTGCTGGTTTTTTTCGCCCGTCGTTGAGCCTTCCTTTCTGGTACTTGCTGCGGTTGGCCTGACCAACCCTGGATTGTTCCCAGATTGCCCGAGACCGACCCGGTGGATCTTCTAGACTTGACTTGGAGGGTGTGCTTCAGTTCCAGACCATGCTAGGAACTGTGGGAAGGTATACTTGTCTACATTATTATCCTATACTGTAGATTCCAGATTTTCATATGAGTATTTCCTGTTTTTCATGTGATTATCTCTCTTGATATTGTTTCATTGTGATTTACCTGTGGATATGAGATCGGGTTTAGGCCATAGATTGATTGCATGCTAGGATACCCAGCTAGACTTGACAGCCGTCATCGCCGTATAGCGTATTCATATCTTATACGGTGTAGCTGGCCGTGTACGTCCCCGTATTCCGGAACTGGGGCGTTACATGGTTTTAGTGGTGGCCCATGCAGGTCTCATTTTAAGATTTTGTTGGGTATCACATGATTATTGATCTCTGTCCACTATTCCTTGGTATTCCCACTTGTTACACTTGTCCTTCGCTCCCTTGAACCTGTGAACTGGTCCTCATCTCTACTTGGACCTATCTCGCTTGGCCATGTCTTATTCGTGTTATCTATCTCTGATCCTTGTTTGATAGATATGATCCTATAGTTGGTCATGTCGATCACCTTATTTGATGAGATGTTATCTTGTCTCCATCATTTGGGTTACATGATTATTTATCTTGGGTTCTGTACTCTCTACCAGTGTTTCGCCTTGTTTGATTTCCTGTTATCTCTTTCGTGCGTTGACTTCGTGTTGACTTAGTATCACTATCGTCCTCTTCGAGCGTTGGCCGGATTGCTGCGGACTGAAGACTTCCTCTGGACTCTGAGATCGGATATTTTGACATTTGTTGAATATCCTGTGGATAATCTTGTGTCATTTCAGCTTCATTGATTCTGGATAGTTCCGCACTCATGATTATCTATTTCATATATTATTTTGATTATAGATATACTTTGTATACATTATATTTTAATGAGAATTCTTGGTTTGGAGTATTTTTCTACGGATATGGAGTATTTTTCTAGAAAAGCTATATTGTGGTTATTATTGAAGATATTTTTGGATGTGTGTTATGATTCACCTGGATTTTGGATTTTGATGGTTTTCTAGGACTCATTATATTGTTAGAGATTTTATGATTTTAGCGATTCGGATATTTGGGTTATGGATTTGATTCATTTTGGGTATTTGTCTAGAGAACCGGGTGACCCTAGTATACATTGACGGCGTGGTAACGAAAATTGCAGCCGCTCGATTACAGTGTTTTGGTGAATCTTTTGCAGCCATTCCGGATGGCGTGGCAATGAATGACCATGACACACATTTTTCGGATATTAGGAACTACAGTCATTGGTTCGAGACAGATATCCTGTATTTTATGATTTATGAGGATTTTTATGCAGTTGGGATTTTACGTTTTCTGACATTATTTTCGACATTCTATACTTGTTTTGATTTATGGGGTTATTTCGTGTATGCGAGACTTTGATGTTCGAGATCCTTTCGATGTTTTCGATTTACCTTGCGAGTTGATTTATCTAGACCTTGTTCTCTTTGATATTTTCATATTGAGATTTTATTCGTTTCTTATTGTATTACTTGATTTCTGTAAGGTGGGTAGAGTTTTCATGGCAGATATATATGTACTAGTTTTGAAAACCCTATTTTGATAATTCTGAAATTTCGAGGACGAAATTTTTGTAAGGTGGGTAGGATGTAATGTTCCTATTTTGAAATACGTATATGACCGTATTATTGTATTACGAGGATTTTAAAATTTGGTATTGTTAAAATTTTATTATTAAATTATTGGAGGTGAATTTTTCCTATTATTATTAATGTTATTATTAATTTTTTTGTTCCAATTATACCCTCCCAAAATATCTAACCTAACTCCCTCTCTCCTCCCTCACATTTTCCACTCTTCCTCTCTCCTCCCTCTCTGTCGGCAGGAGAACATCCCCCCCAATTCCTTTCTCTCTCTCTCAGCTCATCATCCCTCTCCCTCAACTCTCTCCCTCTCCCCTTCTCTCGAGCTCCCCTCACCCCCCCTCTCGGCCTCCTCCCATGGTTGCGGTCGCCCACCACTGTAGCCGCCGCCACTACTTCAGCCACCACCGCCATGGCGACCACCCCCATCGTCGCCGTCGCCTCCCTCGCCACCATCGCCCCCGTCTCCAGCCCTCACCACCGCCGCCATCACCCTCCAGCACCGCCACCGCCACTGCCATCAGTCACCTCCACCACCACTGCTTCCCTCCACCACCATCTCCATGGCCGGTCATCGCCACCCCCTCGCCGTTGCTGCTCCCTTCGGCCGCCAGCACCACCGTCATCATCTCCGCCACCACTTCCTGCCGCCACCATCATCATCGTCGCCATCTCCATCCTCCCTCCGCCGTCGCGAGCCCCCTGCCGCCGCCGTCGACCCCAGCTCCGACGCCGGTAAGCCTCTCCTCCGGCCTCCCCTCTCCTTCTGTCTTCTCCTCCGCCCGGAGCTGCCGTGACCTGGCCGAGCTCCGAGCTCCTCCGCCCCTCTCTGTGTACTCCTCCGCCTTCCCCCCCTTTTCTTTTCCTGGCGACCATCATCGCCGTCGAGCCTCGCTGGCCGCGCCAGCCTCGAGTGGCGGGTCGCCCTTGGGCCCCGTGCTACTCGAGCAGTGTGCAGTCTTGGGAGTCGCGCTCTCCTCGGGCCGCGCGCACGCTTGACTTGCGTGTTCCCTCGTTTCCCGTGCTTCTCGGGATGTGTGCCTCGATTTGTGTGCTGTCCCATTTTCCGTGCACCTCGATCCACGCGCTGCCTTGGACAGCGGGACGCCTCGAGCCCCGCGCTGCCTCGGGCAACATGCTACCTCGGTTGGTGCGTTGTCTCGATCCTCGTGTCTCGGCCTTTGTGCCTACCTCGTGACCCGTACCACCTCGATTTGCGTGCACGCACCGATCTGCGTGTCGTATCGAATTGCGTATCACATTATATCTTGTGTTGCCTCGATTTGCGTGCACGTACCGATTTGCGTGCCGCCTCGGTTGTGTGCCGCGTTGGACTCTGCACCTTTTTGATTTGCGTGCACACATCGATTTGTGTGCCGCATCGATTTACGTGCTCCTTGGACCTTGGGTCGTCTCGATTTACGTGTACATCTCGATTTACGTGCACGTTTATGTTTCTCGTTCGTCTCGATATTCGTGTTCTCTCGATTCTCGTACGCGTCTCGATATACGTGCGCGTCTCGATTTGCATACCCGTATCGGTCCGCGTGCCTCGGTTTTCGTGCCAGATTCCTGCACTGCTTGCGGGACCCGTACGGTATAGCCTCGTGCCATTCTAAGTGATTTTGTCATTATTTTATTATTTAATTCTAATGATTGTTTATTCTGTGTTTTGAGGACCTCGATGGACGTGCTAGCTTGGATCCAGATCGCCGAAGACTTGCTTACCTAGCCGAGCCCTCTAGGCAAGTATCCCTTGCTCATCGACGGCTCTTGCCCTCTCTCCTGGATTTTTATTTCATTTAATTAAATTGTACTTGTAATCTTATAACCATGATTAGTGTAGCCTAGTAGTAGAACTGCCATGATGATAACTTAGGATAGCTTGGTCCGATGCCGGGATAGACCGTATCGGACAGCTCGGATGGGTCATCCACACCTCCGAGGACACGAGCACGACTCACTTGTACGGATTGTCCCTGTATGCCCCGTGTCCGACTCGCGGTCGGGTAACGGCTCTGGCTAACTCCTCCTGTGGCTGTGATTGTGCTTGGGTTAGAACTATAGACATGTGTTGTGATGCGCCCTGCGAGGCGGTTAGTTGATTATATTATGCATGTTGGCTTGGCGCCCAGTACGCATTGTAGTGCTGCTGGAGGCCGGGACTTAGTGGTCTCGGGTTCGATTGGTTTCCAGTACGCATCGTAGTGCTACTGGAGGCCGAGACTTAGTGTTCTCGGCTGTCGACTTGTTCCCAGTACGCATCGTAGTGCTGCTGGTAGCTGAGACTTAGTGTTCTCAGTCTGCGATTCTGCGATTCCGCGGCGGGTTACGCCGAGTGGATTTTAGCCCCAACTCGCTGGGAGCTCCTGTCCAGAATACAGAGGAGACTCTGTCGGATTCTTCCAAAATTTCCGATCGGGAATTTGGTTCGAAGGACTGGGCAGAACCATTCCTTTGGTTTGCTGGACTGGGCTCGTGCCTGTTCACCTTGGTATAGTATACCTGATCCCATTGCCTGCCAGGTAGACTCCCGACTAGATTAGTCACCTAGCGTCTTGACATGTCTTGTCCGTCGGATAGCGTAAGGAGAACGGTTCCACTCGGGAGACGGTCTGCAACCCTGATCCTTGTTTGGTTTAAGGGTTGTGGATTTGCTCCAGAGCGGTCCATGTAATCCTTGCCACTTCCGGCGGCATTTATTACCGGACTTGTACCCTGACCTTTCATTCTAGGAGTTGTCCTAGTCTAGCGAGATAGAGCTGACAGTTGTCCTATGTATTGGGAATTGTGACTTGTGGATATGACTGAGGATTGAGTATTATGGAGAGTACAATCTCGGGATATTGACTTGGTGGATCTATGTGGATTCTTGGATTTCGGTGATTTCGAATATTTCGTGGAACGAGGAGAATATCGAGGGTATTATTATATGATTTTTACTCGACTTCCCAAACGCCCAAAACCTGGTAGCTTTGTGTATTCCGGTAGTTGGAAAACCTGTTTTGATTGCTATGTCTTGGTAGTTAGAGGGGTTCGTTTTCTAGTGGCTTGTGATCATTGACTTGGAGGATTCTTGTGAGCCAGAGGGCCTAGCATTGCTTATAGTGATTAGCTTGGATATTTGGTTATTGACCTTCCTGACATGATATTGAATCCATCGTAGAAGGGTGACTCTTGATAGATTGATCTGGTGGATAGACAGACAGGATGATTGGAGCTCTAGGCTCCCATATATTCTTGAGATGTGATTATAGTAGAGGTTCTGATTTTGTACCCGACTTGATATCCATGTCACGATTTGGGCATGTGACTTCTTGTGACTGATAGGTTTGACCTTGTTCCTGGGTATTACACGATGACCTGGACCTGTCTTGATTCTTGATAGTGGCCCGTCGAGGCGCACTCCTGACTAGCACTCTGGACATGACGAGTAAACCTGACATGTATATCTTGACTCCTGATAGTGGCCCGTTGAGGCACACTCCTGACTAGTACTCTTGACATGACATGTTTACTCTTGACCGCTGTTGCGACAGCCAGTCCTGACTTGCTAGGTATGACCTTGTCTTAACACCGTAGTTGATTTTCCTGATTTGTGCTTGTACAAACTACCTGTCTCGTCTTGCATCATGTCTAGGACATGGATTCCTGGTTACCACGGTCAGGAATTCATAATGAATCTGACTAGGTTAACAACTAGATTGATCAAGTAGCTCATATAGATCGAGGTATTCCGGCTACATGCAATCCCGTTATCTGGGCGCTCATGGGATTTGTAGCCTGCCGTCGAGTAGGGCACATTTCCAGCACACTGTCATGTGTTGCACCCCTCCAGCTAGCTATTAGGGTACATTTGTCTCCCGGGCGATGTACCCACTATATATTATACATTCGTCCTGGATAACCTGGATAGTCTGCAGGGCTTGTGGCTATAGGAATACCTCAACTGCATCTTGTTAGTAATTAGGCCTGTGATAACCCTAGTTAGCTAATAATAGCAAGCCGTAGGCATTGTGTGGCCGCTTGTTCTTCTGTGTTGTTTGGCTTGTTGCCTGCTAGCCAGCTGATATTGATTTCCAGCTGGCAGTGCAGGTGTTAGTGGATGCTAGAGAGATTGTGATTGTGTTAGCTTCACTATACTTGTGGATTGTTATCGTGCGTTGGTACCGCACGATCCCTTACCTTTGTTTACTGTTTTTTTTGATGTTATTCTTGTCATATTTTATCCTGCTGGTTTTCTTCGCCCGTCCTTGAGCCTTCCTTTCTGGTACTTGCTGCGGTTGGCCTGACCAACCCTGGATTGTTCCCAGATTGCCCGAGACCGACCCGGTGGATCTTCTAGACTTGACTTGGAGGGTGTGCTTCAGTTCCAGACCATGCTAGGAACTGTGGGAAGGTATACTTGTCTATATTATTATCCTGTACTGTAGATTCCAGATTTTCATATGAGTATTTCCTATTTTTTATATGATTATCTCTCTTGATATTGTTTCATTGTGATTTACCTGTGGATATGAGATCGGGTTTAGGCCATAGATTGATTGCATGCTAGGATACCCAGCTAGACTTGACAGCCGTCATCGCCGTATAGCGTATTCGTACCTTATACGGTGTAGCTGGCCGTGTACGTCCCCGTATTCCGGAACTGGGGCGTTACAAGTGCCGTAGTTCAGACCTGGCGTGGTCTCCAGATCATAACCCTGTTTTTGCATGAGATATTTAGATTGGAGGCTATAGAGATACAGAGGCAGTCTCCCGACATCTGACCCAAGATTAACTTCTTTTATGGTAAAGGGGTGCCGATCGTCCTTCCGGCCAAAGATGATTGGATGGTCCCCTCCCTCGATTATACGGTAAGCGTCTTCTGCTGGAATAAGCTGGATTGCGGTGTGCACATTTGTCACCTGTGTGTAGATGAGTACCTATACCGTGTTCCATAGCATACATTGTACATAGCTTATTGGGCTCGGTGTAGTTCAAAGATAACCCTTTATTGATGAAGTAAGGTATCTTTTCTAGGGGGATTACATCATCAGCGGAGGGGACATTAGTGTGGATAGCCATATACTTGGCTAGCTCCGGTTCCTCTTCGGCTACCCCTGTGTAAATGAAGACTGAGTGGACGACCTGGGAAGCTTGATTGTCAGTGGTTCAGTTAATGGAGTTGAGCGTGGTGTTGTTGGCAGACTAGCAACCTCCAGTTTGGTACTCGACGTGGGGCGAGGAGTGGTTGGTTCGCTAGAAGCGTCAGACCTTGCATCGAGGTGACGACCCTTCTTGGGAAGGCGTATCGTCAACGGCTTGTCGGAGGGATTGAGCTTCCCTGTTTGGGGTTGACTGACTCTCGGCAGTCAGATTGTTAGTGGCCCCGTTGTGGGTCTCGGCACTTGGCCGGACCTTGGCAGCCGGATTATCATCTGCTCCTTTTGCACCGAGAGGCTGATCGCGTCCTTCCGCAGAGTGGCGGTAAGGGGTGTGGACTTGCCCGGTTTGCGAGCTTGGAGATGGATCGTCAGGGGTCCTTCTGATCCCGGGGCCGTTTCGGTACTAGTTTGTTCATTTCCTTCATCAAGGTGCCTCTTCGACTTTTCGTATAAGCAGGAGTCCGAGTAGTAAGATTCGACCCCTTTGAAGGGATCGATGTCAGCAAATTCCGTCTTCACAAAGCCGTATTTGTCGACATATTTGAAGCACTGGTGTAGCGTAGAAGGCACGATCATATAATCGTGTATCCATGGGCGCCCCAAGAGGATGTTGTAAGAAGTGTCTGTATCTATGACGTAGCAGGTGACTTCGGATTGGAGATGCCAATCTGACACTTCAGACGAATCTTTCCAATAGGGTAGCTCCTGCCCGAATTGAAACCGCTGATGGCGGTGTTAGTAGGTATCAGGCGATGCATTGGGATACGGAGATGATGTAGCAGACCCTTCGGAATGATGCTTATGGAAGAGCCAGGATCTATGTGCATCCGATCCACCTTTACGTCGTCGATGTATCCCGTGTAGTATAATGGGCGATCGTGCAGATTAGTTTTGATGAGCATGTCCTGCGGAGTGAAGACGATGTTGGGCATTGCTCCCGTGCAGGCACTGTCTTGGAGATCCACGGGTGAGTCCTCCCCGGTGAGGTTGGATTGAGCCAGATAAGCATCGGCATTTTGGAGTGCTTCGCTTAATGCAATACGAACGTCCTTGGAGAGCCTTAGGAGTTCGTACAGTGACAATTTGGCCGGAGTGTTAGCCAATTGTGCTAAGATGTCAAAGTTGTAGGGCCTCTCTAGCCCTTGGGCTGCGTCTTTCCGGAGAGATTTGTCGAAGCGAGTTTCCTTCGGCCTAGGCTTGTCGGTCGTCGAAGGCTGAGCCGGTCCCGGAGCATCAGTTGTAGTGGGTTGATGATTTTCGGCTGGGTTGTCAACCACAGGTTGGGATTGTGCTCCGGACCGCGTGACGACGGCCGTAGCTTCCTCGTTGTCTGCTGAGATTGTGTGGCAGGTCCTGATTTTTCTACTCTTCTTTTTGTTGGTGGGAGATGGTGTGGGCCGAGTTACTTCTGACACCAAGTCTGGATGGACCCACCTGACCTTCCCTCGTGAGGTGGTGAGAGGTACTAGACCAGCAGCCTGTTCCCGGGGAGGTGGAAGATTGGTAATCTCCATCGTCGCCAGAGGGACGGGGATTACCCCGTCTTGAGTCTCCGTAGGAGGGAAGCTGCCGAACTGTACGAACACCATATTGGCTGCTACGGTTACCTCTTCGAAGTCGATGGCCAGAGCGTTCGAATCGATGAGGCTTTGGATGTACCGTTTTAGTTGGTAGCAGTCGTGTGTAGCGTGGTGTACATAACAGTGGTAATGGCAGAACTTTGGATTCTCTATATCAGCCGGCCGAGGCTCCCGTCTTGGTGGAGGAAGCTGAATTCTATCTCCTTGTATGAGCATGTCCAGGATGGGCTTGACGTGGCCGTCTTCAAAAGAGTAAGTGATTTGAGGCCATTTTTTTGTCTACGGGCTTCGGTTCAAGTTTTTGTGCTGTATCGGTCACCATAGCCTGCTTTTCCTTGCTGTCCCGATTGTTGGAGGGGTTACCCCCATTATCGTTGTTGGGACGCTTGCCCTTGTTTTCTCCTTCTGAGATGTGCAATCCCAGTTGGCGAGCCTTCTTCAGTCGTTCTTCGACGCTTGTGGCGCTGATGATGAACGCCTTCCAATCTTTGAATTGACTTTCGCCCATCCAGAGACTGATTGTTGGATGCAGTCTTTTTTGGCAAATTTCAATCAAAGAGGAATCTGGATTTTCGGAGGGCAGCTTCATGGCAGTCCGGCGGAACCGCTCGATGTAGTTTCTTGTCAACTCCTTCCCCCCTTGGACGACGTCCATGAGAGTGGACATAGTGACGTCCTGTCCTACTTCGTAGAATCGCTCCAAGAACAGGTGCTTGAAGCCGGTGAAGGAGTGGATGCAGTTGTCCGGTAGATTGCGGTACCAATCGAAGGTGACTCCTTCCAATGCCCCAATGAATAACCGTGTGAGGATAGCATCATCATGGGGCAGATGGTCGGTGGTGACCTCGAAGTAAGTGATGTACCGACTTGCTGAGGTTTTGCCATCATACGGGTTGATATTGAACGGCTTATATCTTGGTGGGAATGGAACATCCCTCCATTCAGCAGGGTATGGTTGCCGTATTATGAGATCTTGAGCGTTTTCTCAGGCATAGAACATGGCTCGGAGCTCATGGACCTCTCTCCTTACTTCTCGGGTCTCATCTGTCGCGGTAGGGGCTGTTATTTCGGAAGGATTATTGCCCGGGTTTGGTGCCGCTGAGTTCGAATCTACATTGACCGTGGGGCCCGGGCTTGTTTGACCAGGCGTTCCTCCTTGTAGAGTGGACAGGGCCGCCTTAATCTCGTCTACAGACTTGACCAAAGCAAGAAATATGGCTTCGAGATTGTCGTTGCGCTGGCGATCATTGGAACCACCTTGATTGCTGTCTGTCATAAAAACTGTCCTTACATGAGGAGGGAGAAGGAACGGTGGAGGATGTGCCCTCCGAGTCGTACCCATGCACCGAGATGTCATCGGGATAGGCAGGAATGTTCTCTTTGGGCTCGGACTCGGAGGGAACGGTATCCCCAGCTTCAGAGCTTGCTTCGTCTTGAGAGTTACGGATGTCCTCGGGGACATCAGCGTCTGTTGCACCTGATGGAGGAGTTGTTTGTCCGGGCCCGGCTCCTTGAAACATCAGATTGTTGCGGATGTTCGGAGGAGTGCTACCCCCAGTTCCCTCAACCCCCAGCGATGTGGATGATGAATTTCCCATCGCGGTAAATTTCGTCTTTGAACGGGTGTGTTGGAATACACCGGTAGAGGACAACCGTTTAGATGATAGTTTCTTAGCTGTAGTGGTTGATATCTTGGGACTGGAGATACTTGTCTTTTTCCCTCTCCCTTCGGCGGGGACCTTTTGAGCGAAATTGTAGAAGACAACAGGAGGTGCCTCATCTTCTGAGCCCGGATGCTGTAGTCTTTGGAAGACGGATGGCCGATCTTCCGTCACTGCCCCATTGTTGCAACAGCAGTTGACGATGATTTGGGTGCAGGGATGTCCAAGCGAGGACTCTTTGCACGCCGACACTCTTCCTCTTTCCTTGTGTTTGTGGAGGATCGCCTCTCGCAGGTCAGAGGAACCACTCTGTCTGTTTGCCGTCGGGGGCTGGACTCGAGCGGTTGTATACAACTTTCCATCCGAGGCCCGTGTGATAGTCAACGGGACGTCCCGATAGTCAGAGGTTGGGACAGTTGACTGGGCCTGATAAGCCCGCGTTGCCCTAGACTTCCTCCTTTTAGCACCTGTGGGTGCGTAATAGGAGGAGTCCAAGTTGGATACCACAGAATCTGGCTTATCATCCCGAGGACCGCATGAGAGACGGTCGAAGACTGATCGAGAGAGGCGTGGAACGGACGCTATGTGGCTAGAGTTGGGTACCGTGCAGGCTGTCTGCATGCGGTTGTCTTTTGCCGTCGGATGAATTATTTTTGTGCGGCTAGAAGTCACGACCGTACAGGCTGGCCGCATGCGGTTGGCAATTATGGCCGCATGGGTTTTCTGCAAGCGATTGACTCCTACAGCCGCATGGGTTTCATCCGTGTGGTTGGCAACTGTAGCCGCATAAGCTATGCGGCTGACAGATATGGCCGTATGAGTTTTCTTCATGCGGCTGGCAGATGTAGCCGCATGAGCTTTCTTCCTGCGGCTAATACCCTTATGCGGTTCGGATCTCGTAGAGTTTCTCTTTGCCCCTGCAAGTCCAGCATCATAGTGTTTTCTTCTGCCGGACTTGGGGACAGCAGAGTCGTCTACGATCTGAAGTAGGGCCGCAAGGGAATCTTGCTCGCCGTCTTGAACAACAGAGGGTGTCTCCGCAAGAGCTTCAGTAGGAACGAAGGATCGGGGTCTCCACTCCTTATGGGCCTTCTTTGTGTGGGCTCGCTTCTGGACCGGGCCAGTGCTCTTGTCGGAGAGCATTTCTTCGAACGCCTGTTGGTCGAACCGGGCGACCATCTTTTGTTGTATGGAGCCAAGCTTGGCTGCATCCGATTGCGTCACCAACTCCTCAGCCGTGGAGAAGTTAGTCCCCAGCAGAGTCGCCATCGTGTTTGCCATGAAATATAAAAGAATAGAACAATTATCGGAGGCCGGACTTTTACTTCACGTTACAAACTCGCTTGTACAAAGAAAGCCTAGGGACGAAAATCTAGGTACAGCAGTCTAAGTACAATTATTTATTTTAGATTCTGGGGGGTGACGATAGAGGCTCGGGAAGGCGACGGCAGCCCTGCCTTACTCCTTGGACGATCGGTATGCAGCCTTGGCTCATTGTAAAAAGACGGTTGGCGTTGACGAAGAAATGCTCTTCTTGCTCCTCTGTTGCTCTTCTGGCTTCTCTCTCTCTCTGTGTATCTTCTCTCTGACTATGGGGGGAAGTCTCCCTGTATATACGTATTTTTCTCTCTGAAGTTGTATATCTCTCTGATATTGTATATTTTTACAAGGGAATGGCACCTTGCTATTTATAATAGTGGAATGTGATCATTAGGGTTGCCAATGATTAGCACTTGGAGATGGCGGCGGCCTGTGGATTGGTCAATCTAGGCCATTCGTTTTGATTATGATGAATCTGGGCCATTAGGTGTAGATTATACCAAATTCCATGAGCAATTAATGCTGATGGGAATAAATCTTCCTTATAATGATCTTCTGATATCTGCGAATAAATTAGATCTATTCTTCTGCCACGTGTCCCAGATTATTGGGATTTGAACCAATCTTTAATGGCAGCAAATCTGAGGAATTAATCGGTTTAGGACACGTGTCCTAGGAGCTGCTGGAGGGATCTGGACCGCATGACGAGTGAGCCGCATTTGAATTTGAGCCGCATATGGTTAAGTCCACGTGTGAGGGCTGCCTGGGCAGTGGCCCTCACTTGAGCCCTCGAACCACAGGGGAGTAATTTTTGTGGGCCGCATAGGTACATATCCGCCTGAGCCGCATGGACATGATCCTCTTGAACCGCATGAGAAGTCCTCGTTCGAGCCGCATGAGGCTTTCATGGCCTGAACCGCATAGGATAGATTCACTCTGAGCCGCATGGGAAGTTCTTTGCTCGAGCCGCATGAGGCTTTCATGGCCTGAGCCGCATAGGATTCATTCTGAACCGCATGAGAAGTGAGCCGCATACGAACGCCCACGTGGCCAGGCCACGTGGAATTTTTATGGCTCTTGGGGGATTTGTGTCAGAGATCTCTTTTCTCTTCCCTAGAGATTCATCATTATGACAGAGTCATAATTACCTGCTTTTGTGTCAGGGCTGTCAACTTTTCAGAGGGGTCAGCCGTAAAGCAATTAATGCAGCATGGGTCGGAGGGGAGCACTGTCAGGCCACGTGTCTTCTGAGCCGCATGGAATGTCTCGGGCCGCATAGCTCCTTATGCCACATGACTTTCTGAGCCGCATGAGGTTCTTTGGCCGCATGAGTCATTTTCTTTAGTATTTTTCATGCTTCTACACGTGTGAGATCATGTGGGTCCATCCAGACCTTGTCCAAGAAGTGATGCAGGGGGTAGCACCTCCCAAAGCAAGAAGGGGCAAGCAATTCAAGCCATGCCATATGGTTTCCTTTTCCATCTACGAGGTTCTATCTGGCGTGTCGCGATAGGGGAAGACTTATCTTCGGACGTACGATCCCGTACAAGAAGAAGCAATACCTTCTCAAGCTCCTACTCCCTTCATAAGCTCAGAAGCTGGCCCGTCCAAGCCTCAAACCACGGACAAATCCAAGCAGAAGGAGACACGGTTTGACAAATCTCTAAAGGTGCCAGCTCCCGAAGGCGTGGATCGGCCCTACAACTTTGACATACTGGCTCAGCTAGCCAATACACCTGCCAGGTTGTCTATGTTTGATATATTGCTACCCTCCAAAGAAACGCGGAAGGCCTTAAGTGAGGCATTGCTACAAGTCGACTCTTACCTCGCTGAAGTCAAAGCTCCCGCTGAAGATCCTATCTCTTGTCCCCACTGCCATAGTACTATGGAAGTGGTGCCCAACATCTCCTTTTCACAGGAGGACATGCTACTCAAAAATAATCGTCATGATAGACCCCTATACTATACAGGGTATATCGGGGTGATCAACGTGGACCGCATGCACATCGATCCAGGATCCTTCCTCAGCATCATTCCTAGAAGTTTGCTTCAAATCTTGGAAATCCCTCTGCACAAGCTATCTGCAACAAACACAACTATCATGGCTTTCAATACTGGTCGAAGCCATCCGCTGGGCAAGATCCGTCTCAAATGTCAGATCGGTGATCTTCGAACGAAGGTTTCCTGCTATATGATCGATGCCAATGTATCATACAATGTCTTTGTTTGCCATTGATTATAAAAGAATAGAGCAGTTTTATAGGAGGACTGGACTTTTACTTCACAATACAAACTCGCTTGTACAAAAGAGAGCCTAGGAACAAAACCTAGGAAAAGCAATCTAAAGTACAATTGTTTATTTTTGATTCTGGAGGATGACGGTAGAGGCTCGGGAGAGTGACGACAACTCTGCCTTACTCCTTGGACAATTGGACGTCGCTTCGGCTCCGCGAAAGAAATGCTCTTTGTGTGGGCGGGGGTTGTTGATATCTCTGCTCAGGCTCTGTGCGTCTGCTCCTCTGTGCTTGTCCTCGTCCCTGCCGCCCTTTGCTATTTATAGGAGTAGGGTGTGCAGTAATTACCCCTTAAAAAGTGGGTGGTTAGGGATTCGTTAAGATTCGTCTTGATCCTGTTTGTTTAAAATCAAACCGGGCAGTTAATGTTGATTGTAACAAATCTGGACAGTTAATGTTGATTACACAAAATCTGCATAGTTTGTTGGAAATCGATCTGGACAGTTAATGTTGATTGCAATAAATCTGTATTGTGATGATTTATTGATATCAGCAAATCCAAGTGAATAAATCTTGGTCAATCTCTTGCCACGTGTCCCAACTACCTGTTACATCGATTGCCATAAATCTGAATTATAGAGATTTGATCAACTCCTGTCATGTGTCCTAACTACTGTGAGCCGCATGGAGGACTGCCATAGTTGAGTCGTATGAGTGCGGTCTCGTGTCAAGCCGCATAAGGGTGGCCTTATCTGAACCGCATGAAAGTCCTTTAATCTGAACCGCATGGAGGTCCTTATAACTGAGCCGCATGGCCGTTCTTACAACTGAGCTGCATAGAAGTCCTTTAATCTGAACCGTATAGAGGTCCTTACAACTGAGCTGCATGGTCGTCCTTACAACTAAGCCGCATGGACAACCTTTAATCTGAATTGCTTGGACGTCCTTACAACTGAGCCGCATGGACGTCCTTACCACTGAGCCGCATGGACGTCCTTACGACTGAGCCGCATAAAGAGATTTGGAAATGGGTGGATCGTGCCAGCTATAAAGATTTTCCTCGTCTCTCTAGGAGCACGTCAAGAGTCATTATTTCACCTTTATGTCAGAGCTGTCAATCCGTTGTGTCAGGGCTGCTATGTTGCGTCAGAGCTTTTAATGAGCTAGCTGCTCAGAATAATGATGGCCAGCTGTCGATGCCTATTTTGAACTGCATAGAGACACGTGGCCTGTTTTGAGCCGTATGAAGCTATTTGTGTACTTTCCAGCCGCATGAAGTCTTAAGAGACTTTTGAGCGTCATGAAGCCTTAAGAGACTTTTGAGCTGCATGAAGCTCTAAGAGATTTTTGAGCCGCATGAAGCTCTAAAGGACTTTTGAGCCACATGAAGCTTTCCTGTTCCTTTTTCATGCTTCTCCAAGACCTCCTTCAAAGTTTTCAATTTATAAAATTGAAATACTTTGAATAAGAAGCATGGCTATGTCCGCATAAGCTCCTCGTGTTGTATAGACTCTTCTGGTCGCATAAGATGTTCTGGCCGCATGGATGTTCTGGCCGCATAGACTGTTCAGTGCCACGTAGGCATCTTATTTATTTTCCTTTGATTTGTTCTAATTTAAAGCCGTCTTTTGGGATAGGATCCCAAGAGTCAGCTTTAAATATTTAGATTTTTCCTTAATGATTAGGGTTGATCTTTTCGCATGCAGGGGTTAGAAATTCAAGAGTCTGCTTTGTTTTCTAGGTGGTGCGTCATTTAAAGTATCCCTTGATCCGCATGCCCCCATCAGCCTATAAATATGGGTTCTTTGGGAGAGATAGACTCTTTACTTTCTTTTCTCTTCAACTTTTCTTGCCCTAGTTGCCGTCGTCTTCTCTCTCGATCACCGATCAACAATGGCCCCCAAAGCTTCCTCTAGTGCTGCGACGAAGGGTAAGAGAGCGGCTTCTTCATCGACTGAGGCGCCCACAGTTTATCCTAATGTCCACCCCGCCATTGATGGTAAAGATTATGTGGAAGACTGTATGCTTCAAACCTTAACAAAAATGGCTCTGTTACATATTTTATGCACAAGCCTTTTCTCCTTGGCATTTAATGCGTCCTTCGTCTTTATTGAACTGCCCAAGTTCAGTACGATGAAGCCGCATATGTTGTATGGGTCGCATGAACTTCTCATGTTCAAGCCGCATGGGGTATGCCCCATGTTTGAGCCACATGAGAAATGACTGAGCCGCATAAGCACCTTTAAAACTGAATCGCATGAAGTCCCACTGAACAGAACCGCATGAGCTCCTGATGAACTGGGCCGCATAAGCACCTTTAAAACTGAATCGCATGATGTTCCACTGAACAAAACCGCATGAGCTCCTGATGAACTGGTCCGTATAAGGTCCTTTAAAACTGAACCGCATGAAGTCCCACTGAACAGAACCGCATGAGCTCTTGATGAATTGGGCCACATAAGCTCCAACAGATCAGAGCCGCATAAGCCCCATTTAACAGAACCGCATGAGCTTTTTTAGAACTGAGCCGAATGAAATCCCCTTTAAAACCTGGACCGCATAAGCTCATCTGATCTCGACCGCGTGAGACCCTGCTAAACAAAGCCGCATGAACTCCTAATAAACTGGAACACATGAAGTCTCTTGAACAGAACCGTATATGAACCCATCGAAGTAGAGACGCATGAACTCCGTTAAAATCGAGCCGCATAAGGACCCATCAAAACAGATCCGCATGAACTTCGTTAAAACTGAGCCGCATAAGGACCCGTCCAAACAGAGCCGCATGACCTTCGTTAAAACTGAACCGCATAAGGTCCCGTCTAAACAGAGTCGCATAAACTCTGTTAAAAACTGAGCCGCATAAGGACCCGTCTAAACAGAGCCGCATGAACTCTTTTTAAATGTTTTCTGGTCATCTCCCGACTTTGTTTCCTTTGTCCTTCATTCAGTAAATTTGCCAGTTAATGCTGTGGGAGAACCTCTGGTAGGTTGTGCCCAATCTGATGTGGGCTATAGATATGACCACATAGTCGAGTATGTGGTTAACCAGTTTCTAAAAGACGAACCTTTGGAGAGGATGGATGACATTAATAAGCAATCCTTTTTTATTTTGGGGATGATGAACTCAGGACTGCTGGGGGGCAAACACTTGAAGCCTGCGTTCCTCTTCGGGGACGCCCTGACTCAGAAGAACTCCCAAGTTCTGGATGTATCTGAGAGCTGGAGTTTTACTTCTGACGGAATGGCGATCCATATTCCTCTGATGGAGCATCACTTCCCACTATCAAGGTTCAACATGTTGCCCATGATCAGGAAGATGGAGGATTCCTTGACTCCGACCCGGAGCGGGATAATTGTGGACGAAATTCACTACAACAATAACATGCGGTCAGTGTACGCGGGTAGGGTACCAGTCAGCCGATACGAGATGGGGTTGGCCCCGGGCAGTTTTTTGAATGTACAGGGTCCCAATTTTACGTTCTCTGAAGCTGACACTTTCATAAACCAACTTACTCGGAAGGGGTCCTATCCTGTTGGCCGGTTGTCATTGCCGAGTTGGATACACCCTCTCCCTTCATGGACCAACCTGTCTACGTAGATCGTACAAAAGTACGAGACTCTCCTGTGCGAGATTGGACTCTACCATGCCATTCGGGGCACCAGCTATGGCTTGCCCATAAACAAGAAATTTTTTATGGCTTTGCTGGTAATGTACAATTGTCGCACGGGGACTTTCTTTACACCCGTGGGGGAGATGGGACTTGCTCTTCACGAGATGCATGCAGTTTTCAAGCTACCTTAGGGAGACGAAGTTTTTGAAGTGTATACTCTGACGAACAAAGAGTTCAAGAATCTGGAGCGACGGTTCCCGAGCTTCATAGCTGTCTACCAGGAACTACTGTGTCATCACAGTACATGCCACCAGATATCCATCAAGAAGGACGGCAGCTCAGAAGGGAACCTTTCCCATACTTCATCCTGGCTCACCTACCTTTTTACGCTAGGTGCCTCAGGCCGGGTTTCTCCCCGCAGTCCTCAAACCCACGAGGAAATACAGAGCCGAGTGTTGACGGCCAAGAGATCGAAGGCTACAGGAGACAGATTTTGGAGTAAAACTGACTCTTTAGCTATTTTTACAAGGATTCCCAGCCGTTGTCTGAGAAGGCTCTCCTGGCGGGATTCCTGATGGTATGGCTATGAAATTGTGTGGTCTCGGGAGGGGCTGGTTCCATTGAGAGAATCGGCCATATTTTTATCCTCTCTACTGTAAAGCTGGTCTTCGGAGTCAGGCTAGCTCTACTCCCGGCCATGGTGTGCAGTATACACCGTGGCCTTCGCACTTTTACGTCCAAGGTCATTGTCCGTGACATGACGAAGGACTTTGAACATGTTGAACTGCCATACCACTATCTGATGGGGTGGTTGCTGATGCATTGTCAGTCTTTAATGAGGCCTGGCCCCGAAGGGGGCATAACTGCAGATGACGCCTTCATCTTCCAATATGTCGTATGCCTTGGGATTGTGAGACTATGCGTGCTTGTAGGATGGCGCTGTCAAGAGTGGACAGGTTCGTATCTGTTCTTCGATTTACTGCTGAGAAAATAAGGGCTGTACATCTGGATAGTATTGGGCCTCCCCACTTTTTAGACGGCAAAATCCTCCTTTGGCTGCACAATATTCGCCCTTCCTACCTGGTATACCGCAACCGCAATGCTATCTATTTGGAGCCTTACCTGCCCAGTAGGTTCTCCCAACAGTTTGGGTATAGCCAGCTTTTTCTGGACAGTCCCAGCACTTGCCTGGGTTTTAAAGGCAGCATCCTCGATGGCATCAGGGCCTGGCATTATTATAATATGGTCTACACCCATACTAGCTTCTCGGTTCTTGATACTGGGGATTCAGGAGAGATCTTGTATTTGGCAGCTCTCTACCACGTCATGGCGAACAAGCCTCCTGTTGGCTTTGACCCGAGTACCAGCTTCATTGTTGGTACCGGCTTGGAGGAGAAACCCAAGGGGTCTAAGGTGAGGAAGTGGAAGGAGAACATGGTCAATGTGCCGGACTCGGAGTCCAGCAATACGGACGAAGATGATGACGAGCACGCTCCCGATAACACTCTTCCTCCTACAGATGAGGTGGTGGTGGATCAACCACCTGTTGGGCCGAGCTCTTCCCGAAATCGAAGCAGGCCTGAGTCTGCTGGTAGCGGCAGAACCTACTCCGTAAAATGGGCTACGGTTAAGCCTCGTCGGCTGCTCATTAAGGAGAGAAGCGAGGATATGGGCACCATTTCAGAGGTGAATGAATTACCACCCTCTTTTTCTTTAGTTTTTTCCTGAAATATGTTCTAATCATATTTTTTTTCTCTATAGGCATCCGAAGAGTCAGACATTCGAGAGCCAGCCGCTGTTCTGAAGTCAACCCGGCCCTAACCACTTTGATCAGTGACATGTGTGCCGAGATTATTTCTGTCGGGGTTCTCTCGGCGGCGACTGAGGGGTCTCACGTTGCTGAGGTCTCGACCCAGGGCGACATGGGCTCCGCCGAACCCATTCCCGAGACTGCTGAACTTCATCAGGGTAATGCTGATCCAGTTGTATCTCCTTCCGGGGTGGCTGGGGCAGAGGAACCAGCTGAATTCGGCTCAAGTGTCGCCGGCGAAGAGGTTACGACGGCTGTAAGCGAACCTCAGCCTCCGCAATTCTCCCCTGGTAAGATAAGCTAAGTCTTGACTAGTGAGGAGGCTCATTCGCTCTATCATCACATCCTTTGGATTATGCTGATTGATGGTTGCTCTGGACATACAGGTCCTGCTCCTTCACTGCCAATGACGGACATTGTCAGGATAAAGTTTGCTAGAGGAGACCTGATGGAAGAGAGCGTGCCTCCTCCCCCTTCAGCTTTCATTGAGGGACCTCCTGCTGAATCGAGTTCGGGAGAGCAAGTGGCAGAACTGTCGGGATGTGGAGAGATGGTCCCTGCATCCTCCTCAGTTCATATTACTCCAACCCCAGGGGTCGAACTTTCTGCCCAACCGAGTCTCCGAATTCTTTGGGCTACGGAAGAAGAATTGGCCGCTATTCAAGCGTCTTTTCGCTCGGAACTTATTTCCCTTGTGACAGGGGCATCAAGTTCTGGTGCATCTTCTTCGACACTACCAGCTACTCTTACTTTCATGCCGTCTTCTTCGGAAGATCTAGATGAATCGTCAAAGGATGTAGTTGACAGTTTTTACCGTCACCTGAGACGAGGGGTTGAGGCTGCCATGGAGAGGGGGACCTCTTTTGCCTTGGCCCGTCAATGCGCCCGTGGCAAGATTGAACTCCTTAGAACCCTCCCCGGTGGGGCAGGGATAGTTGAGCTTCTGGAGCCCAAATTGCTAGAGGCATATTAGCTTGTGGCCTAGTTTCAAGTACTGTGGCAAGTCGATCTATCTTCAGCAATAGTTCAACAGCGTGCCTTCCTCAACTACTGTCCTCGAGAAGGTAAGGGCCGCACGAGATACGTCCAAGCCGATTATAATGAAGGAGATCCATGATCTGTCTCTACAGTATGATCAGCTGAGCCGCAGGGGAGAGGAATGCATTGCTCGGAAAGCGGTCGTCTCTTGCGGGATAATCGATACGAGGGAGCACATCCTCGAGCTCCGAAGGAAATTGGCTTTCTTGGAATCTGAGCTCGAGGCCTCCCGTACAGACAAGGAGCTAATTGCTCAGGAGGCCGACAAGGTCACCCGAACTTCTGCTGGCTTGGAGCGTTCTCTGAAGAGGCTTGAAGATGGTTGGCAGGCTCACGCGCATCTGGAGGATGCGGAGCGGTTGACTCAGGAGGCCGAGCGCCGAGCCAAGCGGCGGTTTGAGCGGTCGACGGCCGTACTGATGGACTGTCTCAGAAAATTATTTATCGCTGAACCATAGTCGTCTTTTTCTTTTCTTTCTTTCTTTCTTTATGTTTTTTCATCTTTTTGGCAGGGACGTGGTCCCCGATGTAGCACCCAGTTTTCCAAATGAGGGTAATTTTGAAATTTCGTGTTTATAATTATTTTAATAATGATATTTAATTCATGATATGATTTTTGGTGATTTTAAATCATTTTAAAATTATTTAAATCAATGACTTGTGGTTTTGACGTTTTGCTAGTGAAACCCTAGAGACTGTTTGACCTAGAGCCTAACAATGTGATTATGATATTTTAATGTCATTTCTGGCCTAAGGATATTTTGCATTTGACCTCTTTGAATTATTTTGATATTATTTTATTATTTATGATATTGTTTTGGGATTATTTGAGTCGGGTTCGAATTTCATCTCAATCCGACTTGTAACGGGGGCCCGGGGTAACTTAGACTCTAGTTGGACCCATGCATTAGTTAGCCATGGCCTACATTTTAATTAGTCATGTTAGAAAGATTAGTCATAATCCTAATTATTAGGTTAACCATTTAGAGTTTTTATTTTGACCCTTTTACCCCCAAACCCTAACCAAAATTGTTTTAAACATGTAACTAAGGGAGGGGCAAACTTGTAATATTAAATGAGGGGGGGGGGGGGGGATAACCATTGTGGCCGGCCCTAATAGGACTCCCATCTCATTTCCTTTCTTTGAGAAGTCTTCTTCCCCAAGTGCTCTCAAGCTCTTCCAAGGAAGAAGCCTTTCTCCTTGGATTTTCTCTCCTTTAGGTAATATTTCCTTCTCTTTTATTTCTCCATTTTGCATTTAGGAAAGTTTTAACCATAGGAATGACCCTCATTGTTGTGTCCCTATTTTGTGTTCTCTTGTGTCCATTATGTGTCATTCAGGGATTTTTTTTGTATTATTGTTGTGTCTTGTGTTCATGGGGAAAACTTCCAAACTTGGACACACTTTATATTTAAAATATTGATTAAATTAATTAATTCATATTAAATCTCAGATTTGAATATGTAGAGATGTGTTCTTGAGTACTTTACATTTCATTCATGTATCTCTTATAGATGTGTTCATGTTACATATATAGATTTGTGTATGTATATATATATATATATTATTTTTTTTGGAAAGAAGACTTTTATTGAAAATATAGGCGCAAAATGCCGAAGCCTATACAAGTAAGCGCACAAACGCGACCAGAAAACAGAAGGCGCGGAACACACGCGCACCAAAAGAAGGAAGGGAGGAAGCACCGGCCTAGGCCAGGGTCTCCCAGAACAGACTGGAGACGTGAGAGCAATGCCTCCTCACCTTGGAACATTGTCTGATGATTTTATTGTAAAGCTGAGGAGGTGGAAGTTGGCGCCCTTTATAACGGAATTTGTTCCTATTCTTCCAGAGCACCCAAATGCCAGCAGCTGCTACGATCTGATGCCCGTGGGAACGGGACCAGGAGGCCAAGAGATTGTAGAAGCCCCCGATTGGTTGACCCATGCGAAGCCTGTGATGAATCTTGGACCAAGTGCCTGCGGCCAGCTCCTCCGAAAGAAAGACGTGTTCGGCGGATTCCAAGTTGTGCTCCTCGCAGCAGTGGCATTTAGAGGCGAGGCTGAATCCCAATGATCCAATGATGTCGTCCGTCGGTATCTTGCGGTGAAGAGCGCGCCAGATGAGGATGGACCATTTGATGGGGATGCATGCCTGCCAATAATTGGCGTAGACCATGTTCGGCACCCTGCCCCCTCTAATAATACGTCTGGTGGACGCCAAACTGAAAGTTCCACCGGGGTTGGGGGTCCATCTCCAAGTGTCGGGCGTGTCGAAAATCCGTAAATTTGCAGCAAGAAGACTGTTGGCCGCCGGCTGCCCAAGCCAATCTCTGACCTTTCTCCAATTCTAACCGGAAGTGTCCTCCCAAAGGTCTCTAATGGTACACCCCTGAGGCGTAAGAGTGTTAGGCTGAATGATTTCTGCTCCTAACCATCGCTCCCGACAGGCCAGGGAGGAGCCGTCCCCCAATTGCAGGCGGATCAGAGGTTCAGCGGTGGTGCATCCCCGAGTGATGCGGCGCCAAGATGACGATGATCTGTTGTTAGTGTTCGCCTCCGACATAAGGGAAAATCTAGAGTATCTAGCTCTCATGAACTTCGTCCATAGGGAGGTCTCGGTGCGCAACTTCCACCATAGCTTTAAGGAGCATGCATCCACGATGTGGTCGAGTCTGCAGAAGCCCAGACCACCCTCTCCAGTGGGTTTGGCCATCGACTCCCAACCGGCCCAGTGATGTTTGTCTTTGCCATCGCTCTGACCCCAGAAGAACTTGGCGAAGAGAGATTCAAGAGAGTTTAGCACCTTCTTAGGGGGGCGCAGACGGCCAGGGTGTACATCGGGATGGACGATAAAACGTGTTTGATGAGGATCGTTTTACCTCCTGGGGATAAGGTTGCATTATGCCATCCAGAGATTAGTTTGCGGATCTTGTCAGCAAGGTGGTGATATATGCCGGCGTTGGCCCTGCCGTATACCAGCGGGCAACCGAGGTAGATGAAGGGTGGGTAGGCCGTTCTGAAAGAGGTCTTGTTGGCGAGCAGGGAGGAGTGGGTTCTGTCTGCTTTGTGATGTGTGTAGATGACGCTCTTATTATTATTAACACGCTGACCCAAGCTGTTGGTGTAACTGGCGATCGTGCTCAAGACTACCTCAATCGAACCGCAGTCTCCAGAGGAGAAGATGAGGATATCGTCCGCGTAGGCCAGGTGGGTGATGAGGGGGCATCCGGTGGTAGTGTGGAAGTGATTGAAGCCGGCCTTACTGGGCATGCTGTTAAGGTTTCTGCTGAGGGCTTCGGCCGCGATAATGAAGATAGTGGAGGATAGCGGATCCCCTTGTCTAACCCCGCGAGTAGAGCGAAAGAAACCTGCCGCCTGACCGTTGATCATGGTGGAGAACCACGCATTGTTGATAGATCTGAAGACGATGTCAATCCAAGTTTCGGAGAAACCAAAGGCCCTGAACACCCATATCATGAATTGCCAGTCTAGACGATCGTATGCTTTTTCTATATCAAGTTTGATGGCAACGTTCCCCCCTAGACGGGAACTTCATGCACGTGATCATCTCTTGCGCCAGAAGGATATTGTCAGTAATATTGCGGCCTTTGATGAACCCGCTTTGCTCTTCGGAGATGATCTTGGGGAGAAGGTCGGACATCCGATTGGCAATGATCTTGGATATGATATTGTTGGTGAAAGTGCAGAGGCTGATCGGACGAAAGTCTTTGAAGGTTTTCGTATTGTCTTTTTTGGGGATAAGGATGATGTTGGCGCAGGAGATTAAGTTAGGGTATCTAGCCCCTTGGAGAAAGGCAATAGAGGCTTCAACTAAGTCGCGTTTAATGATGTCCCAGCAAGCCCTGAAGAAGACACCGTTGAACCCGTCAGGCCCCGGGGCACTTTGCTCGTTGATGGACCAGACCGCATCTTTGACCTCCGCCTCATTTATGGTTGCTAGCAAATTCTCATTATCATGATCGGTAATGAGAGGGGGGATGACCGACAATAGCGTCTCGTCTCTAACGACCCGCTCCTTGGTGAATAGACTTGAGAAGAAGTTCACGGCTGCGACCTGGATCTCGGCCTGGTCGTCAATAATGTTGCCATTGTCGTCGAAAATCCGGTGTAATGTTAATTTGTTCCTGCGGCCTTTAATGCTTGCATGAAAGAACTTGGAATTTCGGTCGCCGTCGATGTCCCAGGTGAATCTGGCTTTTTGCTTCCAGAATTTATTCTCCACTCTCAACCTAGATTTAAGAAGAGCTCTGGCAAGGTTTAGGGATGAACGGGTCTCCGGGGAGTTGGAGATGGCAAAAGAGGACTCCGTACGGGTGACATCGTCCTCCGCCTCGCGAATGGCCTGGAAGATGTCGCCGTAAGCCTCTCTGCTCCAAGATGATAGGGCTTTACGAGTGGCTATGAGCTTAGACGCCATCCGGGTCATGGGATCAGTGTCCGAGACAGAATTCCATGCCGAAGCAACGATATTTTAAAATTACGGGTGATGACGCCAAAAGTTGAGGAAGCGGAAAGCTTTCTTGTTGCCGGTGTGGGTGCTTTTGACTTGGACAAGAAGAGGGGAGTGATCCGATTCGGTGGAGTTGAGATGGGAGAGGTTGGTGATCAGGCCCATGTCGGACCATCCGTCGTTGATCATCGCCCGGTCAAGTCGGGAGTACTGTCGCCTGTGACCTTCTTGCATGTTGTACCAGGTGAATGTGCTACCGATGAAGGGGATTGGGGTAAGGTTCCCATGAAAGGTAAAGTTGTTGAAATCATCCATAGCTGGCTTGGGGGGGGGGGAGGGGGGGGCGCCCACCGGATTTCTCCTCGGTACAAGCAACCGTATTGAAATCGCCGATGCAAAGCCGCGGCATGCCCTGCGGATGAATCCTCAAGAGGTCTGCCCAGAGCTGTCTACGCTCAGAAGTGTCGCAACTGCCATGAACTGCGGAGATGACGGATCGGGACTTAAGAGCCGGGTGTTCAACCCAGTAAGTAAGAGCCTGGGAAGAGTCGTGGATGGTGCCGAATTGGAATTCTTGAGCCAGAAAAATCCTGATGTCGTTGTCGCCCACGATGGCGTGCGGGAAGCCTAACTTGAGTTGAGTGGCTTTAAGTCTTTTTTGAGGGATTTTTGGTTCGATAATTATTAAGAGGTCAATACGGTGAATCTTCTTGAGACTGAGAATTCTGTTCATCGTCGATTTGTTCCCGAGCCCTCTGACATTCCAGGAGATGATGTTAAGCATCAGATGGAGAGAGGGAGTGGGATTGGTTGTGCTTCGAGGCGGACCTGGTAGTCCTTTCCGTCATCTGCTTTTGTTTGTTTTTGTTCTTCTTGGATGCATTTTTTTTTGTTGGGGCGGTAATGAATCCGTTGCTTCCTGACTCATTGATAGGCCTGTCTAGATCGCTGCTACCTTCTGCGGCCGCGTTGGTGAGTGGATCTTTATCCTGATCATCCAGGGCGCAAAAGGGGTTGCCACGATCCAGAAACCCTGCTTCCTTGGCCTGCCAGAATATGCCCGTTAAGATGTGGGTGTGAGAGGGTTGAACGACCTTTGCAGGATTAGGAGGTTCTGTGTCTACCCGAATTGCCACGGACTGCTCAAGGCAAGTAGCAGATGCGACCTTTCCCGGTTGATGAGAATGGTTATCGTGAGTAAGGGATGAGAGGGAGGTCTCGAGTAGGGAGGAGTGGTGATCTCAAGTTGAGTTTGGGTGATATGGGTGTGATCCGCGTTTAAGAGTCCGCTGATCTTAGGGGAATCTGGTTGGTCGGAGGTGATGGGGTGGGGGATGCTCTGCTCTCTGTGTGCTACTTCGGAAGGGGTGTCTGAGAGGAGTTCGAACGAATTGTGGAGTACAAGCTCTCTGTGTGGCTCATCAGAAGGGGTGTCTGAGAGGAGTTCGAACGAATTGTGGAGTGCGAGGGAGGAGGGGTTGAAGGGGACGATGGCCCGACTGGTTGTGGCGGTCGTCTGGGGTGGGGAAGAGTCTGACTATCGATCTGAAGTGTGGGGCCAGGAGTCGGTTTATGGATGGTGGAGACGGGGTCTTTTTGAGCTGTGGGCACACAAGGGGTGCGCGGGACTTTCTTCTTTAGTTCGGGATGGGCGCGGAAGCAGTGTTGCATTTGATGGCCACTCATCTGACAGTGTTTGCAGAAGATAATATTGTTGTCATAAATCAGCTCCTGACTGTGGGATGTGTCTCTGAGCTCGATTTCTATGAGTTTGGGTGGGTCGTTAGCAAGGTCTAGCTCCACGCAAATCTTCACGTAGTTGCACTTGGAGAGGTTGCGAGTTTCTTCCGCAATGGCAACCAGGGTCCCGAAGGAGCTGGCGATGCATTTGAGGGCGACTGCGGGGAAGCAAACCAGGGGGAGGTTGGAAAGGGTGATCCAGGTGGAGATGATTGTCGAGTCAAATTTAGGGTTGAATTCTGGAGACCATTTGACTACTTTAGCGATCTGAGAACCCATTCTGACAGTGCCCTTAGCCCGGGCAATCGCGACCGCTGCCGAGAAAATGGGGATCTTCGGGCATCCGGAGCCGAATTTGAGGATGAACGACTTAGAAAAGGAGGAGGATAGGGACCGGATCTCAGATGAGGTGAATGGAACCCGGATGGGTGCGCCATCGGAAGGAGGCAGGAATTCAAGGTCCGGAAGAAGAATCTCGGCTGACGGCGGAGGAGGCCGCTGCCGTCGGTCCGGCCTAAGAACCTCGGCGTAGGAGGCTCCGACCGCGAAACCGGGAAGGACCGAAGCTGAAGGGACGATGAGGGGGTCAGCTAGGTGCGCCAAACCGGGGGAGCAATACCGGGATGGGACCGAGCTGGGGGTGACGCTAGCCTGCGCCGACACGCTGGGAGCCCCAGGACGCGCGGACCCGAATTACGCCAAAAGGCAGGGGGGCAACCGCAGGGTGTGCCAGAAGGCGGGGAGAGGAGGCGCCAGGGGGTGCAATGGGGGGAGGGGGGGGACCCCGGGTTGCGCTGCGAGGAGAGAGAGAGGGCCTGGATTGCGCTAGGGAGGGGGAGGGGGATCCCTCGGAACGTGCCAAACAGACACGAGGGGGAGCGCTAAGACTGCGCTCAAGGGGGGCCTTGGCCTGGGGAGCGCAAGGGGTAAAGCCCGCGCGTAAAAAGAGGGATGCGCCAAGGCTCGAACCGCGCACAGGAGAAGAGCCTCCTGGGGTCACGTGGCCGTCCACGAGGGAAGTGCAAAGTCCTGGATTGTGCACAGGAAGGAGGCTAGCTGTGTTCAAGACTGTCACAGTTCCCGAGGGGGTACTGCAGTAGGCAGGAGGCACGTGCTCCTCGGCGCCCAAGGGGCCACGTGCCCTCCAGTTCCCGAGGGCGGGATGGAGACTGAGCGCGACTCGAACCCCGAGGGGGGGTAAAGGGGGGAGGGGGGGCAGGCCCTCCGGGCGGAGGCTACCGGATCCGCGGCCAACGAGGGCGTCGGAGCTCCCGCCAAAGCTGAAGGGAGGAAGCGCTGAAGGGGCGGCGGCCGTGGCCGCGCGGCTGCGCTCGATCAGGCGGAGCAGCTCTACCGACCACCCTGGATGCTGGACCGGAGGGGGAGGGGGGGCGGGAGGATTGGGCGTCGGAGCGACGCTAGGCCGGGTGGGGGGGTTGGGAGTGGGGGGGGTGGTCGGGAGCTAGACCGAGCGCGCCTCGGCGGACGGCGAGAGGCGCGGGATGATGCAGAGAGCTGACAACCCTGGGCGGCCGCCGCGGCTACAAGCCAGCACGGTGGAGACAAAGACGGGGGGGCGAGACATGGGAGGGAGGGGGGGCTGGAGAAGTCTAGCACCGCCGATGGCACCATACTGACGGAGGGGGAGGGTGGGGGAAAGGAGAGCTCGGGGAGGGATCCATCTCTCTAAAAGAATATATCATATATATATATATATATATATATATATATATATATATATATATATATATATATATATATATATATATATATATATATTGTAATGAGAGTGTATCTATATTTATATATGTAATAAATGGTTCATGACGATTATATAATCAAGTTTGTGAGTGTGGTTCCTCATATTATTATTGTCATTATTGTTGTAGATAATTAGGATATATATTGTGTATTCTTTTGGCTCAAACTATCTAAATTCGTCATGATTTTTATCCACGTTTTTAATTTTAGCCCTAACTTAGAAATGTCATAACTTCTAGCTCAAAGCTCGGTTTAATCTCCCGTTTTTTTTAAAAGAAGCGTATTGAAGTTAGCTTTCCAAAAACATGTATTAATAGGCCTAATTCTTTCTGTAACTTTCTGGAGAATTATTTGAGTGTCAGCTGTACGAAAGACAAACGCGTTCTCGGTGTTTTCGCGATTCCGGGAGTTTCCGGAAACGAAAACGCGATCCGTTTAAAGTTTCGGAAAGCTAACACATAGATCTATAACATACTTTTATCCTATGTTTTATTTCATGCTAAGATGGTATAGTATTGATTATTAGTATGAGTTACTATTCGGCATATGTATTTTGTGCACCCTTGTGTGTAATATAATGTTCTATTTGATTTTAACCCATGTTAATGTATATACATTATATAATTAAATCAAAAATGCAATAATGAGTAAATGGTTAAATGAATGATGTATGAGGTGTAAGTATCCTATCTAATGTAAGCATGTATAAGTATGGCTTGTAATGAATATGTAGGTTCCATAGTATGTAATGTATTATGCATATAGTAGTGCAAGAAAATAAATGAATGATGAATGGATGCAAGCATGAATGTAATGTAATAATAGATATAATGTATACAATATACAAGTTAATGAGATGTAAAGTTCTATGTTAACACAAATCCTATATTACCTCATGTACCCCCTTACACTATGTTGACACTATCACACTTGACACTTTGTTCACTTACACTTTGACATTCTTTGATATGTATACACTATGTATGCCCATTTAACCCTTACTTGCCCCTTTGCCATGTTCACATACACACACATAGCCTCTTAAATAAGTATTTATGAATATAGTAAACTTAGCTATGTATGTATATTATATATATGTTAGCATATTGTGTTGTAATATATAAGTTTATATAACCATTTGAAATGCCATGATTATAGACCTAATGTTGAATACCAATATATGCATGTGTATATATGTGTAGACATATATAGCTTAAAGTAATAGATTACCTAGTGTATATCCAATGTGAATTCTTGCCTATTTGAGTATTAAATAATTGCATGCTATATAGAGTTGGGTGTATATTGGCTTGTATAGCCTTGTATTGATGTGTGCTTGCTAAGATAGTCTTGGTTAGGCCTAGTAAGACTTGCTGGGTTAGGACATGACCTAGTTTGACTAGTACAGTTGACCAGAGTTGACCAAGGGTTGACTTTGGCCTAGTTTGACCTAGATTCATGTAGAATGCATTGTAGTGCTTTATATTACCCTTCTGGACATGTTGTGACTTGTGTTGTTCTAATTAGGAGCCAGATACCTCTCCTCGGACAGTATCTTTACCTTGGACATTCAGATATCAGGCGAGTACATTCTCTGATCATTTTATATCTTGTTTAGGATTATATTTCCTGCTTTAGATTATTTTACATGATGCTGACACATTGAAAACACGGATTAGTACTATATGGATCTTGTTGTGCGATATTATCCCCTTAGCGGATACATCGGGTATTCATGTTCGTGTACTTTATCGTGAGCATCGTGTACTCCTTGTATTCGTAACATTCGTGTACAAATCGTGTGAAATCGTATATATTCATGTATTCACATGATCTCGTGTGTGACTATACTTCGTGTGCAATAACATAACTTAGCTTGATCCTTGTGTATTGATTGGGGCGGAGGAGTAGAAGTGGTTATGTAATCAATCCAGTAGATTACTCGTGTACAACCTCTGTAGATTACTTGTGTACAACATCGTACCATTTACATAACCATCTTGTGCTCTGAATCACTAGTCACTGATAGTTCTCTATATATTGTAGCTATTTACTTACAGTCTCTCTCTTTTTCATCATATTATTTCTTCATATCCTGTATCTTACTCTCTAGCATGTTTATATTTCCTAACCTGTTATGATATTGTTGAGATGTACTGTACTCGCTCCTGTCCTGACTGGACCCGTTGATAAATTTTACAGATAGCTTGGAGATTGCTTGCTAGCCTAGAGGAGACACATTAGAGATTGTTTATATAGTTATTTCAATTGTCTGGAGTTGTATTTACTTTATGGATTACTGTATCTGAGTTTGGAGATTTGAGATGCATTTCTGGATTTGTGTATCTTAGACACTTAGATTTCTCTCTGTTGTACCTCTTTTGGATTTTATGTTTTATCTATCCTTATCATGCTTTACCTTAGATGTGATTGAGTCTGTACCTGCTATGTCACCCCCATTCGGGAAGTATAAACTGTTTAGCCTTATACTGTTAGATGCATGAGACCTAGGACAGCGTTCTACCGCCAACACTGCGGCGTAGGCTGGACGTACCCACTTCTCGTGCCCTAACTCTAGGGTGCGGATCGTGACACGTTTTTAGTGGTGGCCCATGCATGTCGAGATTCGTATTAGTACGATTTCGTAGTAGCGCAACGACTTAGTTGTACTACTACGAGCCTGCTATAGGATATATAAATTATGAGTTAGGATGAGAGGATACTCAATCACTGTTAGGATTCCTTGAGAGATTCCTAGAATGACCCTTGAGAATCTTATTTTGAATTCTGATTTAAACTCCTTTTCCTTGTTTTGATTCACCTTTTTCCTTGATTTGAATTTGATTTTATGGATTCATTGTAGAACTTTGAATCCTGGTATTAGTTGATGATTTTGATAAAATTTTATAGTTGTTGATTTAATTTTGTATTTAGATTAATATTTTCAAATCCAAGGTACTCAATTACACTTAGGATTCTTTGAGAGATTTCTGGGACGACCCCTGAGAAACTCATTTTGAACTTCAATTGGAATTCCTTTTCCTCTTGTTTGGATTCACCCTCATTCCTTGCTATTGAATTTAAGCTTGATGGGTTCCTCTCATTTGAACCGATGAGAAGGAACATATCTTCATTATTCTTTCTCGCTATTATTCCCTTGCATTCTTATTTACCTCTTATCTTAAACTCTATCTCATTACATTAATTACCCATATCTTGTCGTCCCTACCAGATGTACTTCAAAACCTTTGAATCTTCGTATATTTTGCATGGAAAAGGCTAAGGAAGTGACGTAAATTATGTAGCTCAGAGAAGACGTAACTGGTTATTTTATGATGATCTAATCAAATGTGTAGTGTTCCATATGGAAACTTGAGATAGAAATATGGTAAAGGTCTCAAATAGAATAAAGAGATGTGTACTGCCAATCTGGAAACAATTACATTTAGAGAAATTTTGGGGTTATGAGATATTTTATAGGTGTATTCAAAACTAATAAGGATATCAGAGGTCAACCTAGTTTTGAGAACTTAGAAAATCTTGGTTATTGATTCTGGGGAAAACTTTTACTCTGAGGCTATGTAGAAGGTTAGTAATAGAAAAGAGAAGTTAATTGTGTTTAATAAGGATATTAAACAAGATGTTGCGAGGAAATGACTAGGGATAGAGAGAACACAAAGTTATGGAAGTTTAGAGATTGTTGTGAAATATTTTTAAGGAGAATAATATTCAAGGGTGTATGTCGAGGAAAATACGGAAGTTGATTTTATGATGGAAGATAAGTTTTATAAGGCCTAGAGATTTAAATTAAATAATACGAGGAGAACAATTTGAACAAGTTCAAGGAATTCGTAAACGGGATTTAGAGGTTTTGGGTCAAATTTAAGACAAGGTGGAAGAACTTGGAAATTTAAATAAATGGTTAATGTTGATTCTTAAATGTGAGGGCTGTGCTTCAAGAGTGATATTTGGAAATTGGGAATTACGTACGCTAGTCATGGTAAGGGTTTAAGTAAAGGTTAAATTTTCATATGGAGACTGGTGAGGTAAAGATATGATTGGCAAGTTATGACCAGATGAACTTAAGAGTATCAGAAGCAGATGACTAACTCGATTTTCATTATTTTTGTGCATTAATTACCACCTCTTGAACTCCCACTTTCTAATTGAGATCCTTGACGTTCCTTATCGTGACTTTGATATTCAGAATTCGGAATGTAATTCTAGCTGTTACTCTCCAACAAATCTTATATGCAAGACCTAGACGAGCTCACCTTCGTGTAGGTATATCATGTCCCACTAAAACCCGTCTTCTTATACTCTATTTTCTTGATATGATTTTCTGGTCAACTGACTAAACTATAACCTCTACTATTATACTAAATTTCTTCTTATTTCAATAAGAAATCCAGCCTTGACTCAATTCTTTCGACCCGACATGTGATAGTGTTCTGCTTGTTTTCTTAAATGCTTAACCTTGTACCTTATCTGATTACTTGACCCGTTGGTTAAGAAACTTGAACTATGTAATTCCTTTCATCATTACCACCCTTATATCTTGTGCTGCTAAATTAGCCTTAGTTTTACAAGCTTATCTATTTTCGAGCTTGGTCATGACATATTTTATTGGGTGGCCACCCACTAACATATTGTCTAATCAGAACCGGTACATGATGGTCTGATCAACCTATTGCACTTTGGTTCGCTTTTTCATGTATCAATCTACGAGAATGGAGACATAGTTAAACTTGACCCTAGAGTCTCATTCGCGACAGCCTTGACAATTTTTCTTGAAATCTTTTCATCGCCTATGAACCTCGTATTCGTACTCAGTCGAATTAAATTTAATCATGACCTGAACCTCCATCATTGGATGCTCGTGCTCATACTTTGATTTTATTGATTTCCCTTCTTGTCCAAATCTCGTTTTATCCCGAAATTGATCAACTTAGATCGTGTCAAGACAAAAATCTATTTGTGATTTGTTGTACCTAAATTTTCAATTTTTGCCATTTTATAGAATAGTAACCTTTTAATAATTTCTTAGTTGCTTGTTAATGACCAATTTTTATATAGGATGGTAGACAGCCCTACAACCTTGATGATTGTTGTTCCCTTACCTTCCCAATTAGGACACCCTAGATTGTTTGTGTGTTGATACCATAGTACTGTTTTGACCTAGAATGATTAGTGTACCTAGGTGAGACTTCCAACTGCTACGGTATGCCCTGACCTTGTATACTATTCCTTCAAATTGCATGATTTAGATAAAAAAATTTAGACCTTGATTGTTGGGAAATAGGGACGTCACCCCATTAGTATCAGTTGTAGATATATATAGGTTAGTCCTTGATGTGGGGATGTGTGTCTATAAACATGTAGCTTATGAGATTTATGAGAGATTATAGTATCAGCCTTGGTAGGATGTACTAGTCTTTTGGTGAGTATAAATGTGTTATGAGAGATAGGGGCCTATATGTCTTAGTAATGCATCGTTCCTATGATAATAGAATGTATTAATAGATGGTTAATAGAAAGATAATAGTTTGAGCATACCTATAGCCTATGATCAGTTCATTTTCATCCTTAGTTAAGACCACTTTAAAATAGGTCCAGTCCCTTGGATATAGGTTCCAGTCCATATTTTATTGAAGTTCCATTACAGCTGTACAACAGAGCAGTGTTTGAGGTATTCCTATATTGACACTATTTAGATGTCCGTTTATTATTCCAGTGTTAGGAAGTGTTACCTTAGATATTGGGTAGGTTAGAAGCTCTAGAAGGAGTATTATCGATCTTAAATTTCGAGGACGAAATTTTTCTAAGGTGAGTAGAGTTGTAGCACCCAGTTTTCCAAATGAGGGTAATTTTGAAATTTCGTGTTTATAATTATTTTAATAATGATATTTAATTCATGATATGATTTTTGATGATTTTAAATTATTTTAAAATTATTTAAATCAATGACTTGTGGTTTTGACGTTTTACTAGTGAAACTCTAGAGACTGTTTGACCTAGAGTCTAACCATGTGATTATGATATTTTAATGTCATTTCTGGCCTAAGGATATTTTGTATTTGACCTCTTTGAATTATTTTGATATTATTTTATTATTTATGATATTGTTTTGGGATTATTTGAGTCGGGTTCGAGTTTCATCTCAATCCGACTTGTAACGGGGACCCGGGGTAACTTAGACTCTAGTTGGACCCATGCATTAGTTAGCCATGGCCCACATTTTAATTAGTCATGTTAGAAAGATTAGTCATAATCCTAATTATTAGGTTAACCATTTAGAGTTTTTATTTTGACCCTTTTACCCCCAAACCCTAACCAAAATTATTTTAAACACTTGTAACTAAGGGAGGGGCAAACTTCTAATATTAAATGGGGGGATAACTATTGTGGCCGGCCCTAATAGGACTCCCATCTAATTTCCTTTCTTTGAGAAGTCTTCTTCCCCAAGTGCTCTCAAGCTCTCCCAAGGAAGAAGCCTTTCTCCTTGGATTTTCTCTCTTTTAGGTAATATTTTCTTCTCTTTTATTTCTCCATTTTGTATTTAGGAAAGTTTTAACCATAGGAATTACCCCCATTATTGTGTCCCTATTTTGTGTCCTCTTGTGTCCTCTTGTGTCCCATTGTTGTGTCCCTATTCTCTCCTTTAGGTAATATATAGCTTGCTCATGGCCTGCATCATTGTTTTGTGCTAGCAAAGCACCGAAAGAATGCTCCATTGCTCGCACATAGAGCGGGAATGGTTTTCCAGCAACCGAGGCCACCAGAATTGGAGGGTTCGATAAATATTCTTTGATGTTGTCGAAGGCGCACTGGCATTCTTCATCCCATACAAATGAAACGCCCTTCTACATGACGTGGGTGAATGGCTGACATCGTCCGGAGAGGTTAGAGATATATCTTCTGATGTTAGCTAGCCTCCCTTGAAGGCCTCGGAGTTCACGAAGATTTCTCGGGGGACCCATCTCCATGATTGCCTTCGTCTTTTCAGGGTCTATGTGGATTCCCTGGGCAGTAATGATAAAACCCAGTAATTTTCCACTAGATACGCCCAAGAAGGATTTGGTAGAATTCATCTTCAAGTTGTGCGCTCGCATCAGGTTGAATACCGTCCTCAGATCCTGCAGATGGTCTCTCTTAGAGCGGCTTTTGATAGCTATATCGTCGACGTAACACTCCACGGTCTTACGCAGGTAATCTGAAAATGACGCTCATAGCTCGTTGGTATGTGTGCCAGCATTCTTTAAACCGAAGGGCATGACGATGTAACAATACACACCAATCGGTGTTCGGAATAATGTATACTTCTTATCGTCAGGAAACATCTTGATTTGATTGTATCCTAAAAATCCATCCATGAATGACATGCGCTCAAAGCCACATGTGTTGTCGATCATGATGTCCGTAATGGGAAGAGGAAACTCATCTTTTAGGACAAGCTTCGTTTAGATTTCGGAAGTCGATGCAAATTTGGATCTTCTTATTCTTCTTGAGGACTGGCACTATGTTGGCGACCCAGTCTGGATGTTGCTCCTCCTGGATGAAGTCGCTGGCTTTCAGTTTATTGACCTCAGCTTCGATAGAATTCATGATGTCCGGGCGAAAACGTCTTTGCTGTTGTTTGATCGGCTTTGCGTCCGGACGAATGTTGAGTTTATAAAGTGCAACCTCATGGTCTAGCCCTGGCATGTCTTTATAACTCCAGGCAAACATGTCAATGTACTCTCTGACGAGTCACAAAAGTGCCTCCCGCTCTTCGTCTGTCAGGCTTTTGTTAACGAAGATTGGCTTTGGAAAGGATTCGTCGCCAAGTTCAACTTGCATAACCTCATCTTCAGTGGGAGGTTCACGAAGTTCGAAGCGTTTCGCCCATAGTGCGTCTAGTTACTGGACCCAAGGTTCTAGCTCGAAAAGTTTGGGTACATCTTCATCTTCTTCGTAGGCATCAGCAAATGACATATTGACAGACAGAGCTTGCCTGAATACGTCCCATATGCTGACATCTGAATCGAAATTGGGTGATCCTGTTGAATGCTAATGCCAGTCGCATTCCTTATCTGAGCTTTCAGGAGTTATCACAGGTGTAACATAACCTAGCCCACATCTGGTCTTGTTGTAGTAATCCCGTGGTTTTCTAGCCGGGATCGACAATTATAAGGGTAGCCACTGTCCAGTGGTGTAGTTCAAGTCTGGCATAGTTTCCAGATCATACCCCTATTTTTGTATGAGGTACTTGGATCGGGAACCATATAGATAAAGGGGCAGTCTCCCGGTGTCGGGTTCGAGATTAACTACTTCTATCCTGAAGGGATGTGGATGATTCTTCCGGCCGAAGATGATTGGATGATCCTCTCCCTCAACTATGCGGTAAGCATCTTCTACTGGAGTTAGTTGATTTGCGATATAGATATTTGTCACTTGTGTGTGTAGGTGGGTGCCTATACCGTGTTCCATGGCATACATTATACAAAGCTTATTAAGCTCGAGGTAGTTCAAAGATAGCCCTTTATTGATGAAGTAAGGTATCTTTTCCAGTGGAATTACATCATCTGCGGATGGAACATCAGTATGAGCAGCCACATACTTGGCCAGCTCTGACTCTTCTTCGGCTACTCCCTGTGTCAATGAAGAATGGAAGGATGACTTGGGCAGCTTAATCATCAGGGGCTCCATAGGTGGAGCAGAACGTGGAGTCATTGGCGTACTAGCGACCCCCAGCTTAGTGTTTGGTATGAGACAAAGAGTTGTTAGCTCACTTGCAGTCCTCGGCTTCGCGTTCAGCTGTCGATTCATTCTGGAAAGACGAATCGTCATCGGCTTGACAGAGGGATTGAACTCCTCTATTTGTTGCTGGCTAGCTCTCGGCAGCGTGATTGTCAGTGGCTCTGTCGTGGGCCTTGGTGCTTGGCTAGACCTTGGCAGTCGGATTATCATCTGCTCCTCATGTGCAGAGAGGCTGATTGCATCCTTACGCAAAGTGGCTATAAGGGGTACAGTTCTGCCAGGTTTGCGGACTTGGAGGTGGATCGTCAGAGGTTCTTCCGATCCAGTTGCCGCCTCAGTTTGAGCTTGAGTATCTCCTTCGACAAGGTGCCTTTTTAACTTCTCGTACAAGCATGAGTCTGAGTAGTAGGATTCGACCCCTTTAAAGGGACCGATGTCGGCAAATTATGTCCTCACGAAGCCATTCTTGTCGACGTACTTGAAACACTGGTGCAGTATGGAAGGCACGATCATGTAATCATGTATCCAAGGACGTCCCAAGAGAATATTGTAGGAAGTGTCCGCATCTATGACATAACAGGTCACTTCTGACTGAAGGTCGCCGATTTGGCACTTCAGGCGAATCTTCCCGATCGGATAGCTTCTGCCTGAATTAAAACCGTGATGGCAGTGCTTGTCGGCATCAGGCAATGCATTAGGATGATGCTTATGGAAGAACCGTGGTCAATATGCATCCGATCTACCTTTATGTCGCCAACGTATCTAGTATAATACAGAGGACGATCATGCTGGTTGGTCTTGATAAGCATATCATGTGGAGTGAAGACAATATTAGGCATTACACCTGTGTAAGCGCTGTCTTGAAGATCTGCAGGCGAGCTCTCCCCAATGAGATTGGACTGAGCCAGACATGCGTCGGCATTCTGGAGTGCCTTGCTCAGTGCGATGCGAACATCTTTGGAGAGCCTCAGGAGCTCGTATAGCGACAATTTGGCTGGTATGTTGGCCAATTGTGCCAAGATGTCAAAGTTGTAGGGCCTCTCCAGCCCATGAGGCACCTCTTTTCGGAGTGGTTTGTCAAAGCGAGTCTCCTTCGGCCTAGGCTTGTCGGTCGTCGGAGGCTGAGAAGGTCCTGGAGCATCAGCAGTAGCCGGCTGATGATCTTCAGCCACGTTACCCGGTGTAGGTTGGGATTGTGCACCCGACCGGGTGACGACGGCTGTAGCTTCTTCGACTTCTGCCGAGATTGTGCGACAGGATTTGACTTTCCCACTCTTCTTCTTGTTGGTGGAGGGTGGTACGGACTGAGTCACTTCAGGTACCAGGTCCGGGTGGACCCACATGACTTCTCCTCGTTATGTGGTAAGGGGTACTAGACCAGCAGCCTGGTCTCAGGGAGGTAGAAGATTAGCAACCTCTATTGTTGCCCGAGGGATGGGCACTACGCCGTCTTGAGTCTTTGTCGGAGGGAAGCTGACGAACTATACTGATACCATGTTGGCTGCCACTGTCACCACTTCGAAATCAATGGCCAGGGCCTTAGAATCATTGAGATGCTGGATGTATCGCTTTAGTTGGAAGTGTTGGCCCATTGGTCATGGTCAAACCTGATTTTAATAATTGATCAAACTCTATCTCAATATAATTGCAAGTCAACTCAGATATTTACCTACGACGTTTTGGACACTGCTCAACAATAGATATTTACTATGTTCAAGACCGAAGCTATTTCGAAGCTGTTTGCCATTCAGAATGTACTTCCTGTTACGCTATATAATTTTTTATTTTATTGAGTCTAGGAATACATTGTACACCGAGTCGTACTAGCAAATAGGCTATCCTAAAACATTTTTCAAAACCATCATATTTTTTATAAATGACCTACGTTTTTGAAAAATATTCTTTTTACAAAAAGCTTCTGAAGGATTTTTCAAAAAGCTAAAATTTATTTTCTCCAAAAATGAACTGGCAGAACCCCAGCAGAACTCGGCCAGAGTTCGGCCGGAGTTCGGCCAGAGTTCGGCCATTTGGAATATTAGTGAACGTTGGATTTTTGAACTTGGTCATCCTTCAGTTGCGGTTTGTTACAAAGAGTTCTATCCGAATTCTGCCCGAATTCTGTCAGAGTTCTGTCTTTGGAAAAACTATAAATAGAGAAGTATTTTGATCATTTCAAATCACTAATTCACTTTCAGTCTCTTCTCTTCTTAACCTCACATTCATCCAAAGAGTTCTAAAAAGCTTTCATTTTCAAATCCCAAGCCAGTTACAATCCTCTAGTCGATTTGCCAGTACGGTACGGTCTAGAAGTTTCAGAGCGATTGTAATCAGAGGCTTGATAGAAGATTCAACTCTTCATAATTGAAGTTGGTTGAGTTCTTCGTATCAAAGCTCGCGTCTGTAGAAGTTGCAAGGACTTCGTATAAAAACTTGCAGGATTTTCCAATAGTGGACTCAACTGGAAGCTAGAGTTCTTTCGACTGGACTAGTCCTCACAAGAGAGAAACCAGTATAAATCTCGGTGTTTGCGTTTGCCTTCTGATCACTTTTAATTTCTGTCATTTACTTTTGTGATTATTATTATATCTGTGATCTAACTACTAACAAGTTTTTAATTAGCAATATTTTGCTGCCTACTCTATTCACCCCCCTCTAGAGTATTCTGCTTTACTATTTCGTTCCTATAATTGGTATCAGAGCGGGTTATACAGGTAAAATAAGGTTAAATTGCAGTTATACTCAATTTTTATATAGATCACAGTATTACACATGGCAACTGTGAAATTCAAAAGTGAAGGCCAAGCCACAAACAGACCTCCACTGTTTGACGGCACAAACTACACTTATTGTAAAACACGTATGAGTTTCTTTCTGAAATCTCTTGATTTTGTCTTATGGTCTGTAGTTATTGATGGCTATAAAAAGCCACCTCATATTAATATTTGTAATACCCAGTTTTCCAAATGAGGGTATTTTGGTCATTTTTAAAATTTTGAGAATTATTTGGAATTATTATGTATTATTTAGATTTATTGGAATTAATATGATTTTTAGAGATTTTTAGTATAATTGATTTTGGTGTTTTAGTTGACTTGACTTATGTTGACTTTGGAGACTAACCTAGTGGCTACCCTAGGTCATGACTAAGTGGTTAGGATATGAAAACCTAAGTTGACTTAAGTTAGTGATGTTTGACTCATTGGAATCAGTTTGGGGAAAATAGGAGCTAGTTGATTAAGGAATGACTTGTGAAGTCACAAGTCATTTTATGACTAATAGGCTTAATGGCCCATAGCCCACACCTATTGAACCAAGCCCTAACCCTAGAAAATCTGACCAGCCCCTATGGTCAGCCCCCCTATTTATATCCTCTTAAAATTAGGGTTGCCTCTTTAGAAAACTTTGCCATTTGGAAGAGGTAAGTCCCCATCTTTGTAAATCCTTAGAGAATCCATTTCTTCTCCAAATTTCTTCAAACAAATTGCAATAGGACCTAAAATTACTGTTTTTGCTGTTGGTATTGAGTATTTTCAGGAAAGAAACAATTTGGGGAAGTTTTGGTAGCTTGAGGAACCATTTCCATTTGGAGATTTTGAGCCTTTGCTCATCAATAGGTATATTTCAATCCCCTCCATGAATTTCTAATTTTATTGCATTTCTAGGATGCCCTAGGCCTACCCTAGCTGTAGGACTAGCTAACCCTAGAATTCGAGTCCATTTCGTGTCCGTATCGGACACGTATCAACCCATGTGTGTAGGTGTTTGGTGAAATGCCTCAAAGGGCATTTCAGTTGAGTTTTAGAAATCTATTTGAATAGGAATTAGGGTTTGGACCTCGCTTATGGTTTTCTTTTGCACTGAGCATGTATTAGTGTCGGGGCGAGTCGACACAGACACGGGAACACGTGGGTGCGTGTGCGCGCGCACGGCACTGTGCGTGCCCTGCTACTTGGGGCTTGCTGTGCAGTGCACACGCCACTTCAACACTTGATATTTGATATATACTAAGGGACGACCACTGACATCACGTGTGTCAAGTGACACGACCCCTCGTGTCGTATCGGATACGGATTCGTGTGTGCACTGTGTGTGCACAGTGCGGTTCAGTACAATGGGTTGTTTTCCTGTTTTCAATTCGATTTTAAATGTTTAAATTGTGTTTTAAATTGCTAATTAGATCCTAAATATAATGTATATTGTATGATAGAATTAACTTACATGTTAATTTAGGTTTTAATGTGAAATTGGTTTCGAATTTGGACTATTGGCATGTTTTATGATACCTTTATTGATACTCAGTATTTTTCCATTTCCTAAACTTCTAAATTCCAATTTTAGAAATGTTTCCCACTATTAAATGTTACCTACATGTTTGTTAGTATATATTAATAAAGTATTTCCATTTGATTTTGGTTTTTGGTTTGTGAATGAGAATTTGGCTTTTGAGTTGTGAATGGGTTTTGGTATGTGTGGTTTCGAAATACTGAAACTGAGATTATTTCTCCCTATCACTGCACTGTTTTGCAATACCTGAGATTTACTCTTCTATAACTTTGATGAATGTTTGAATTCCATGTGATAGAATTTTCAGTTTTCCTTAAAACCTGAACTGGATTTCCTATTTTTCCTGAGATTATGATTCACTGTTCCGGTGTTAATAAGCCACTGATTTCCTTCCCTCATGCCATGCCACATTGTTTACTACTCACTGAAATTCCTGCATACTGATTTCCTTTAACTGGAATTGGTTTCCCTTCCATCATGTTAATGAGTTGAATGAATGTTTAATACTGTTTTCCTATAACTGTTAAACTGATTAAGGAGTGATTGATCCAAATCTGAGATTGTTTTCCTAACTGAACTATAATGAAATGGTTTAATTCTTAACCTGAGACTTTCTTCTCTCTAATTGAAACTGATAGCTGGGATTGGTTCCAAAAAACCTGAAATTATTTCCCAGCTTTTATATTGTCAATGCCACTGTCTCCTTGACACCAGAGCACATATGTTACACTGCTTTTTCCTATTTCTATTACCTGAACTGATTTCCTTAACCTGAGAAGAATTCCCTATTTTTTATTGCACATACACATGTATTCCCTGACATCCTTTTGACACTGCTGTAGGCACAATGTATTCACTGTTAATTCTTTCTTAAACCTGAGATTGCTTTTCCTTTAACTGTCAACTGATTGATTCATATTTCCTGCACACAGGTTTTACCATTTCCTGTTTTCCAGGCTCACACATTTTAACTACACTGTTATTCCCTATTTACACTACACTGATTTTTTCTATTTCCTATTGCACACCCACAAATGTTCTATCAGTACTGTATACAGGTTTCTCTACACACACACTCTTGTCTATGTCTAACACATACTTTACTTTCTCTCAAGCCTAACATGAACACACACATCCTCACTTGACAATACTCTCATGTCTCACTAGCACACACACACACAACTCTCTTGACACTTCATTCATGCACACACATGCCACTGCACTCTCAAGTCTCCTTTCACACACACACATGTACACCACATCCCCTTCCTATTTCTTATGTATGTACATATATATGAGATGTATATTCATATATGTATCCTATATTATGTGGGTGAACTATCATATATATATTAAATATATATAATGTAGGTGTGATATGTATATAGGTAACCTATATGCTATGTGTGATACCATATTATATTAATATGGATATATATCATGTATGGGTGATATGTATATAGGTAGCCTATATGTGTATTTCTATATTAGATGTAATATATCAATATGTGTGCTGTTTTAAATATATATTATTGGCATGTGGTCATGTGATTATGGTTTAGTTTTAGGCATGGTATTGCCTAATAGCCTAGACTAGGGCTCTTAGTCTATGTATGGCTTGAATGCCAGTATAGAGTCTAGATTGGTCTTGTTTAGTCTTGTTAGACCTAGAATAGACTAGTTAGACTAGTATAGACTTGTTTGACTTAGGTTTGACTTGGTTGACCTAGTTTGACTTCTAGGGTTGACCAGAGTTGACCAAGAGTTGACTTTGGTCTAGATTGACCTAGATTCATGTAGAACGCATTGTAGTGCATCTTATTACCATTCTGGACTTGTTGTGACTTGTGCTGTTCTAATAGGAGCCAGACACCACTCCTCGGACAGTATATATATTCTCCAGATTCTCAGGATACAGGCGAGTACATTCTTTGATCATTTCATATCTTGTTTAGGATTATATTCCTGCTTTAGATTACTTTACATGATGCTGACACATTGGAAACACGGATTAGTACTATATGGATCTGGTTGTGCGATGTTATCCTCCTTAGCGGATACATCGGGTATTCGTGTTCGTGTACTTTATCGAGAACATCGTGTACTCTTTGTATTTGTTACATTCGTGTACGAAACGTGTGAATCGTGTATAATCATGTATTCACATGACCTTCGTGTACAATAACATAACGTAACTGGATCCTTGTGTATTGATTGGGGCGGGAGAGTAGAAGTGGTTATGTATTCAACCCAGTAGATTACTCGTGTACAACCTCTGTAGATTACTCGTGTATAACATCGTGCCGTCTACATAACCATCTTGTGCTCTGAATCACTAGCACTGTTAGTTCTCTATATATTGTAGCTATTTACTTACAGTCTCTCTCTTTTTATCATATTATTTCTTTAGATCCTGTATCTTACTCTCTAGCATGTTTATATTTCCTAACCGGTTATGATTTTGTTGAAATGTACTGTACTCGCTCCTGTCCTGACTGGACCTGTTGAAAATTTTACAGTGAATGATGAGGCTCTGGTGTCTATCCCTCTTGGTGCAGCATTAGACACCACTAGTGGCTTGGACCTGCTAGCAGTGGATGATGCTTCTCTAGATTAGGGTTGTCTTTACTTTCTGGATCACTGTAGTTAGATTCTGGGATATTTCTGAGATATGTATTTATTTTAGTCACTTAGAATTCTGGATTTGTATCTCTGTGATGTTACATTCCTGGATGTTATCTATCTTATCTTTCTATCTCATTCCTGTTCTATCTTACATGTGGTTGAGTTATATTCTGTTATTTCACCCCCATTCGGGGAGTATACCTGTATATTACCCTTATCTGTTAGATGTTATGACCTAGGACAGCGTTCTATCGCCAACACTGCGGCGTAGGCTGGACGTACCCACGTCACGTGCCCTTATTCTAGGGTACGGTTTGTGACACATTTTTATTGGTGGCCCATGCAAGTCGAGTTTATGTAGTGGTATTCGAACTAGAGTATCCCTACAGCCTGCAGTAGGATTAGGATATATTTTTTAAGGGTACTCAATCACAGTTAGGATTCCTTGAAAGATTCCTGGGACGACCCTTGAGAATCTTATTTAAACTTCAATTTGAAATCCTTTCCCTTGTTTTGTTCGCTCTCACTCATTGATTATTGAATTTGATTTTTGTTGGATCGTTGTTGATTTTGATTTTTCCTATCGAGATGAATTTTATAGCCTGAGTTACGATATTTTCTGATAACAATATATTGACGGAAATACAGGGATGGTAAAACGTCTACATGATTATGGAACCTGTAGTTTATCGTAGCCATATTAGCTGGCGTGGCGGAAACATGGAGACCTGGCTTCGGATGTACGTATCTTGGTTATGAGATTTGGAATTTCTCGCAGCTATACTAGTCGGCATAGCAAGATTTCCAGACGACATGATTGTAGAGGTGCATACCCTAGTTATGGAATCTATCGTTATTCGCAGCCTTGCTTACTGGCATGGCGAGGACTCTGAGTAACATGATTTTGGACAGACGCATATGATTATCAGATTGTATCTTGAGAAGGTTTTTAAACATATCATCTCTATCGTACCATTCTGTTGTATAAATTGTACCCCATCATCAAATAACTTAGGAGTAGGAGTATGAGTAGTAGCAGCTTAGCTATTATTATAACCTTGTGTAACTTCTTGCAATAAATTCTTCCTAATACAATGAATTGGTGATTTTGCTAGACCTTAACTTAGATTTGATGTTGTAGCTCTGGTTTCAAAATGGTTCCTTCCTTTAAAACAGATAAGCAGAATGGATTTTATCATTGTTTCCTTCTTGCCATTATATCTTGTATTACCTTAAATATATATATAGTGGACACAGATACTTGCCTGACACGTATGCATACTACACTTGTTTACCAACCTATCTAAATGCATGTTAATATGATTAATGTTAAGTTCTCAAAATCCTAGTATTATAATATAGTGCAGTATCAGTGACTAGTTCTCTGTTTCTCCATATTAAACTCATAATTTAAATTTAAATTTCATGTTATTAGTTTGGCTCACATCACTACACATGTATGTTATATATAGGGCTTTATTTCAAAAAAATTGGTTGAGTTTTGTGTTGAATTGTCAAATCTGAGACTGCGTGCATAGTAAACCCTTAACCTTGGATTCTAAGTGTTTAGTTCAAATTGTAGTTTTAAATTATAATGTTTTGAGCCGTATACATGGTTGTGTGCAGGTATATAATGTCAGGTTCATACTCTTACATGTTAGGTTGTGGTCGTGGTAAACATTGAGTTGGTTTTGATGTTCGAATTTCTCCCAAATTTTGAAGACTGAATATATGTTAACATTTTTTTTCATTGCTTCAAATGTGTAGTTCAATTTCGGATTAATATGTAATGTTGAACTAAAACTGAATGATTGAACCCTTTATTTCAAGTTTTAACCCATTTACACTTGACACTCTATACTAATGTTCACAACAGCCATAAAAACCTAACCCTTCATCTCTATGTTATGTTCATGTAGCCATATAGATATACTTATATATGGTTAGCCATGCATGTTATGAGTAAATAGCTTGTGCCTTGTAGACTGCTTAACCAATATGCCATGAATAGTGTAACTTGATAGCTACAGTTGAGACTCAAATCCTCCTATACACTTTCATGTATATTTCATACTAACCATATCACCTTTACATAATGATAGCTTTTCCCTCTAACACTCTCTCTTCTATATATATTAGATTGTGATTGGATTCAATGCTATTGATTTTCGTTCCTTAAACTTGTGGTTCTGGTTTTCTTAAAATAATACCTCATTATAGTTGATTAGTAGTTGGCTTATTTTATTTTTGATAATTACCAGTTTTACAGATAGGATGGTAGACTGCTGTACAGCCTTAATGATTGTTGTGTTTTATCCTTTCCAGTATGGCACCCATGACCCGAGCCTGTCGCCTGAGAGCAGCTGCAACTACTGATAGTGTGCTTCCACCTCCTATTGCTCAGGAGGTAGTGACCTCTCAGGCTGACCCAAGGGTAGTGGCACCTCCCGCCATCGAGGAGGTGTTAGCATCCTTACCAGAGAATTTCCCTCCACCACCTGTTACTCAGGAGAGAGTGGCAGTCTCATATGAGACCAAGAGTTCTTCCCCATCTCCTCATTTGTCTCCAGGAGCAGTACCCCATACCATACCCTCGGCAGGTTTGTTTCCTGACGGAGCTCAGATATCAAGACTTCTCTGGGATGTGTTGGAGACACAGAGAGTTCAGGCTGAGATCCTAAAGGAGCAGGGTCGTGGAATCCAACTGCTGTGGGATTTGGTACATTCAGGAGGGGAGCCTAGTTCTAAGAGGCCGAGGAGCAGTGTATACCCAGAGCCCCGTGAGCACCCAGACTATCAGCCTAGACCAGCTAACCCAGTCCAGACTCCTGTTCAGCAGAGGCCAGATGAGAGAGTGCCTACCTGCACCTTTTGTAAGAAGCCTGGACATGTGTGGGACATCTGTAGGAAGAGAAGAGGAGTGTGCATGTTATGTGGGTCACCTGCACACAGGCTGCGAGACTGTCCTGCTGCCCTTATCCCAGCCAGGACTCCGCCTTCGGGAGGGAGTTCCAGCCACCAGACCAAGTTGGAGGTGAGTCCTTGATCTGTATCTTAGCCAGTCTTTGAAATTGATGCACCCTACCATATTGTTGTATGTTTTGATGCCTTGTGATTGCCTAGTACTGTAGCATGTTGGTGTAACTAGATAAGACCCCAGACTGATATTACATGTCATGACCCCGTAGGTTACATTTTTCCAACTGAACGATTTAAATAGGTTTCTGAGACTTTGAGTGTGGGGGTTTGACCTAGAAGGGGTACGATCATTTTAATTTCGAGGACAAAATTTTTCTAAGGTGGGTAGGATTGTAACACCCAGTTTTCCAAATGAGGGTATTTCGGTCATTTTTAAAATTTTGAGAATTATTTGGAATTATTATGTATTATTTAGATTTATTGGAATTAATGTGATTTTTAGAGATTTTTAGTATAATTGATTTTGGTGTTTTAGTTGACTTGACTTATGTTGACTTTGGAGACTAACCTAGTGGCTAACCTAGGACATGACTAAGTGGTTAGGATATGAAAACCTAGGTTGACTTAAGTTAGTGAGGTTTGACTCATTGGAATCAATTTGGGGAAAATAGGAGCTAGTTGATTAAGGAATGACTTGTGAAGTCACAAGTCATTTTATGACTAATAGGCTTAATGGCCCATAGCCCACACCTATTGAACCAAGCCCTAACCCTAGAAAATCTGACCAGCCCCTATGGTCATCCCCCCTATTTATATCCTCTTAAAATTAGGGTTGCCTCTTTAGGAAACTTTGCCATTTGGAAGAGGTAAGTCCCCATCTTTGTAAATCCTTAGAAAATCTATTTCTTCTCCAAATTCCTTCAAACAAATTGCAATAGGACCTAAAATTACTGTTCTTGCTGTTGGTATTGAGTATTTTCAGGAAGAAAACAATTTGGGAAAGTTTTAGTGGCTTGAGGAACCATTTCCATTTGAAGATTTTGAGCCTTTGCTCATCAATAGGTATATTTCAATCCCCTTCATGAATTTCTGATTTTATTGCATTTCTAGGATGCCCTAGGCCTACCCTAGCTGTAGGACTAGCTAACCCTAGAATTCGAGTCCATTTCGTGTCCGTATCGGACACGTATCAACCCATGTGTGTAGGTGTTTGGTGAAATGCCTCAAAGGGCATTTCAGTTGAGTTTTAGAAATCTATTTGAATCGGAATTAGGGTTTGGACCTCGCTTATGGTTTTCTTTTGCACTGAGCATGTATTAGTGTCGGGTGTCACGCCCCGATTCGTAGAGTTATTTATCGACATATTTTATCTCTTGGAATCGATCGTCCTCGCTTGGACGTGATGCTGTACAAGTCTGGTATTGCACTTATATAAGGCAAAGATGGTACATAGGTGATAATTCTTCAAATAGAAATACATTGCAGCGGCAGAAGCAGACAAATTGAAGTTAGTGAGGACAATCTTTCTCATTGAATAGAAGTACATCACTTCTTTATGGCAACGGAGATAAAATGATAACTTGAAGTCACACAGAGATATATATAGGACTTTATTCTCTTTATTGATAATCGAAGAAAAGTACAAGACTTGTATTGAAGTACAATGTTTACAACACATCTCACTTTACACTGAAAGCCAACTGAACAATGCTATACAGCTTACATTTGATACTTGGATACATTGGATTACAACTCGATATACTGACTTGGCTTACAATCTCACTGGTACAACTGATTACAATGTTCCATACATTATGCCCTTTATAAACAGAAGACATCATCTTGTGCAAGGAGAGCTTCTGTATGCCCAACAAATCTTCGATGCCGCGGAACCAATCAAGCCAAAACTTCGTGTGTAGAATATCCCAAGCAAGAGCACCTGCCCACAAAATGTGGGTCAGCACATCATCTATGCACTGGCAAGTAGAATCCAACCCACTCGCATAAACCAACATTTTAAGTGATCATTTAAGCAAGCATTTATTAGAATGATCTTTCTACTTGGGGCCTAGCATAAGTTTACAGTTCATGGGCAATAATCAGAGTGAAGCATGTAAACATATTCTTAGTAGCATTCATGTGGACATATCATTTTAGCATTCTTGGTGTTATCATGCAAAGGCATCATTGAGGCATACTAGGTGTTATCATGAAAAGGCATCATTGAGGCATCATTAACATTAACATCTTAAATATGTTATGACAGTTCTCACTTCAAGCATCACTTAGCATGTATGTTGTGTTTGAGCAATGATTATAGCATGGCATCTTTCCGGCATACTGAATTTAACATGTTAAGCAGGATCTCATTTTGAAAGGCTACATACAACATCATTTACTTATTTGGAACGTAAGCATGCAAGTTAAACCAACACATATATTGAATTATCATATTTAAGTGATTTCTTACCGATAGCCGACTCCCTCATACCTGCATCAAATACAGATTAGCAGATATACTTACTCTGCCTGCATAAGACATTCATTAGCATGCATCCTGACTACATGGTCACTGGTGTTTAACCATACGGACATTGCCATATAGGTCTTCATTGGTAATGCGACGACTCCAGAGAAGGTAGCTAGCCCCAAAGGATGCCTCGCAAAACCCGTGCCCCTACTGGCACGCCAATGTTTTCTCCTAGGCCGGATCGGTCGCCCAAACGTCCCTGGGTACCGTCCACAAAAATATATCCCCATCACTTATGCATAAGTTGTCCTATGACCATGCGAATGCGTGTCCGACTCAATCGTGAACATAAAATGCATGGTGAAACGTTGAAGTAAAGACAACAGTGTATCATCATTCATCTCATTCAAGTCATGTTCAATGACTTATTTATTCCCAACATTACCATCATTTCACTTGGTGATCTCAACGATCCCAAGCCTCATCAATTCTCATTGTTTGTTTTATTGTAATATTTCTCATTACGTTCCTTCCAGGAAGGAACAACAGCATTCATTCATTTCGAAGGGACCTGTAGCATTTTATTCATTTTATAGGAACAATAGCATATTCAATTATTTTCTCATGTATCATTCACGCAGCATCTCATTATTCAAGTGATTCATTCATTTCATCAATCTTAAGCATCAGGGACATTATCGATTCAATCTCAGGCATCATGTTACATTAGTGGTTCGAGTGTGATTCGTTCAGCAATTCAAAGTTCATGTGTTATTCATTCAATGATTTCCAGCATATGAATCTCTATCGATTTAGCAACTAAAGCATCGCATCACAATTATTCAACATTTAAGGTAAAAGACATTAGGGACATATTCATAGCATCACATTATTCTATTTATTAAGCATGCTGGAATAAGAAGGAAGGAGGACAGTTCCACTTGCCTTATATAATGGTCTTCCTGCTCCAATCCCACTAAGCGTAGCTCCACCAGCAAGCCACGTTCCAATACTCATTCCATCTAGCCAGCTAAGAAAGACTGCATCAGTCTCAATTCTCCTGATCTCCAACATAAGTCACGGTCCAACATTCTGATCCCATCCAACAAGCCAACCAAATGCCTCGTGCGGAGCAGGGCATTACATAATATACCACTCAGAAAAAGTTTCGTCCTCGAAACTTAAGAAAACAACTCATCTACTAGATTCACTTAATCACAATGAGTTACTTGTTCAACTTCAATTCAATATTCATTTCAGCCCACTTGGTCATTTCAAAATAGCTATCCAACTGTATCATTTTAATTCATCCACGATTCATTCCATCATTCTCTTTTCTAAATACTTGCAACTTCTCATTGATTCACCAATATTTCTTTGCATTCTATTTTGGTCGCAACACATTACTTCGTTTGGATCCATACACATATTTCAGGCATCCCCAAAACATATGCATTTCAGCCAAAGTCTGTGCTAGTGCGATAAATTCTTCCCACAATATTATCTCAGTTGCAACCTATCACTTCGGCTGGATCCATACACATATTTTAGGCGTCCCTAAAACATATGTACTTCAGCCAACTTCCATGATAGCGCGATTCGATCAGCCACGATACAACTCTCTTTTCTAAATCCGACTTAGCATCCTTTCAATTGACTTATCACTTCATTCACCTTGCCACATTCACTATCTTCCAGGCCATAACACTTAACATCAGGGGCAGCACTCTATCCAAGCATAATATTTCTTTCATTCGGTCAAGGGTCTAACTTAGAGCCAATCATATCAAGAGTTCACAACATGCAATCATATTACTCCCCAAATCCAACAATATTTTTCACCGAGGCAATTCATCTTTTCTAAAAGATACAATCCGACATCACCAACTATCGATACCGATCCAACATTTTCGTCATGAGCAGCCAATTCCATCTCATATAATAATTTACTATCTGATACATAAAACTCAAGTCTCATCCCATAATTCTAGTTCCGCTATAGGCCGACACATAATCCTCAAGGGTCAAACATCTCTAAGGTTCATATTGAAGCATATACATACAACATATCATTCTTAGGTCATACTCATCACCATCTCTCGTTCAATGCCACAAGGTCATTCTATGGGTCGTCAACTGCCACTATTATTCGGTCCAGTCTCAATGGTTAGCTATACCGACAGCTATACCTAATCATTCAGGTGACTTCCCTAGAGTGGACGGCTACTAGGGTTATACTAGTTTCTTTTTCTTAGGGCCAACAAGCAACCGACAGTTCTAAGGAACTCTACCCAAACCTATGGGTATCAAGTCAGTCTAAATAATGAATCGCCAATTGGACTAAGCCAGCAATTGGTAATTCATCAACTGGTCGCTAGGGTCAAGTCTATCTATCCAGGGTCTTCCTCAAGAAAATAATTCCCACAGAGGCTCATTCTAGACTTACCCAACAATCGACTAAGATCGATCTATCAACATTACGGTCAATTTCTAACCCGACATACGATCTTCATCGTTCTAATAATCCATCAAGTAAATTCCCAATGATTCAATTTCTATTTCAAATCCTTTGTACTCACACAAACCCATAAGCCAAGGCTAACTATTCAAGGGTCATCGGTTCCGATAGTCTTAACATAACTATGGAATCATACTATTCGGTCTGTATGACGAAGTCACACCACTAAGTCATAAGCTAACAATCTATATCCCAACCGACAGCCATCTATACCGACATTATCCAATACATGTACAATTTCTCAATCCCATTCGTTTCTCAATCATCAAACTATCTTACGGGCATTCTTAAATCTCATGCAGCAATGGTCAAATAGTTCATCCATTCAATCCGATAATTTATGTATCACTTAATCATTCTCTAGGCAACACAAATAGTCAAGGTAGCTACTTGTTACTTTTCTAATCCCATTAAATTCCTCAGCATACATGCACATAGGCAACGACTATCCTTTGGTGATCAAGATGGATTAACATCTACTACACCTTAGGATCAAACACAGATCTCTAATATTCCATTGATTCACCGATAACATTTTTAAAACTTTCAGCTACGCAACCAACTTTGTATTAGCCACGTTTGATTTACATCCAACCAATCGAAGTCAACATTCAGATATTTCTAAGCCACAACATTCTCTAGCCAATTCTATTTACCCATAGCATACTAACTGTCTTATTAGTTTGAGTCATCACTCGACTAAACAATTTCTATCCAAGCCACCAGTTACAATTTCTAGAATCTCGCTACCCAATATAGCATCACCGTCAGGGGACACTCGAGTCATCTAGCAACAATACATGACTCCCAGCTAAGTCTCGGCACTACCCAGTACCCACAGATAGTCTCATTGCTATTCTATGGAAAGGGTCAACATACATCTCGTTCTGAGGTGGTAGAGGCAATATACCACTCAGAAACGAAGCCATCCTTAAACAATACCAACCCAATTCTATTCCGGACATTCGTGATCTACAATGATCACAATACTTAACCAACATCTTGGGTCTCAAAACAGTAGCTAGCACATATGAGTCAATTCACCAGTTCTGTCAAACTCATCCATCAATTATTTCATTTACAATTCTTTTCCAACATCACATGCAATTCTCATCTTGTCGCAGCATACATAGCCACCTTTCTTTATTCCTACTGGATGTTCTATACAATAAGTCTATATATATTGTGATGCCCCTAAATGAATGATTGTTGTTGGTTTGGACACGAATAACCCATATAATAAGTCTATATATATTGTGATCCAACATTTTCGTCATGAGCAGCCAATTCCATCTCATATAATAATTTACGATCTGATACCAATTTGTCACGCCCCGATTCGTAGAGTCATTTATCGACATATTTTATCTCTTGGAATCGATCGTCCTCGCTTGGGCGTGATGCCGTACAAGTCTGGTATTGCACTTGTACAAGGCAAAGATGGTACATAGGTGATAATTCTTTAAATAGGAATACATTACAGCGGCAGAAGCAGACAAATTAAAGTTAGTGAGGACAATCTTTCTCATTGAATAGAAGTATATCACTTCTTTATGGCAGCGGAGATAAAAGGATAACTTGAAGTCACACAGAGATATATATAGGACTTTATTCTCTTTATTGATAATCAAAGAAAAGTACAAGACTTGTATTGAAGCACAATGTTTACAACACATCTCACTTTACACTGAAAGCCAACTGAACAATGCTATACAGCTTATATTTGATACTTGGATACATTGGATTACAACTCGATATACTGACTTGGCTTACAATCTCACTGGTACAACTGATTACAATGTTCCATACATTATGTCCTTTATAAACAGAAGACATCATCTTGTGCAAGGAGAGCTTCTGTATGCCCAACAAATCTTCGACGCCGCGGAACCAATCAAGCCAAAACTTCGTGTGTAGAATATCCCAAGCAAGAGCAACTGCCCACAAAACGTAGGCCAGCACATCATCTATGCACTGGCGAGTAGAATCCAACTCACTCGCATAAACCAATATTTTAAGTGATCATTTAAGCAAGCATTTATTAGAATGATCTTTCTACTTGGGGCCTAGCATAAGTTTACAGTTCATGGGCAATAATCAGAGTGAAGCATGTAAACATATTCTTAGTAGCATTCATGTGGACATATCATTTTAGCATTCTTGGTGTTATCATGCAAAGGCATCATTGAGGCATACTAGGTGTTATCATGAAAAGGCATCATTGAGGCATCGTTAACATTAACATCTTAAACATTTTATGACAGTTCTCACTTCAAGCATCACTTAGCATGTATGTTGTGTTTGAGCAATGATTATAGCATGGCATCTTTTTGGCATACTGAATTTAACATGTTAAGCAGGATCTCATTTTGAAAGGCTACATACAGCATTATTTACTTATTTGGAACGTAAGCATGCAAGTTAAACCAACACATATATTGAATTATCACATTTAAGTGATTTCTTACCGATAGCCGACTCCCTCATACCTGCATCAAATACAGATTAGCAGATATACTTACTCTGCCTGCATAAGACATTCATTAGCATGCATCCTGACTACATGCTCACTAGTGTTTAACCATATGGACGTTGCCATATAGGTCTTTATTGGTAATGCGATGACTCCAGAGAAGGTAGCTAGCCCCAAAGGATGCCTTGCAAAACCCGTGCCCCTACTGGCACGCTAATGTTTTCTCCTAGGCCGGATCGGTCGTCCTAACGTCCCGGGGTACCGTCCGAGAAAACATATCCCCATCACTTATGTATAAGTTGTCCTATGACCATAAGAATGCGTGTCCGACTCAATCGTGAACATAAAATTCATGGTAAAACGTTGAAGTAAAGACAACAGTGTATCATCATTCATCTCATTCAAGTCATGTTCAATGACTTATTCATTCCCAACATTACCATCATTTCACTTGGTGATCTCAACGATCCCAAGCCTCATTAATTCTCATTGTTTGTTTCATTGCAACATTTCTCATTACGTTCCTTCCAAGGAGGAACAACAACATTCATTCATTTCGAAGGGACCTGTAGTATTTCATTCATTTTATAGGAACAATAGCATATTCAATTCTTTTCTCATGTATCATTCACGCAGCATCTCATTATTCAAGTGATTCATTCATTTCATCAATCTTAAGCATCAGGGACATTATCGATTCAATCTCAGGCATCATGTTACATTAGTGGTTCGAGTGTGATTCGTTCAGCAATTCAAAGTTCATGTGTTATTCATTCAATGATTTCCAGCATATGAATCTCTATCGATTTAGCAACTAAAGCATCACATCACAATTATTCAACATTCAAGGTAAAAGACATTAGGGACAAATTCATAGCATCACATTATTTTATTTATTAAGCATGCTGGAATAAGGAGGAAGGAGGACAGTTCCACTTGCCTTATATAACGGTCTTTCTGCTCCAATCCCACTAAGCTTAGCTCCACCAGCGAGCCACGTTCCAATACTCATTCCATCTAGCCAGCTAAGAAAGACTGCATCAGTCTCAATTCTCCTGATCTCCAACATAAGTCATGGTCCAAAATTCTGATCCCATCCAACAAGCCAACCAAATGCCTCGTGCGGAGCAGGGTATTACATCGGGGCGAGTCGACACAGACACGGAAACACGTGGGTGCGTGTGCGCGCGCGCGGCACTGTGCGTGCCCTGCTACTCGGGGCTTGCTGTGCAGTGCACACGCCACTTCAACAATTGATATGTGACACACACTAAGGGGCGACCACTGACATCACGTGTGTCAAGTGACACGACCCCTCATGTCGTGTCGGACACGGATTCGTTTGTGCACTGTGCGGTTCAGTGCAATGGGTTGTTTCCATGTTTTCAATTTGATTTTAAATGTTTAAATTGTGTTTTAAATTGCTAATTAGATCCTAAATATAATGTATGTTGTATGATAGAATTAACTTACATGTTAATTTAGGTTTTAATGTGAAATTGGTTTCGAATTTGGACTATTGGCTTGTTTTCTGATACCTTTACTGATACTCAGTATTTTTCCATTTCCTAAACTTCTAAATTCCAATTTTAGAAATATTTTCCACTGTTAAATGTTACCTACATGTTTGTTAGTATATATTAATAAAGTATTTCCATTTGATTTTGGTTTTTGGTTTGAGAATGAGAATTTGGCTTTTGAGTTGTGAATGGGTTTTGGTATGTGTGGTTTCGAAATACTGAAACTGAGATTATTTCTCCCTATCACTGCACTGTTTTGCAATACCTGAGATTTACTCTTCTTTAACTTTGATGAATGTTTGAATTCCATGTGATAGAATTTTCAGTTTTCCTTAAAACCTGAACTGGATTTCCTATTTTTCCTGAGATTATGATTCACTGTTCCAGTGTTAATAAGCCACTGATTTCCTTCCCTCATGCCATGCCACATTGTTTATTACTCACTAAAATTCCTGCATACTGATTTCCTTTAACTGGAATTGGTTTCCCTTCCATCATATTAATGAGTTGAATGAATGTTTAATACTGTTTTCCTATAACTGTTAAACTGATTAAGGAGTGATTGATCCAAATCTGAGATTGTTTTCCTAACTGAACTATAATGAAATGGTTTAATTCTTAACCTGAGACTTTCTTCTCTCTAATTGAAACTGATAGCTGGGATTGGTTCCAAAAAACCTGAAATCATTTCCCAGCTTTTACATTGTCAATGCCACTGTCTCCTTGACACCAGAGCACATATGTTACACTGCTTTTTCCTATTTCTATTACCTGAACTGATTTCCTTAACCTGAGAAGAATTCCCTGTTTTTCATTGTACATACACATGTATTCCCTGACATCCTTTTGACACTGTTGTAGGCACAATGTATTCACTGTTAATTCTTTCTTAAACATGAGATTGCTTTTCCTTTAACTGTCAACTAATTGATTCATATTTCCTGCACACAGGTTTTACCATTTCCTATTTTCCAGGCTCACACATTTAACTACACTGTTATTCCCTATTTACACTACACTGATTTTTCCTATTTCCTATTGCACAGCCATAAATGTTCTATCAGTACTGTATACAGGTTTCTCTACACACACACTCTTGTCTATGTCTAACACACACTTTACTTTCTCTCAAGCCTAACATGAACACACACACATCCTCACTTGACAACACTCCCATGTCTCACTGGCACACACACACAACTCTCTTGACACTTCATTCATGCACACACATGCCACTGCACTCTCAAGTCTCCTTTCACACACACACACACACATGTACACCACATCCCCTTCCTATTTCTCTATGTTTGTACATATATATGAGATGTATATTCATATATGTATCCTATATTATGTGGGTGAACTATCATATATATAATGTAGGTGTGATATGTATATAGGTAACCTATATGCTATGTGTGGTACCATATTATATTAATATGGATATATATATAATGTATGGGTGATATGTATATAGGTAGCCTATATGTGTATTTCTATATTAGATGTAATATATCAAGATGTGTGCTATTTTAAATATATATTATTGGCATGTGGTCATGTGATTATGGTTTGGTTTTAGGCATGGTATTGCCTAATAGCCTAGACTAGGGCTCTTAGTCTATCTGTGGCTTGAATGCCAGTATAGAGTCTAGATTGGTCTTGTTTAGTCTTGTTAGACCTAGAATAGACTAGTTAGACTAGTATAGACTTGTTTGACTTAGGTTTGACTTGGTTGACCTAGTTTGACTTCTAGGGTTGACCAGAGTTGACCAAGAGTTGACTTTGGTCTAGATTGACCTAGATTCATGTAGAACGCATTGTAGTGCATCTTATTACCATTTTGGACTTGTTGTGACTTGTGCTGTTCTAATAGAAGCCAGACACCACTCCTCGGACAGTATATATATTCTCCAGATTCTCAGGATATAGGCGAGTACATTCTCTGATCATTTCATATCTTGTTTAGGATTATATTCCTGCTTTAGATTACTTTACATGATGCTGACACGTTGGAAACACGGATTAGTACTATATGGATCTGGTTGTGCGATGTTATCCCCCTCAGCGAATACATCGGGTATTCGTGTTCGTGTACTTTATCGGGAACATCGTGTACTCTTTGTATTTGTTACATTCGTGTACGAAACGTGTGAATCGTGTATAATCATGTATTCACATGACCTTCGTGTACAATAACGTAACGTAACTGGATCCTTGTGTATTGATTGGGGCGGGGGAGTAGAAGTGGTTATGTATTCAACCCAGTAGATTACTCGTGTACAACCTCTGTAGATTACTCGTGTATAACATCGTGCCGTCTACATAACCATCTTGTGCTCTGAATCACTAGCACTGTTAGTTCTCTATATATTATAGCTATTTACTTACGGCCTCTCTCTTTTTATCATATTATTTCTTCAGATCCTGTATCTTACTCTCTAGCATGTTTATATTTCCTAACCGGTTATGATTTTGTTGAGATGTACTGTACTCGCTCCTGTCCTGACTGGACCTGTTGAAAATTTTACAGTGAATGATGAGGCTCTGGTGTCTATCCCTCTTGGTACAGCATTAGACACCACTAGTGACTTGGACCTGCTAGCATTGGATGATGCTTCTCTAGATTAGGGTTGTCTTTACTTTCTGGATCACTATAGTTAGATTCTGGGATATTTCTGAGATATGTATTTATTTTAGTCACTTAGAATTCTGGATTTGTATCTCTGTGATGTTACATTCCTGGATGTTATCTATCTTATCTTTCTATCTCATTCCTGTTCTATCCTAGATGTGGTTGGGTTATATTCTGTTATGACACTCCCATTCGGGGAGTATAACTGTATATTACCCTTATTTGTTAGATGTTATGACCTAGGACAGCGTTCTACTGCCGACACTGCGGCGTAGGCTGGACGTACCTACGTCACGTGCCCTTATTCTAGGGTGCGGGTCGTGACAATATTGATGGTGTTTTAGCTGAAAAACCCGTTAACAAATATACAAAGGAAGAAAAGAAAAAGGCCAGTCTTGACGCACATGCTATTAACGCTTTATTTTGTACTTTAGACAGAACCGAATTCAACATGGTGTCTACTTGCACAACATCAAACGAAGTATGGAAACTTCTCGAAGTAATCTACGAAGGAACAACACAAGTCACAGAGTCAAAGATCAGCAGACTTACTCAGGAGTGTGAGGCGTTCAAAATGAAGCCAAGTGAATCAGTCACTCGGATGTTTACAAGATTATTGGATATTGTAAATCCTTTGTCCTGACTAGGCAAAGATTATAGTAACCATGAGAAGATTCGCAAACTTTTACGAGCCCTTACAAAAAACTGGATTCCAAAGGCTACAACAATCATTGAAGGGAACGACCTCTCAACAATGTCTCTAGAAACACTCATGGGTAAGCTACTCACTCACGAGTTAGAACTTTAAGACTTTGAAGATTCTACACCAAAGGAGAAGTCAGAGAAGACGATCGCTCTCAAGGCTCAACATAGAAGAACCATCGAAGATGATTCCGACGACAGCGACTCTGACTCTGAAGATTAAGCTCTTCTGGTAGAAAAGTTCAAGAAGGTCATGAGATTTAACAGGAGAACAAAAGACAGCAACAACAACAACAACGAGGAAGATCCTATTTGCTATGGATGCAAAAAGAAAGGACACATGAAGAAAGACTGTCCAAAGCATCATCATCAAAGAAAAATAGCAAATATGAGAAAGGCTACCTGAAGAAATCGACATCAAGAAAGTATGCCAACACAAGCATATGGCATAAAAATGAAGCCGGCGACTCAGAAGATGAACAATCAGATGACGCTGCAAATGTGTGCTTGATGGCTTACGATCAGGTAATCACTAATCCTCTATTTGACCCTTATGATGATTTTACCTTTGAGCAACTAGGAGAGGCTTTCAGTGAACTGTTAGATGATTACAGAAAACTGCGTAGCAAATATAAAACCTCTAAGAAGGTACTCAAAGAGTACAAAGGTAAAATAGGAAGACTTACCGACCTACTAGATCATGTTAGAGATAGTGACTCTTCAAATGAGTCTGGTGAGCTTTCTTCTATTAAATTATTGTTACACGAGACTGTTAAGCTATCCGAAGAAAAAGACCAAACTATTATCCAGTTAAAGGAAGACCTATCTAAGGAGAGAAATAGTCTCCAGTGTGCACAGGTCAGATTAGAATCACTCACATCTGACTATACTAGATTATATGACACTTCCAAAAAGTTGAAAATTAGTTTAGGAAAATGGCCTGAAGTTGCTGCTTCCTATTCTAACACGTGTCAATTACCGAATCATCGGAACACGCCCAACACTGTCAGACGAAACCATACCAAGACTATGCCCAAGAAGAGTAATAGGCATGCATTCCTCTATACTAGAAAACCAAAACCTACCAATCATGCACCTCACACTACTTTCAACACTCAATATTCTAAATGTCATTATTGTGGCCTCATTGGTCATATATCTTCTGCATGTAGAATCAAAAAGTTAGTAGACTTAAATGTTTATGCATGGATACCGAAAACTAACCAGTCAGGACCCTACAAGAAATGGGTACCAAAAGTTTCATCTGTAAATTGTTTTGTAGGTGGGACACCCTTCACATGCTAGGAGAAAATGGATCCTCGACAGCGATTGCTCACGGCACATGACCGGTGACGCTTCATTATTTGTAACACTGTCGAAGAGGAATAAAGAAGGATACGTCTCCTTCGGTAATAATTTGAGAGGGTACATAATCGGTATCGGTGACATTGGTAAGGCTCCATATATAGTGATTAAAGATGTTTGTCTTGTTACTGAGTTAAAACATAATCTGCTCAGCATAAGCCATTTAGCTGATCACGATTATGGCATTAACTTCATAAAAGATAAATGTACTATTATTGATAGTTCAACTGGCAGTACTATATTTGAAGGTATTAGGGAAGACAATATATATGTATTCTATTTGTTGGAAGATGCTAACAATACAGGTAGATGTTTGATGGCCAAAAGTATTGAGAGTCAACTATGGCATATGAGACTCGATCATGCAAACATGGATACAATTTCAAGATTATCTACGAAGAAGTTGGTACGCGGCTTACCGGATATTTCTTTCAAGAAGGATACGGTATGTAGTGAATGTGAAAAGAACAAAGCTACCAAATCCGCATTCAAATCCAAGAAAGCTGTAAGTACCACTAGACCTTTATAATTGTTGCATATGGACTTATTTGGACCCAGCATAATTGCTAGTCTAGGTGGTAAGTTATATGTATTTATCATTATAGATGATTTTTTAGATATACATGGGTTTATTTTCTTGCACGCAAGAACGATGCATTATCAGAATTCGTCACCGTTTGCAAGAAATTACAGAATGAAAAAGGATTCATGATTACTCGCATTCGTAGTGATCATGGCGGCGAATTTGAGAATGCAGAATTCAAGCAATTTTGTGACATATACGATTATCTGTATGAATTCTTTTGCTCTATGACTCCACAACAAAATGGAGTTGTGGAACGTAAGAACAGAACTCTATATGAAATGGCTAGAGTTATGTTAAACCAGTTTAGTCTACCTAGATATTTATGGGCTGAAGCTGTAAATACAGCATGCTACATTCTCAATAGGGTTCTAATTCAACCTATATCGAAGAAGACTCCCTATGAATTATGGTTTGATAGAACACCAAATATTTCTTATTTCAAAATCTTTGGTTGTAAATGCTTTATTCTTAATACTAAAGATAATTTGAGTAAATTTAATGAAAAGATCGATGAAGGTATATTTTTAGGTTATGCAGCAAAGAGAAAAGGATATAGAGTCTTCAACAAAAGAACCATGATCATTGAAGAATCTATCAACGTCAAGTTTGATGAGCTAAATCAATACTTAGACGATGATGACAATGAAGACATAATCGCACCAAGTACAGCTACTGCAAAATCTTCACACAAAGATACAGAACCATCACATCAGGCATCAGATAAACCTCCAAGCAAAGAAGCCGGAACTAGCAATCTTGAGACTACACCAAAAGAGATGAGATTCTTGGCTAGTGATCTAAAGGACTTGGTAATTGGTGAGATTACCAAGGATGTAAGTACTCGTTCCTCTAATAAAGATATAGGTTCTTGTGTTGCTTTTGTCTCGCAGTTTGAACCCAAAAATATTGATGAAGCATGTAGTGATAATTTTTGGTTAGATGCTATGCAAGAGAAATTAAACCAATTCGAACGGAATCAAGTTTGGGAACTTGTTCCCAAGCCTATTGATCATCCGGTCATTGGCACCCGATGGGTATTCCGAAATAAACTGAACGGGAATGCTTTAGTGACTCGTAATAAGGCTCGACTCGTAGCTCAAGGATACAATCAGGAAGAAGGTATCGACTACATTGAGACTTATGCCCCAGTTGCGAGATTAGAATCCATTTGCATGTTATGCGCATTTGCATATTTTCATAATTTTAAGTTATTTCAAATAGATGTCAAAAGCGCATTTTAAATGGTTTTATAAAAGAAGAGGTTTATGTAGCTCAACCACCCGGTTTTACTGATTTTAAATTTCTTGAATATGTTTTCAAGTTGAAGAAAGCTTTATACGGTTTGAAACAAGCCCCTCGTACTTGGTACGATCGTCTAAGCACTTTTCTACTTGATAACGGTTTTTCAAAGGGAAAGGTTGACACTACTTTGTTTATAAAATCTTTGAATAATAATATTCTTTTGATTCAAGTCTAAGTAGATGATATTATCTTTGGATCTACTGATGAATCTTTTTGTCAAGAATTTTCAAAGTATATACAAAATGAGTTTGAGATGAGCATGATGGGAGAGCTGAAATTCTTTCTCGGACTGCAAATCAAACAGACCAACAATGGGACGTTCATAAATCAAGCAAAATACACAAAGGATCTATTGAAGAAGTTCGACATGGAAACAGCAAAACCACTTAGCACTCCAATGGCGACTTCAACCAAGCTTGATATTGATGAACAAGGCAAACCTGTCGACATAGGTAAGTATCGAGGTATGATCGGTAGCTTACTATATTTAACTGCTAGTCGACCAGACATTATGTTTAGTATTTGTTTATGTGCTCGCTTTCAAGCTAATCCTAAGGAATCACATTTGTGTGAAGTTAAGCGTATCTTCCGATACCATAAAGACACTTCTTCTGTCGGCTTATGGTATCCCAAAACTACGTCGTTTGACCTAACTGGTTAGTCCGATGTTGATTTTATCGAATGTAAAGTAGACAGAAAAAGTACTAGCGGCACATGTCATTTCCTAGGAAAAGCTCTAGTCTTTTGGTTTAGTAAAAAGAAAAATTCTGTTGCATTATCAACAACCGAGGCTGAGTATATCGTCGCAGGACGTTGTTGTGCACAAATTTTGTGGATGAAACAAACTTTAGAAGACTATGGATTGCATTACATACCCATTTTCTGTGACAACACTAGTTCTATTAATTTGACTAAGAATCTAGTATGTCATTCTCGTACTGAACATATCGAGATACGACATCACTTTCTTAGAGATCATCAACAAAATGGAGATATAGACCTTGTATACATAGACACACAGAATCAATTAGCTGACATACTCACAAAACCTCTAGCGGAAGATCGTTTCAATTATTTACGTCGAGAATTAGGCATTTTAGATGTCAATAATATTAATTAATTTTGTTTTATTAATTAATTTATTCGATACTCAAAAACTATTTTCGAAACAAGCCCAAAAAGAGTCTGTCTGTCACCACGACTACGGTCGAAGCGAAGCGGTACTTAAGAGTTTCCCGGTGAACCTCCGTTAGCTGGGACAGTACTCCTACAGCTAATCTGAGATAGATACTGAGTAAAGAATATTAATTTATAAAATAATATTAATTATATTATTTTGAGATTTAAAATTACTAAACTTTAAATTAAATATTTGAAACAAATTAATGAAAAAGAATGTGGCCTCATTTGAATTATATATATATATATATATATATATATATATATATATATATATATATATATATATATATATATATATATATATATATATATAGCCAGGCAACCCTTGGCGAATTCGGCCCGAGTTCGGTCCAAATTCGGCCAGAGTTCGGCTAGGTATATATGTACCAGCACGAACCCGAGGCTTCCTTCTTCTTCATTCTTCCCCACATCCTCATAACAGCAGCCTCCGCGTCTCAAAATCCTAGCTTTTCTCCATCCTTGTTCTTCAAATTCGTGTGGAGTTTCTCGTCCAAACTTTTGATTCGTGCGGAGAACTTCGTCCTCTGCAATATATCCAATTCTTAGAAGGTATAATTCCTTCTCTCTTCCACTTTTCAATGCTTAGGGTTTCCAGAAAATTTTGGGAAAGAATGCCTAAGTTCAATCCCTTCAAGAGGAAGAAGACCAATGCCAGTGAAGAGGCATCGTCCTCAGATCTGCATACGGATTGCCTCTTTTCTTCTGTCCAATCGGACGATGGTACGTCGGAGTTTTACTTTAAAAACTTCCGATCAAGCTTTATTGTGGTACGTCGATTTTATCATGCATACTATTTGCACCGGATTGTCGATTAAATGGACTGTCTTTTTGGGTCACCGCCCTTACTTTGAGGCATTAGGGTTACAATATTTTGTCACTTTACAATTCTCTATTGCCACTAATGCCATTAGATTATTCTATTGTAATTTTGTGTTAGACACTTTTACCGTGAGGACACGTGTCGGAGGAATTGATATCGAATTCACTGATAAAACGTTAGCGGAAATCCTTGGTATCCCAAACGAAGGTTCCCCGCTCGATGACATCACTGATTTTGATTTCCCTGATGGCACGACACTCGTTAGTTTCAAGAATGAGCTTTGTGCACCCGCACGCGCTCGTCCTGGAAAGTTCAAGGCTAATAACTTGAACTTGTTTAACTACGAATTACAACGCATCATCTATTCCACCTTACTTCCAAAATCTACGTCTAAAGATGATGTCACTGCACTTGAGCTCTCTGCTCTTTATTATATTCTTAAGGGGATTCATTTTTCTTCCCCTAAGACTATCATCCAGATAATGGATAGATGTCGTGAGAGAGACCGCAACCTATCTTATGCGATGCTTATTCCACGCATCTTTCAGAGATTTGATATTGACCTATCTACTTGTGCTGTCGACCTCGAGCCCAAGTTTCTTAAACTCTCTCGTCGCAGCATTGCCACTGTTCCTCCACCTATTGTACCTACTCCTCCTGTACCTACTCCCACAGCTCCCACAGCACCAGTTCCTCCTCATTCTTACCCTATGACATTTGAGGGTATACATCAGCACTTATCAGATCTGCAGTCTTTTTATGTTGAGACCTCTAGGAAACACGACTTTCGTGATGTGACTCGGTTCCAGGCGATTGCCAACTCCTTCGTCGATCTGAGGTTTACGAAGACGGGTCATTCGAGATCCTTCTGTTTTTGGCTACCGCATTGACGACGAGGCGGTCCACTCTCTATTCCAGCCTGGGAATGCCTATGATTGGTATCATACTACTCGTGCCCCTCCTCGAGACTTTGTCGGTGAGTTTTACGCTGGTGCCACTCCTCACACTTCTGGCGCTGGTACTTTTAGAGCTGATCCTTCTGGACATGCTGGAGCTGCAGCTGATGACGTTGATGATGAGGATGATGATGATTTTTGAGATGTTAGATATTGAGACTGTTACTTTTGTCTTATGTTTACTTGGAAATGCTCCGACATTCCAAGATTTATCAGTACTCTTATTTTTATTATCAGCACTTTTCTTTATTATGTGACTATTCATAGACATGGTTTTTGATTATGCCTCAATTTTGGCATCTTAGTCTATTTTTCAGCACTTTATTTGTTTCAGTATTATTCTCGCACTTTATTAAATACTGCCTGTGATAAATACATGCATGTGTTGTTCTATAGTCTATATGTTTCTCTTACTACATTTACTATTTATACCATGCCTATCATGATTATTTATTTTTATTGTGTTTCTTCACTGTTTGTTACTTATGCATTGATTGCGGGGGAGCTTTCTCTTTTGCAATTATTTTGCTAAGTGACAACGGGAAAGAAATAAGGATCTAACATTTTCGTCAATACAGGTTATGAACAATTTTGATTACTATTTTGAATTGATTCCAGCTTAGATGTTATAACGACAAGGTTTGTCAATTATCAAAATGGGGGAGATTGTTGGCCCATTGGTCATGGTCAAACCTGATTTTAATAATTGATCAAACTCTGTTTCGATATAATTGCAAGTCAACTCAGATGTTTACCTACGACGTTTTGGACACTATTCAACAATGGATATTTACTATGTTCAAGATCGAAGCTGTTTCGTACCTGTTTGCCATTCAGAATATACTTCCTGTTACGCTATGTAATTTTTTATTTTATTGAGTCTAAGAATACATTGTACACCGAGTCGTACTGGCAAATAGGCTATCCTAAAATGTTTTTCAAAACCATCCTATTCTTTATAAATGACCTACGTTTTTGAAAAACATTCTTTTTACAAAAAGCTTCTGAAGGATTTTTTTCAAAAAGCCAAAATTTATTTTCTCCAAAAATGAACTGGCAGAACCCCAGCAGAACTCGGCCAGAGTTCGGCCAGAGTTCGGCCATTTGGAACGTTAGTGAACGTTGGATTTTTGAACTTGGTCATCCTTCAGTTGCGGTTTGTTACAAAGAGTTCTGTCCAAATTCTGTTCAAATTCTGTCAGAGTTCTGTCTTTGAAAAAACTATAAATAGAGAAGTATTTCGATCATTTCAAATCACCAATTCACTTTCAATCTCTTCTCTTCTTAAGCTTACATTCTTCCAAAGAGTTCTAAAAAGCTTTCATTTTCAAATCCTAAGCCAGTTACAATCTTCTAGTCGATTTGCCAGTGCGGTACGGTCTAGAAGTTTCAGAGCGATTGTAATTAGAGGCTTGATAGAAGATTCAACTCTTCACAATTGAAGTTGGTTGAGTTCTTCGTGTCAAAGCTCGCGTCTGTAGAAGTGGCAAGGACTTCGTATGAAAACTTGCAGGATTTTCCAATAGTGGACTCAACTGGAAGCTAGAGTTCTTCCGACTGGACTAGTCCTCACAAGAGAGAAACCAGTATAAATCTCGGTGTTTGCATTTGCCTTCTGATCACTTTTAATTTTTGTCATTTACTTTTATGATTATTATTATATCTGTGATCTAACTGCTAACAAGTTTTTAATTAGCAATATTCTACTGCCTACTCTATTCACTCCCCCTCTAGAGTATTCTGCTTTACGATTTTGTTCCTACAGGAAGCAGTCTTGCGTAGCATGGTGGACATAGCAATGGTAGTGGCAGTACTTAGGGCTCCATTTCTGCCGGCCGAGGTTCCCGTCTTGGTGGAGGGAGCTGAACTCTACCCCCTTGTGTGAGCATGTCCAATATAGGCTTGACATGGCTGTCCTCGAAAGAGTAGGTCATCTGAGGCTACTATTTTTCTGCCGACTTTGGTTCAGGCTTCTGGGCTGTGTTGGCCGCCATAGCCTGCTTGCCCTTGTTGTCCCGGTTGTTGGAGGAATTACCGTCGTTGTTGTTGTTGGCACTAAGGCGTTTACCTTTATCCTCTTCCTCCGAGATGTGTAGTCCCAGTTGGCGAGCTTTCTTCAACTTGTCTTCTGCGCTAGTGGCACGGATGATGAACGTCTTCCAGTCCTTAATCTGACTTTCGCCCATCCAGAGGCTGATTGTGGGGAGCAGCCTCTTTTGGCAAATTTTAATTAAGGAGGAATCAGGGTTACCGGAAGGCAACTTCATCGCGGTTTGGCGAAACCGCTCAATATAGTTCCTTGTCAGCTCATTTTCTCCTGAACCACGTCCATGATGGTGGATATCGTCACGTCTTGTCCTACTTCATAGAACCTCTCCAGGAACATACGTTTGAAGCCGACGAAGAAACAGATGCAGTTGTCCGGCAAGTTGCGGTACCAGTCGAAGGCGACCCCTTCCAATTCCCCGATGAACAATCGTATAAGGATGGCGTCGTCATGGGGCAGATGGTCGGTTGTGACCTCCAAGTAAGTGATGTACCGGCTTGCAGAGGTCTTGCCATCGTAGGGATTGATGTTGAATGGCTTATGTCTTGGTGGGAAAGGAATATCTCTCCGTGCAGCAGGATACGGTTGCCATATTCTGAGGTCCTGGGAGTTTTCTCGAGCGTGAAACATGGCTCGGAGCTCCTGGACCTCTCGTCTCGCCTCCCTGGCCTAATCTGTAGCGGTGGGAGCCGTCATCGTAGGAGGAATGTTGCCCGGGTTTGGCGTAGTTGAGTTTGTGTCCGCATTGACCGCGGGACCCAAGCTTGTTTGGCCAGGCGTCCTTTCTTGCAGAGTCGGTAGGGCCGCTTTGATCTCGTCCACGAATTTGACCAAGGTATGAAGTATGGCCTCCAGAGTGTCGATGCGTTGGCGATCACTGGGACCGTCTTGGTTGCTGTACATCATGAACACCGTCCTCACATGAGAAAAGATGGAAGGAACGGTGGAGGACGTGCCCTCTGAGTCATACCCTTGTATAGAGAAGTCATCAGGGTATGTAGGAATATTCTCCTCTGGTTCGGACTCAGAGGAAGTGCTACCCCCTGCATAGGAGGCTGCCTCGTCTTGGGACCCGTGGACGTCCTCAGGGACGTCCGGATCCACTGCATCTGTGGGGAAAATTGTTTCCCTTGGTGCATCTTCTTAGAACACCGGATTGTTGTGGACATTCGGAGGGGTACTACCCCCAGCTTCGGCCACCCCCAGAGGTGCAGTTGACGAATCTCCAAGTGTTGAAGATTTCGTTTTAGAGCGGGTGCCTTGAAAAACTTCTCCTGTGATGGTTGTGGACAACCGCTTAGAAGAGAGTTTCTTGGTTACGCTGGTTGAGATTTTTGGACTGGAGACGTTTGTTTTCTTCCCTCTCCCGCTGCCAGGGATCTTCAGAGCAGAATTGCAGGAGGCGACGAGAAGCACCTCGTCTTCTGAGCTTGGGTGTTGCAGTCGTTGGAAGACGGACAACCGGTCTTCTTGTACTGTCGTATTGTTGCAGCAGCAGTTGACAATGACTTGGGTGCAGTGATGTCCATGGAAGGACTCTCTGGACACCGAAACTTCTTCTCTTTCTTTGCGCTTGTGAAGGATCACGTCGCACAAGTCAGGTGCGTCCCGAGCAACCTTTACACCCATTTTGTGGGCCCGGGAATCCCGAGCATCTGAGTGTGTTGGCACCATGTTTGCTCCCTGATTGTTGGGAGACTCTTGGGAACCACTCTGTCCGTTTGTTGCCAGGGGCTGGACTCGAGTGTTTCAGTACAACTTTCCATCGGAGGCCCGCATAACAGTAAGCGGAACGCTCGGATGGTCAGAGGTTGGGACAGCTGACTGAGCTCGCCTAGCCCGCGCTGTCCTAGACTTCTTCACTCTAGCACCCGAGAGTGCATAGTAGGAAGAGTCCATATGGTGCCGCACAGAGTTTGGCACATTTTTTTGGGAGCATCTGGAGTCAGGACCGCATAAGAGGCGGTCAAAGACTGAACCCGAGCCGTATGGAGCATTCATGCGGCTGGCATTTGTGGCCGCAGAGGAATTCATGTGGCTGGATCTGTTGGCCACATCAGCATTCATGTGGCTGGATCTGTTGACCACATCATTATTCATACGACTGTATCTGTTGGCCACTTCAGCATTCATACGGCTGGATTTAGTAGCCGCATGAGTCTTCATGCGGCTGGAATTTTTGGCCGCATGAGCCTTCTTCATGCGGCTGGCACCCTTACGCGGCTTCTTTCTGGATCGCATAGAGTCCCTATTTTTTTCTCAAGTCCAGCATCGTAGTGCTTTCCTCTGCCATACTTAAGAACAGCAGGGTCCTCTGTGGCCTGAAGTGGGGCCGCATGCGAATCTCCGCCGTCCTAGACAGCAAAGAACACTTCGTCCAGAGCTTGGGAAGGAGCAAATGATTTGGGCCTCCACTCCCTGTGGGACTTCTTCATGCGGACTCGCTTCTGGACCGGTCTAGCGCTTCCGTCGGAGAGCATTTCTTCAAGTGCCTGTTGGTCGAAGCGGACGACCAGCATCTGTTGTGTGGAGCCAAGTTTGGCTGTATTCGATTACGTCACCAACTTCTCAGCCGTGGAGAAGTTAGTCTCCAGCAGAGTTTCCATCTTGTTTGCCATTGATTATAAAAGAACAGAACAGTTTTATGGGTGGACTGGACTTTTACTTCATAATACAAACTCGCTTGTACAAAAGAGAGCCTAGGAACAAAACCTAGGAAAAGCAATCTAAAGTATAATTGTTTATTTTTGATTCTGGGGGGTGATGGTAGAGGCTCGGGATAGTGACGGCAACTCTGCCTTACTCTTTGGACGATCGGACGTCGCTTCGGCTCCGGGGAAGAAATGCTCTTTGTGTAGGCGGGGGTTGCTGATATCTCTGCTCAGGCTCTGTGCGTCTGCTCCTCTGTGCTTGTCCTCGTCCCTGCCTCCCTTTGCTATTTATAGGAGTAGGGTTTGCAGTAATTACCCCTTAAAAAGTGGGTGGTTAGGGATTCGTTAAGATTCGTCTGGATCCTGTTCGTTGAAAATCAATCCGGGCTGTTGATGTTGATTGTAATAAATCTGGACAGTTAATGTTGATTGCACCAAATCTTCATGGTTTGTTGGTGTCACGACCCGGTCCCAATTACTTGGGACGAATCGGATCATGCCCAGCCTGCACCATTGATGAGACGGCGGCAGTAAGCTGTAACTTCCATATGCAGGTAATCAACAACTTAAACTAAATTTGCCACAACATTTATTATTCGATAAATTTAAAAACTTGTCCAATGCCAAGTACAAACATAAACCATCAACACAAATAACATTGTTTTTAGACAAAAACTAATAAACTGGAAAATAATATTTAAATAAAAGCAACATCTTCCTCCAGAAAGCCATCCTCAGGAAGCACAGCATGGTAAAGCTCAGGGTCATAGTAGCTACTAATCAGTAGCTCTGCATCCTCAACAGGACCTAAAAAATATAGTCTTCAGTCAGGAGGGAGCAAAGTACAAATTCATGATATTTTAACAATTGAAATTAATAATGGAATTATGCACTTTTAAACAATTTGAAATAAATGATTTTTCAACAGTTAAAACAGTGTGATATGAATAGGTAATGAATATGACCGGATTGGGTTTGTTACAGTAATATCCTAGTGATATGGTACGGCTTATCCCCGTGTGTTTGAGGGGTAAGCAAATACATTCAGTTATACTAATTTGGCTGTGGTCATATCCACTACACTAATCCCCCAATCCCCAATAGTTACAGTAGTTACAGTTAATGCTCTCAAAGAGAGTTTCGTGTTGTATCGTGATTTAAAATTGCATTAGAACAATTATTAACTAATTGTAATCTACCACAAAATTGTACTTGCCTCAAACGATTTGACTGGATTCGATACGTCGGATTGGAAATTCAGATTCTTCCTTGAGATCCTACATTAGGAAACTTGTCTCAGAAAACTAAAGTTGCTAATGATGCTATACTAGTTGAAATTTCTAGTTGTGTCCTAGTAAATTTTAGTCTTGATTTAGTTAACACAAACAAAACGCTATTATTAGTGCGTTACAATTAAGAAACATCAATTTATATTTAATTTCGAAAAAATTGTATTTATCAGTTTATTTGGAAAAACTTAATACTTTTGATAATTATATAAAAATATACTTTTCCTTTAAATGAAAAATATCGTGAATTTCCAAATTATAATTAATATAATTTCTATTCCTAATTTTACGTATTCTCACAAAAACCCAGAAAACCACAGCTACTACCTACTTATTACAAAACTGTAGAATAGTAAATGGGCTTATGCCCTTACATTTCCAAGAATTAAAATAAGAGAAAATTCGTTAGTACTGTAAACTGCCTACAAAATTAAATATAAATAATATTTAATAATTCTAATTAAAAATATAAAATATTATTGAGTCTCAGAACTGGTCCAATCGTCATTTTTATAGCTAATGCCTCAACGTCCGGGCGAAACCGGTTTCGTTTGCAGTTAGCCAGGGCCCATTGACCAATACGGTCGTCGCCCGAATAAATCCAAATATTTTGTATTTTCCGAAAAATCATTTTAAAACTATATAATTAAATTTTATAAAAATTTCGGCAGCATTTCCTCTATTTTCGGGATAACCCAAAAACTGGGAAACGCGCCGATTTTTCCTGCAAAATAAATCCCAAACCAGGGATACCCAAATATATCCACAAAACTATTTTCTGAAATAAATTCGAAATTCCGAAATGATATCGGAATTCCCGAAGTAATATCGGAAACTTACAGAATCCTTTCGGAAAGATTCTCGGAAATTCCGAGAGAATCACAGAACCAAGTTTTAACTAAAAACCCAAAATAATATATATAAAATCTATAATCACAGTATTACTTCTGAAGCAAAACCAATAGAAACTAACCAAGAACCAAAATTCTGAATTCTCGAAGGAATCGGTGGACCAAAATCATCACAGACCAAAAGAAAACTATGGGACTATCCAGAGGTTATCGAAATCGACGGAATCAGAAGTGATGCCTCGGACTCGAAACACGCGAAACTGTGGAACGGAACCGAAATCACGTCAGAAACTCACGGGAACGGGGCTCCTCGGGACAGTGCCACGCGCACAGATCGGACGGCCAGGGCTGTCGCCGACGGTCAGCGGCGAAGGGCGGCGCCGAGGTCGGACTTGGGGAGCGGGGCGCTGGAGGCGGGGGATCTGGCCTGGGGTCGGCCAGGAAGCAACAACGGGGTCGGGGAACACCGAAGAACGCGGATCGGGGCGCCGGGAAGCGGCGAGCGACGGCTGGGCCGGGGCGTCGGGTCGAGATTGGCGGCGGATGACAGTGGCGGGCGGTCGAAAAAGGCTCCGGTCGGCTAGGGTTTGGGAGTTTGGATTTGGAAAAGGAAAATGGTGATGGGGAAGATGGAGAAGGAAGAGGGTTTATATAGAATGGAGAACAGAGGGGGTGGTCGGCCATGTCAGTTACGGAAGGGGAAGGGAACGGCCACGGCCGTTCGGAAAAGAAATGAAGGGGTTGTCGGTTAGTTTGGAGAAGGAAAAGTGAAAACTCATTCATTCCAACCAAAGTAATAAAAAGTTTGTACAAACACTAATGAATGAAAATTCATTCATCCATTCACAGAATGAATGGTCAGTTGAAGTATGAGTATGGCCTTTGGGCTCAAAAACTAATGGGTTAAATCCTAAAGGCTTCAATGGGCTTTAACAAATTGGCTTGGTTTTTAATGAGAAAAAATAGCTTTCGACCTAAAGCTTAACAAAATGAATTTTAAAAACTTTTGGCCAAATTTGTTTTGTTTTTTTTTTAAGAAATTCGATAAAAATATTTGTAATAAAAAACTAAGAATGTTTTTAGTTTTAAATTCGGTTTCGGGTCTGGATGACAAACAAAAATCCATGTTTTATTTATTTTAAAATTAGTAACTTTCTATATAGTTTTTTAATACTAATTTGAAAAAATATTAAAACACTAAATTTTAATAATTTAGAAACAAAAATCAAATTTCCAGAATTAATTAACTAATTCAAGTAATAAACTAAAATTACGGGTTTCACAACCTTCCCTCCTTAAAAATTTTGTCCTCGAAATTTAAAGAGATATGGTTAGGAATTACCTCAAGTCTCAAACAAATACGGGTATTGCTCCGGCATCTCGTCCTCTCGCTCCCAGGTAGACTCGCCTGGGGAATCGTGCCTCCACATAACTCTGACTATGGGAGTCACTGAAGTCCTGGTCCTCTTCTCGCCTCTGTCCAAAATTGCCACTGGCTTCTCTGGTACTGTAAGACTCGGTCCAATCTCCAGCTCTGAATGGTCCAAAATATGACTCGGATCCGGGATGTAGCGTCTGAGCTGCGAAACGTGGAAGACGTTGTGCACGCCCTCAAGATTAGCTGGTAGAGCTAACCGATACGCCACTTCACCAATTCGGCTCAAAACTTGAAATGGTCCGATATATCTGGGACTCCGCTTCCCAGCTCTGCCAAATCGGATAGTTCCTCTGGTAGGAGAAATCTTCACAAAGACACTATCTCCTTCTTCAAACTCCAGTGGTCGACGACTGCTATCAGCCCAATGCTTCTGCCTGTCTTGGGTGATCCTGAGCTTGTCTCTGATTACTTTCACCTTCTCTGCTGCGTCAGTCACCATCTTTGGCCCCAGTAGTACTCTTTCTCCTACATCATCCCATGCAAGTGGATTACGGCAACGACGTCCATAAAGAGCTTCAAATGGGGTCATACCAATGCTAGATTGGTAACTGTTGTTGTAGGAGAATTCCACTAAATGCAAGTGATCCTCCCAAGACCCTCCAAATTCCAAGATGCAAGACCTCAGCATGTCCTCTAGCGTCTGGATGGTCCTCTCAGATTGTCCGTCAGTTTGGAGATGATAAGTTGTGCTGAACTTCAGTTTTATTCCTAAGCTGTCATGTAAACTCTTCCAAAAATGTGAGATAAATCTAGTATCTCGGTCAGATACAATACTTACCGGTACTCCATGAATCCGGTAGATGTGCCGCATGTACAGTGCCGCCAACTTCTCAGTGGATAAACCAACCTTGAAGGAAATAAAGTGTGCCGACTTAGTCAGTCGGTCCACAATAACCCAAATAGCGTCCTTCCCTCCTTGAGATCGAGGCAATCCTGACACAAAGTCCATTGTTATATGCTCCCACTTCCACTCCGGAATGTCCAGCGGCTGTAGAAGTCCTGCAGGTCTCTGTCTGCTAGCCTTCACTTGTTGGCAAATCAAGCATCTGGCCACAAATCTGGACACATCCTTCTTCATTCCATACCACCAAACGATGGTACGCATATCCCGATACATCTTATTTGCTCCAGGATGTATGGAATACTGTGACTGATGCGCTTCTTACATCAGCTCATTTCTTAACTCGCCAGATGTTATATACAGTCTTGTACTATTCTTCAATGCTCCGTCACTGGCGATAGAGAAACCTTCGAGTGTTCCTGCCAGCACTTCATCTCTAAGTTTGCAAAGCGTCTCGTCTTAAAATTGTGTCTCTTTGATTTTGTCCATCAGACTCGAACGCAATTGCAACTGCATCATGGTTGGGTCAGCTCCAGGTACATCAGCTTCTCGCCCTAGTTCCTTCATCTTCTCCTCAGGCAGTACAATCTCCAGACCAAGCTTCTCTATGTCTTCCAACAAGTGCCGCTCCTTGGTCAAAAACATCGCTACTAGGTATCGACTAAGTGCATCAGCAACCACATTAGCCTTACCCGGATGGTACTGCAGGTCGATGTCAAAATCTTTCATCAGTTCCAGCCACCTTCTTTGTCTCATGTTCAGCACTTTCTAAGTGAAAACATATTTCAGACTTCTGTAGTCTGTATATATTTCCACTCTCTCTCCATATAGATAATGCTTCCTGTAAAACCCCTAAATTTCTACTATTTTTTCTATTATTATTAAATTTGGTACCGATTTAAAATTTTGTATTGTACGTCGCGTAGTCGTATTGTACGTCGCGCACGAAATTTTATTTTTCGTAATTGCTCGACGAGTGCGAATATGTGCGAGCGTACATATTTTGAGAAAAATATTTTTCCTTATTTTATAGTTTCAAAATAATATATGTAATATCTAATTTGGCTATCAAAATTTCCTAAATTATAATTTTATTTATGAAAAGCCTTTCAATTAGAATAAATAATGTTATTCGTGCATACCAATATTTCATAAATATTTTGCTAGTAAAAATATAATTTTCGAGATTCATTAATATTAATAATTTATTATTCAAAAATATATTTAAAAATATTAATATAATTTTCGAAATTATTATTATTAATATTATTGGAAAATATATTTCAAACTTTTTGGTGAAGATTTAAATGTTGATTTAATTTTTGGATTTATTTAAATAAATATCTATATTTGTAAATTGATCTATCTTAATTGTTTTTAAAATAAAGGATAGGATTTAATTAGATTTGAATTTAGATTTGGATTTGGATTTAGATTTAATTACTTTTAAATTAAATAAATGATTTATCTACTTGGGTTTTAAATTCTTCTAATCCTATCCAAATTGGAAATTCCCACATCCTATAAATAGGCAGGTACTCCTCCAACCTTTTTATTATTTTTCTCCACAATTTCTCCCACAAATTTCACAAGTGAGTGCCTCGTGTCGGTGTTCCATCCATCCCCGTGTCAGCCGTGACGGCCTAGGGTCCGACCCCGGGTGTCTGTCCAATAGGATAATTATACATATACATCGCACCATCTCCTCCGTGTCGACAATCCCGACACGGCAAACATCCAATCCTAATCCTAACCCTAGCCCTAATCCAAATCCCTAATCCTAAATTCTATTCCTAAACTCTAACCTACGCCCACCCAAGTTACTAGGAACGTCGCCGTCCCCTGTTCCTCTCGTCCGACTACCCTACAGCAACCACACCACAGCCTCCAGTCTCGTCCCGACGTTGGCCAACCCAAAATACTACCAGCCAAGGCCATCACCAATACCAACCCCGACAAATCATTTGCCCTCGCTTCTCCCGACTTCAGGCATAATTTCGACCACCCCTAAACCCAGTCGCTCATAATGCCGGCAACCTCCCTCCAAGTCACCGTCGTGCATCCCGACCACCGTTAGAAACTCCACCACAAGCCACCACCCAGACCGCGGCCATCCCGACCATCGACAACCACCAGCATCATCACCACGCCACCACAGACAATAAATCCAGAAATAGAAAACAAAACCCTAACCCAGACTCACCTCCGCGGTGAACCGCCGTCCGCCACCAGCACTCGGCTCCGGCCGAGCAAGCTTTCCCTCCGTCCTACGACCCTTGGACCGCCGCGGCCGAGCCGTCGCCACCAGCCACTGCGACCGACCCCCGCTTCCGACCTTCGTGCCCCCCCCCGCCGGAGACGAACCGGACCGTGCCGCCGAATCCTCCGCCCTAGCCTCCGGGCACCGCCATCTGCGCCATCTCCGCGCACATCCACCGCCGCGTCCTCACCATCGTCGACCAAAATTTCGTGCCCTAGCCATCCGTGAATCCCTCCGCCGACCGCGTGCCCTAACCCTTGTCGCGCCGTCCGCCGACTGGCCGTCCGCCCTTCTTTCTGAACTTCTCCCGAGCCACCCTTCCTCTCCGACTTGTCCGCCTCCCTCCGCCGTCCGCTCCGATCATCCCCCCCTCGCTCTCGTGCTCTCTCTTCCCCTCATTGTTTCTGTTGCTTTTCCCTTCTTTAGTTCTTTGTTCTCTCATTCTTTATTTTAGTTTAGTTGAGCTGACTGCTCACTTCGAGAAGGAAGGAGAAACAGCTGGCAGCTTGTTAATTATTTCGAGTATTTTTGTGTTATTTTAATTTAATTTATTTTTTCTTTGTTGTTGATGTTTTGCCTTGTTTATCAGTTGTTTCTTTTATTGATATTAATATAAATATTATTATTATTATTATTATTTTATTTGTTATTATTATTATTAATATTTCATTGTTATTCTTATTTCATTATTGGTACTATTATTATTGTTAGTACATTATTAGTTGTTTCATTAACATAATATTTTTACAGTGTTAAAAATATTACTACTATTATTATTATTCTCATTATTATTATTTGTCATCATTATTATTATTTGTTAAAGATAGTTATTATTATTATTTTATTATTTTTTATTCTCAGTATTTTATAAATAGTGTGGTTACTTGCAAAACTATATATTGCTAAATATTATTATTTGTAAAAGTTTTAAAAAAATATTATTTTATGCCTAAAAGGAAACAAATATTTTTAATTTTAAGTTTGTATTTATATAAATATTTTGGCAATAAAATATTCTATCTAGAGTCTATCTTTACAAACCTAGTGCTTTAGCCAAAACGACTTTTCTTGACTTTAAGTATTATTCTATAACTATTTTGGCTTATAAAAGTTAGTTCTTGAGTATTATAGATAGTTTTAATTCGTATATATATATATATATATATATATATATATATATATATATATATATATATATATATATATATATATATATATATATATATATATATATATATATATATTATTTATTTATTTACCCTATCCCCTTTGACTATCCTTCCGTCCATGACTCAACCCCACTCTCCTATTCGATCGCCAATTCAAGCCTACCTTACGTCGTCCCTAACTAATTAGATCGCCCTGAACCCAATGGAACTGTCCGTGCCACCGACCGAGGACACCTCGCCTAGTTGTTGCACCGAAGTTGCAGATCGTACCACCGTGATCCTCGCAGCACACCAGACGCAATACCAGGCAAGACACCTTGCCATTAGCTGTTTATTTATTCTAGCTCATATTTCATGCATCATTTATTTTCTTTATGCAAAATAAACTGTGATACATGGCATAACTGTTCATTTATATTTCCTGCTGTATATTATTTTTCTTACAAATTAAACCTAGATTTAAGGGACCACCTTGTGTGTTGCATTCATTGGCATTGACACGTTGTAAACACGAAGTTGTGTGTCGCATGCAGAATACGGAAGTACGTGATTGGCTGGCCACCAGTACGTACAAGCCGTGCGGTAGGAATAACCGCTAATAGAGGTTGCATACTAGTTCGACTTAGCGGTTATAGTGGTCTTGTGTTGTGGATACAACACAGTAGGCATTGGACGGGGAGGACAATTCCTTAGCGTATGGGCTTCGATGCACTTTCCTTGTGAACCGGACTCTCCGCTGGAGATACGGGGTTGATGACCCATGCTCTTCCTGCTGGGGCCTCTGGTGCCCAAAGGGGGACTACGCCGATCCTATTCAGCCAGGGCCCATGCGTAGGAAGGATTGTTCTTAACTACATTTCACTTAGAACGGTAGGCTACCCTATCCGTTAGGTACGAGTACTTTTGGTTTGGGTACTTGTATCTGACCGTGGCTTGGAACAATAACTTGTCGCGGATTAGTTTGTCACATCTTGTCCTTGTTTGGTTGTAGGTGTGACTTACTACTTCGATGAGAAGGTATTGAACCTTGTTGGGGTCCGGATACCATATTGGATTCATGTCATGGGAAGATACGTTACCGTGAATTAGTTTACCATCTCCTGTCCTTGTTTGGTTGGGGGGATGGTACGCTCGTTCAGTAGGTGCGTATTGGAACATGTTATAATTCGATTTACTTATTTATTTGAGCAATATTTATTCAGTTTATATGGCATGCTATTATGTGTCTTGTTACGTCCCTCTGAGGACCTGGTTGTCTTGCCAGGTGTGTGCTATTGTCTTTCGCAGGTGCTTTAGCTCTAGCCGTGATCTTCGCTACTTCTTCGAGGATGATTGCATTTGGATCGTCTTCGCTTCGCTCGCCACTCATTTTATTTTCTATGTATTTTTATTTCCTTATTTTGTTGGTAGTGGATTTGTCTCCGCCCAACATATTGTATCAAGACAATTTATTTTCATTATATGTCATCTTCTATTCTTTTATTCTTGTGGATGAGATTAGTTATGGTTCTACTGTATTTTACAGCTTATGTATTTATACGAGGCTTCCATATATTGGAGTATACTTCGTATAAATACAGCTGGCATGTCTACGTTCCTAGTCCTACGTATTTTGGGACTGGGGCGTTACCTGTTTTTGTGGTGGCCCATGCAGGTCTAGATAAATTATTTGGTTACCTTACCGTACCAAGCAAGCCTGCGAATAGGATTAGAAGTCTAGGATCTCATCCATATACTTGACCTCTTTCCTTGATTTTATCTACCATTTGACTCATCAATTGCATCTTGCTTCCTTCCTTTCATCCCTATTCTTATCATCCCTTCGTGCTTGCTAGAGATTGACCCTACTAGTTAGTTGTCCCAAAACACCATTAGTTTAAATCTTTAAGTTGGGTAGAATACCTTATGACTTAGCAACCCCTTTGACCTAGTGACCTATATTAGCAAGCTTATTAGATCCTAGAATCTAGAGGACCTAACCCGTCTAGCCAACCAAGGACTTAGACAAGAAGACTATAGGACAACTGTATGACTTATAATCATTCTACTTTTTATCTAAATATCTCGTGCATATGATTTTACCACCTTGACTAACGATGCTAATGTAGCCTAGTTTTTGCAAGCTTATCTTTTATCGAGCTTCTTCAAGATATATGTTATTGGAAGAGCTCCCACTAACATGTTGTCTAATCAGAACCGGTGCATAATGGTCTGATCAACCAAGTGCAATTTGGTTCGCTTTGTCTATTATTCTACGTGGATGGAGACATAGCTAAACTTGTCCTCTAGAATCCCATCCACGACTGCCTTGAAAATTCCTTTGAAATTGTCCAATCGTCTTTGAATCACGTATTCGTATTCGATAACGCCTCCTTCGAACTCTATCTTGCTTTCATCTTCACCTATTTTAGAAGGATGAAGGCGTTATACTAGAACTTCCTCTAGCTATCCTATTACTTATGACCATTATCACTCGATGTTGCTATATCTTCATCTTAAACTACTCGACCCTATCAAGACCTTCTAATCGCTTAATTAAAGCGAATCTATTTCGTTCTCTTAATCGTGACCCTCATTCATTACCCGTGACCATATCGTATTATTTTTCTACGATCTAGATCGCGATTTCTTATGTCATGATTTTGTGAAAGCATTGTCATCGTTGGATCCCCATTGATACCCCCTTGTGTCCTCTCACCCCCTACCAATTCTTAATTTCGAGGACGAAATTCATTTAAGTTGGGTAGGATGTAAAACCCCTAAATTTCTACTATTTTTCTATTATTATTAAATTTGGTACCGATTTAAAATTTTGTATTGTACGTCGCGTAGTCGTATTGTACGTTGCACATGAAATTTTATTTTTCGTAATTGCTCGACGAGTGCGAATATGTGCGAGCGTACATATTTTGAGAAAAATATTTTTCCTTATTTTATAGTTTCAAAATAATATATGTAATATCTAATTTGGCTATCAAAATTTCCTAAATTATAATTTTATTTATGAAAAGCCTTTCAATTAGAATAAATAATGTTATTTGTGCATACCAATATTTCATAAATATTTTGCTAGTAAAAATGTAATTTTCGAGATTCATTAATATTAATAATTTATTATTCAAAAAGATATTTAAAAATATTAATGTAATTTTCGAAATTATTATTATTAATATTACTGGAAAATATATTTCAAACTTTTTGGTGAAGATTTAAATGTTGATTTAATTTTTGGATTTATTCAAATAAATATCTATATTTGTAAATTGATCTATCTTAATTGTTTTTAAAATAAAGGATAGGATTTAATTAGATTTGAATTTAGATTTGGATTTGGATTTAGATTTGATTGCTTTTAAATTAAATAATGATTTATTTACTTGGGTTTTAAATTCTCCTAATCCTATCCAAATTGGGGATTCCCACATCCTATAAATAGGCAGGTACTCCTCCAACCTTTTTATTATTTTTCTCTACAATTTCTCCCACAAATTCCACAAGTGAGTGCCTCGTGTCGGTGTTCCATCCATCCTCGTGTCAGCCATGACGGCCTCGGGTCCGACCCCGGGTGTCTTTCCAATAGGATAATTATACATATACATCGCACCATCTCCTCCGTGTCGACAATCCCGACACGGCAAACATCCAATCCTAATCCTAACCCTAGCCCTAATCCAAATCTCTAATCCTAAATTCTATTCCTAAACTCTAACCTACGCCCACCCAAGTTACTAGGAACGTCGCCGTCCCCTGTTCCTCTCGTCCGACTACCCTACAGCAATCACACCACAGCCTCCAGTCTCGTCCCGACGTTGGCCAACCCAAAACACCACCAGCCAAGGCCATCACCAATACCAACCCCGACAAATCATTTGCCCCCGCGCCTCCCGACTTCAGGCATAATTTTGACCACCCCCAAACCCAGTCGCTCATAGTGCCGGCAACCTCCCTCCAAGTCACCGTCGTGCATCCCGACCACCGTTAGAAACTCCACCACCAGCCACCACCCAGACCGCGGCCATCCCGACCATCGACAACCACCAGCATCATCACCACGCCACCACAGACAATAAATCCAGAAATAGAAAATAAAACCCTAACCCAGACTCACCTCCGCGGTGAACCGCCGTCCGCCATCCGCACTCGGCTCCGGCCGAGCAAGCTTTCCCTCCGTCCCACGACCCTTGGACCGCCGCGGCCGAGCCGTCGCCACCAGCCACTGCGACCGACCCCCGCTCCCGACCTTCGCGCCCCACCGCTGGAGACGAACCGGACCGCGCCGCCGAATCCTCTGCCCTAGCCTCCGGGCACCGCCATCTGCGCCATCTCCGCGCACATCCACCGCCGCGTCCTCACCATCGCCGGCCGAAATTTCGTGCTCTAGCCATCCGTGAATCCCTCCGCCGACCGCGTGCCCTAACCCTTGTCGCGCCGTCCGTCGACTGACCGTCCGCCCTTCTTCCTGAACTTCTCCCGAGCCACCCTTCCTCTCCGACTTGTCCGCCTCCCTCCGTCGTCCGCTCCGATCATCTCCCCCTCGCTCTCGTGCTCTCTCTTCCCCTCATTGTTTCTGTTGCTTTTCCCTTCTTTAGTTCTTTGTTCTCTCATTCTTTATTTTAGTTTAGTTGAGCTGACTGCTCACTTCGAGAAGGAAGGGGAAACAGCTGGTAGCTTGTTAATTATTTCGAGTGTTTTTGTGTTATTTTAATTTATTTAATTTTTTTCTTTGCTGTTGATGTTTTGCCTTGTTTATCAGTTATTTCTTTTATTGATATTAATATAAATAATAATAATATTATTATTATTATTATTTTATTTGTTATTATTATTATTAATATTATTAATATTTCATTGTTATTCTTATTTCATTATTGGTACTATTATTATTGTTAGTACATTATTAGTTGTTTCATTAACATAATATTTTTACAGTATTAAAAATATTACTACTATTATTATTATTCTCATTATTATTATTTGTCATCATTATTATTATTTGTTAAAGATAGTTATTATTATTATTATTTTATTATTATTTTTTATTCTCAGTATTTTATAAATAGTGTGGTTACTTGCAAAACTATATATTGCTAAATATTATTATTTGTAAAAATTTTAGGAAAATATTATTTTCTGCCTAAAAGGAAACAAATATTTTTAATTTTAAGTTTGTATTTATATAAATATTTTGGCAATAAAATATTCTATCTAGAGTCTATCTTTACAAACTTAGTGTTTTAGCCAAAACGACTTTTCTTGACTTTAAGTATTATTCTATAACTATTTTGGCTTATAAAAGTTAGTTCTTGAGTATTATAGATAGTTTTAATTCGTATATATATATATATATATATATATATATATATATATATATATATATATATATATATATATATATATATATATATATATATTATTTATTTATTTATTTACCCTATCCCCTTTGACTATCCTTCCGTCCATGACTCAACCCTACTCTCCTATTCGATCGCCAATTCAAGCCTACCTTACGTCGTCCCTAACTAATTGGATCGCCCTGAACCCAAAGGAACTGTCCGTGCCACCGACCGAGGACACCTCGCATAGTTGTTGTACCGAAGTTGCAGATCGTACCGCCGTGATCCTCGCAGCACACCGGACGCAATACCAGGCAAGACACCTTGCCATTAGCTATTTTTTTATTCTAGCTCATATTTCATGCATCATTTATTTTCTTTATGCAAAATAAACTGTGATACATGGCATAACTGTTCATTTATATTTCCTGCTGTGTATTATTTTTCTTACAAATTAAACCTAGATTTAAGGGACCACCTTGTGTGTCGCATTCATTGGCCTTGACACGTTGTAAACACGAAGTTGTGTGTCGCATGCAGAACACGGAAGTGCGTGATTGGCTGGCCAACAGTACGTACAAGCCGTGCGATAGGAATAACCGCTAATAGAGGTTGCATACTAGTTCGACTTAGCGGTTATAGTGGTCTTGTGTTGTGGATACAACACAGTAGGCATTAGGCGGGGAGGACAATTCCTTAGCGTATGGGCTTCGATGCACTTCCCTTGTGACCCGGACTCTCCGCTGGAGATACGGGATTGATGATCCATGCTCTTCCTGCTGGGGCCTCTGGTGCCCAAAGGGGGACTACGCCGATCCTATTCAGCCAGGGCCCATGCGTAGGAAGGATTGTTCTTAACTACATTTCACTTAGAACGGTAGGCTACCCTATCCGTTAGGTACGAGTACTTTTGGTTTGGGTACTTGTATCGGACCGTGGCTTGGAACAATAACTCGTCGCGGATTAGTTTGTCACATCTTGTCCTTGTTTGGTTGTAGGTGTGACTTACTACTTCGATGAGAAGGTATTGAACCTTGTTGGGGTCCGAATACCATATTGGATTCATGGCATGGGAAGATACGTTACCGTGAATTAGTTTACCATCTCCTGTCCTTGTTTGGTTGGGGGGATGGTACGCTCGTTCAGTAGGTGCGTATTGGAACATGTTATAATTTGATTTACTTATTTATTTGAGCAATATTTATTCAGTTTATATGGCATGCTATTATGTGTCTTGTTACGTCCCTCTGAGGACCTGGTTGTCTTGCCAGGTGTGTGCTATTGTCTTTCGCAGGTGCTTTAGATCTAGCCGTGATCTTCGCTACTTCTTCGAGGATGATTGCATTTGGATCGTCTTCGCTTCGCTCGCCACTCATTTTATTTTTTATGTATTTTATTTCCTTATTTTGTTGGTAGTGGATTTGTCTCCGCCCAACATATTGTATCAAGATAATTTATTTTCATGATATGTCATCTTCTATTCTTTTATTCTTGTGGATGAGATTAGTTATGGTTCTACTGCATTTTACAGCTTATGTATTTATACGAGGCTTCCATATATTGGAGTATACTTCGTATGAATATAGCTGGCATGTCTACGTTCCTAGTCCTACGTATTTTGGGACTGGGGCGTTACACTTCCATAGCTTCAGTGCAAAGATGACTGCAGCAAGCTCCAGGTCATGTGTGGGATAATTCTTCTCATGGTTCCGTAATTGCCTAGATGCATAAGCAATCACTTTCCCATTTTGTTGAAGATCGCAACCCAATCCTTTTCCAAAAGCATGACTGTAGATTGAGAAACCACCGGTTCCTGCAGGTAGCACAAGGATTGGTGCAGTGGTAAGTCTCTTCTTCAGCTTCTCGAATGCAGCCCGACAATCTTCTGTCCAGATGAACTCTTCATTCTTCCGAGTAAGCTTCGTCATCGGTTCAGCAATTCTGGCAAAATCCTTCTGTGAGCACCCTGAATTTCGGGTTGAATTTATTTTATTTTATTTTATTTTCTGATTGTTTAGTTTCATCAAATAATTAATTTTGTTATTTTTCTTTAAGTGTACTTTCCCATGCCTTTGATATTTGGAGTGTCAGGGATGTTCAACTCTGGAAATCTTCTTCACGAGTTTTGGAGTGGACATGATTACCTTCATGGCGGTATATAGTGTCCCATCTAAACTTGTTCCCTTGTACTCTTTCTGCTTCGCTGAACTTTGGGTCGATTTAGACCATTTGATTATTATTTATTTTTCCCACTCTTTTCCTTGATCATTTTCAGCGTGTTACCATGACTTTTAAATTGGGAGCGCAAGACCAGTCAGTTTCTTGAAACCAACTCCTCATTGATGATCTACTCGTGATGCTCGTCACCCATGACCTTCGTGTCCCACTCAGACACGTCATTTTGTGCTCCATTTGATTCGCACAACTTTCCCGACGCGTGACCCGATTTTATTTCACTCCACGGCGTCACATTCATCTTCCAACTTGATTTGTGGGTCCCCTGTCGACCAAAACCTGTCCGCCCCAACTATGGACATGACCCACTTTGAGCCCACTATCCGTCCGCCACTTGTGTCCCAATTATTGGAATCCCCATGTGCTACTTATTCACTCATGATCATCAACGCCTATTTTTTTTAATTCGATTTTGCATAATGTCCGATTTTCGTCCAATCCGGCTCCACCGAGTCTAGTCCAGCTCCATGATTTTCTCCATCGGGACACCCTCATATTTATTGTCCAAAAATATCAAGTACTCATTTTATCTATTTTTATTATTTAATGGGAAATTTTCCTTGATTTAATCCTTTTGGAATTACCTATTTTTCTATTTTCCATCATGGCCATTGATTTCCCCTAACAAAATCTCCTCCATTCAATCTCCTCATAAGCAGCCAACACCCCCTTGGCCAACATGGCCGGCCCTAATTTCTAGGTGGGATAACTTTTTTCCCCTCTCTCTCATTTATTACTATCCTCTCTCTCTCCCTTCCTTAATATTTTTTTCCACACTTCTTCAAACTACAACAACCCCAGCAACATCTCCAACACACCCCGACCACACCATGGCCGACTACTCCTCCTCCGGCCTCCCCTGGCCGTGGCTCGCCGTCGGTCGCCGTCGGCCGACCTCCACCCGAGCACAGCCATCCTCTCCTCCTCCTTATTCCTCCTCCATCATCTTCCACCCGAGCCACCTCCTCCGCCAACACCACCACAGCCGCCTTGCCCGCACAGTTGCGCGCCACCCCGCCGCCCTCGCCACCGCAGTAGCCGCACAGCCCCACGCGTGCGGTGGACGGCAGCAAGCGCAGCAGCAGCTGCTGCACCACCATGCACAGGCGCGCGCATATGAGCGCGCGCGGGCCGCCGAAGTGCGCCGCCGCGCCACCGCGTGGGCCGCCGTGGCCCTTGGCCGTGCACCCCCTCACTCCGGCGACCCTCCCTGGGTCCTTTGCTCCCTCTTCGGCGCGACGTATAGGCGATTTGTGCGTTTTGCACGACGTCCCGTCGTGACGCGCGCGAAATGAAGTTCGTTTTGGCGTCCCGTTGCAGCAACTTCGCACGCATTTTGCCGGAGATCCGACCGTTGGATCGGCGATTTCTTCACCCCGTCGCAATCTTGGTATATCCACCTTCATCCCTGTCAATTTTCGTCCGTTAATTTTATCGTTTGATACATCAAAACCGGCCACCAAGTTGACCGTTTAAATTGTATTAAATTTGGACAGTTTCGCGGGGCCAACTTCGTCAGCTTGTATCTCCTCCACCGCAGCTCCGTTTGGTGTGCTATAAGTTCCGGTACGAAGCTGGTATAACCCTCTTGCTACCCCTTCAGTTTCGTTTCATTGTGAGCTTGTTTGATTGGTTGAATTCGACACCAAAGTTGGCCGTCCGAATTCGTAATTTCCAACTTGTAAAATTCCATTTTTGAACACGGGACTCCAGATTTCATTTTTGACACCACCATTAGACTTGTGGCATCGTTCTGGCATGTTTTCATATAAAATTTGCTAGATTTGGAGAACGTGGGCCCGGGCACGTTTTTCGGTGCAAAGCGGGTCCCACATTCTGGATCAACGGAACTTTTTGACGCCGGCTCATCGGAATCCAATTCCGGAGATACCGTTGAGTTCGTATCGTCATTCTGGACTCGTTGACATATAATTTGCTAGGTTTTGGTGGACATTGGGTCTGGCACGCATTTCGGTGCAAGTCGGATACCAATATCCGGGTCAACGGGTCATTTTGAGATCGGTTCATCGGAATCCAATTCCGGAGATACCGTTGAGTTCGTATCATCATTCTGGACTCGTTGACAGGTAGTTTGCTGAGTTTTGAGAACTTTGGCTCCGGCACGCATTTCCGTGCAAACCGAAATTCTAAGTTCTGGTCAACGGGCCAAAATGAGATCGGGTCAACGGAATCCAATTCTGGAGATACCGTTGGGTTTGTATCGACATTCTGGTTTTGTGGACATATAATTTGTTATATTTTATAGACTTATTTTCTTGCACATTTTTCGGTACAAAACGGCTCCGACACGGATACCGTTTTGACCCAAAATTACCTTTTCGCCCTTGTGTCCAAATTGGACCGTTGGGTAGGCTATCCTAGCTAATTTGACCATTCTGGACACGTTGGCGATGTTCATTTCATCGTCCGACAATGTTTGTTGATAATTTCTCTGAGTTTAACCTTTTATAATTAATTAATAATTAATTCACATAATGTTCGTATTTCGGGATTAGTACAACGAAACTGAGATCAGCCAATTCCAGTGATCTCACATCGCTGAAATTGACAAGTTGGACACGTGGATCACTATAATAAGATTATCAACCTTATCGATAATCTTTTTATCTCGATTTACGTGCCGTAAGTTTCAACGTGCAAAAACGAAGTACACTTTATATTAGACTAGAATTGACCCTGTTTGACCAGAGTTGACCAGTTGACCCAAAGTTAACTGTGAGTCAACACTTGACCTAGTTTGACTATATTATTGACCGAAGTCGACCTAGAGTTGTTTTGACTTATAAGAACCTAGAATAATGTAGATTGATTATAGAGATTCATTTATTCACAACTTGAATACCTTGTAACCTGTATTACTTTAAATAGGACTCTGTGGCTTCAGTGGGACCCCCTCCTATACTTATCAGCTGTTCAGGTTATCGAGGCGAGTACATTCTCTGATCATTTCATATCCTGCTTAGAATTATATTCCTGCTTTAGATTACTGTACTTGATGCTGTCACGACATTATCACGGATTAGTACTATATGGATCTTTTCATACGATGTTATCCCCCTCGGAAGCATCGGGTACATTATGTCATGTGCGTTTCACTTTCATCGTGTACTCCTGTGCTTTCATTACATGTGCACTCCTGTGAATCTTGTACTCTCATGTTCATGGAGCCCCATGTATACTATCATGTGCACCCTATATGGGCCCCCATGTGATATCCTGTGCAATAACATAACCTGTTTAGATCCTTGTGTATTGATTGGGGAAACGGGGGAGTGCTAGTAGTCGTGTGAACAATTCCATTGTAGTGTAGATTCCTGTGCAACCTCGATATCCTGTGCAAATCTGTCCTGTTCACATGTGCTATCTCGTACTCTGACTCACTAGCCACTGTTAGTTCTCTATTTATAGTAGATATTCTATTACAGTTCTCTCTCTTGTTTACATACTGTATTTCTTCAGATCCTGTATTTTACTCTACTGCATGTTTATATTTTCTAACCTGCTATGAACTGTTGAGATGTATTGTGCTCGCTCCAGTCCTGACTGGACCTGTTGATAAATTTTACAGATAGCTTGGGGATTGCCTGCTAGCCTAGAGGAGACACAGTAGAGGTCGTTTAGGTAGTTATTTCATTTTGTCTGGAGCTGTATTTACTTTGTGGATTACTGTATTTAGTTTTGAGATGTATTTCTGGGTTTATGTATCTTAGGCACTTAGACTTCTATCTCTTGTATCTATTATGGATTTTATGTTTTATCTATCCTTATCATGCTCTACCTTAGATGTGATTGAGTTTGTATCTGCTATGTCACCCCCATTCGGGGAGTATAAACTGCTTGGCATTTATATGTTAGATGTTGTGACCTAGGACAGCGTTCTACCGCCGACACTGCGGCGTAGGCTGGGCGTTGTTACGTTCTCGTACCCAAACAGTGGGTGCGGGTCGTGACACGTTTTTAGTGGTGGCCCATGCAGGTCAAGACTAAAGTGTAGTGGTATTCGAACTAGAGTACCACTACAGCCTGCAGTAGGATTAGGATATAATTTGAAGGTACTCAATCACAAATAGGAACCCTTGAGAGATTTCCGGGACGACCCTGGAGAATCTTATTTAACTTTGATTTGAAAACTCTTTTTTCCTTGATTAATTTATTTTACTTTTGTTGTTAAATTTGATTTTTATGGATTATTGTTGAATTTGAGTTTGTATTTATTTTGATGGAAGATTTTCGAATTTTGAATTTTGATGATAGCTGTTGCATTCGAGTTTGTATTTTGATGGATTTTGTTCATTTTGAATTTTGATGTTCGTTAATAAATTTGATTTGATTTTGAGTATTCATTATTGATTAATTAAATTTTTGGCAAGGTAAAATTATTTGGGCTAGGTCATCTAAGTTATGGAAATCTAGTCTTCTATAGTCACATTAGCCAGCATGGTGAGGACATATAGTCTGACTCTGGATGTATTTCTCGGGTGTGGGAATTTAAGGTTTTCGCAGCCAAGCATACGGCACCGCGAAAATGTTAAATACCATGATTCTAGAGATATGTGCATAAGTCAAGGGCTCTGTGATTATCGTAGCCTTGCTTACTAGTATGACGAGGATTTAGAGTACCATGATTCTGGATAGACGCATATGATTATCAGATTGCACCTTAAATATTTTTGAACATGTTTTCTCTACTTTTGTTCAGTCAAAAAAAAATTATTATTTGTTTGGTTGTCTAGTTTTCTATTATTTAACTCAGGAGTAAGTTTAGTGGATTTTATAAACCTTGTGTAATTTCTTGCTATGAGTTTTTCATAATACAATGAATCGATGATTTTGCTAAACTTTATCTTAGATTTGATATTTTAACTCTGGATTTCAAAATGGTTCCTTCTTTAAACAGATAAGCAAAACAGATTTTATCGTTATTCTTTCTTGTTATTTTCTTGTATTAGATAATAATATAGCTGTCTTGATTACGTCAATCACCTGCTTGCAATCTTGGTAGGAATCTAAATGTTAGTCTTAACGTAGAATTAATTTTATTGGGACATGAGAATATGTATATGAATATATATAGCAGACACTTGCCTAACACGTATGCATGCTACACTTGATTTTTCCACATATCTAGATACATATTGATATGTTGTTGATGTCCAAATTTTCATAACCAATATTTCTAGTTCTCTGCTTTCCATGTTTAAATTCGTAATTTAAATATAAATTTAATGTTATTAGTTTTGTCTACATAACTGTACATGTATGTTATACGTAGGGTTTCAATTCAAAAGAATTTTGGTTGAAAATTTGTGTTTAAATTTGTCAATTTAAGACTGTGTACATATTAACCTTTAATGCTGAATTTCCAAATGTTAGTTCAAATTGCTGTTTTATTTTCTTAAATGTAATATTGAGCTACCTTGTGGAAAGTAGGGATATAACGTTAGGTTTCATATTCTTACCTGATAGGTTGTGATAAACATTGAGTTGGTTTTTTTTTTAAATGTTCAAATTTCTCCAAAATCCTGAAAACTAGTTACATGTTAACATTTTTACATTGATTTCCATGTTTAGTTAAATTTCAGATTTAATATGTAATATTGAACTGTATGCGTAGATAAATGTATTGGTAGTATGATTAGGATTTCATTTCTATCATGATAGGATGTATTGGGAGCATTGAGATAGTTGTGATGTTTCAAACTCCTAAATTTTGAATTTGCATTATGTTAATATTACACTTGTTAAAATGTTAGCTCATTTCAGATTTGTATGTAAATGCTGAACTAAAACCTGGTTTAACTTTTTAATACTAAGCTATAACCCTGTACAAGGACACACACACACCCTAACATAATATATACTGTCATTTAACCTTATCCTTCCCCTCTATGTTATGATTATATATCTATAAGGATATATATAGAGTTTATCCATACATGTTATAATATATATAAATACATAGCTAAGTCTCTACTTTTTTTTATATATATATGGTTAGCTATGCATGTTATGATTAAATAAGTTGCGTGTTGCGTGTTGTGGATTGTTTAACCAATATGCCATGATGAGTGTAACTTGATAGCCGTTGTTTTAAAACCCAATTTCTCATATACACTTAAATGTATACTCACGTACACACACGCCTACTATCTAACTGTATGAACATGTCCCCATACACATGATGCTAGTTTTCCCTCTCTAACGCTCTCTCTGTATATATATTGTGATTGGATTTCAATACAAGTGACTTTCAATTCTTCAACTTGTGATTTTGATTTTCTTGGGATAGTACTTTTTCAGATGGTTGGTAGTTACCTTCCTTTATTTTTTTATGAGTACCAGTTTTCATATGGGGTGGTAGACAACCTTATAGTTTTGATGGTTGTTGTTTCTGTATCTTTCTATTTTAGCACCCTGGATTGCTTGTGTGTTTTGATATCCTATGACCGATTCAGTTAGCATGACTAGTATACCTAGATGAGACTTTCACTACCACCGTATGCCATGACCCTGTATGCCGTTCTTTTTTTTGATGGTATGTTTCATTTAAGTTCTAGGACTTTTATTGTGGGGGTTTGACCTAGAGGGAGTATGGACATTTTAATTTCGAGGACGAAATTTTTATAAGGTGGGTAGGATGTGAGCACCCTGAATTTCGGTTTGAATTTATTTTATTTTATTTTATTTTCTGATTGTTTAGTTTCATCAAATAATTAATTTTGTTATTTTTCTTTAAGTGTACTTTCCCATTCCTTTGATATTTGGAGTGTCAGGGATGTTCAACTCTGGAAATCTTCTTCACGAGTTTTGGAGTGGACATAATTACCTTCATGACGGTATATAGTGTCCCATCCAAACTTGTTCCCTTGTACTCTTTCTGTTTCGCTGAACTTCGGGTCTATTTAGACCATTTGATTATTATTTATTTTTCCCACTCTTTTCCTTGATCATTTTCAGCGTGTTACCATGACTTTTAAATTGGGAGTGCAAGACCAGTCAGTTTCTTGAAACCAACTCCTCATTGATGATCTACTCGAGACGCTCGTCACCCATGACCTTCGTGTCCCACTCAGACACGTCATTTTATGCTCCATTTGATTCGCACAACTTTCCCGACGCGTGACCCGATTTTATTTCACTCCACGGCGTCACATTCATTTTCCAACTTGATTTGTGGGTCCCCTGTCGACCAAAACCTGTCCGTCCCAACTATGGACATGGCCCACTTTGAGCCCACTATCCGTCCGCCACTTGTGTCCCAATTATTGGAATCCCCATGTGCTACTTATTCACTCATGATCATCAACGCCTATTTTTTTTAATTTGATTTTTGTATAATGTCCGATTTTTGTCCAATCCGGCTCCATCGAGTCTAGTCCAGCTCCATGATTTTCTCCATCGGGACACCCTCATATTTATTGTCCAAAAATATCAAGTACTCATTTCATCTATTTTTATTATTTAATGGGAAATTGTTCTTGATTTAATCCTTTGGAATTACCTATTTTCCTATTTTCCATCATGGCCATTGATTTCCCCTAACAAAATCTCCTTCATACAATCTCCTCATAAGCAGCCAACACCCCCTTGGCCAACATGGCCGGCCCTAATTTCTAGGTGGGATAACTTTTTCCTCCTCTCTCTCATTTATTACTATCCTCTCTCTCTCCCTTCCTTAATATTTTTTTCCACACTTCTTCAAACTACAACAACACCAGCAACATCTCCAACACACCCCGACCACACCATGGCCGACTACTCCTCCTCCGGCCTCCCCTGGCCGTGGCTCGCCGTCGGTCGCCGTCGGCCGACCTCCACCCGAGCACAGCCATCCTCTCCTCCTCCTTATTCCTCCTCCATCATCTTCCACCCGAGCCACCTCCTCCGCCAACACCACCACAGCCGCCTTGCCCGTACAGTTGTGCGCCACCCCGCCGCCCTTGCCACTGCAGTGGCCGCGCCGCCCCGTACGTGCGGTGGACGGCAGCAAGCGCAGCAGCAGCTGCTGCACCACCATGCACAGGCGCGCGCACATGAGCACGCGTGGGCCGCCGTCGTGCACCGCCACGCCACCGCGTGGGCCGCCGTGGCCCTTGGCCGTGCACCCCCTCACTCCGACGACCCTCCCTGGGTCCGCTGCTCCCTCTCAGGCGCGACGTATAGGCGATTTGTGCGTTTTGTACGACGTCCCGTCGTGACGCGCGCGAAATAAAGTTCGTTTTGGCGTCCCGTTGCAGCAACTTCGCACACATTTTGCCAGAGATCCGACCGTTGGATCGGCAATTTCTTCACTCCGTCGCAATCTCGGTATATCCACCTTCATCCCTGTCAATTTTTGTCCGTTAATTTTATCGTTTGATACATCAAAACCAGCCACCAAGTTGACCGTTTAAATTGTATTAAATTTGGACAGTTTCGCGGGGCCAACTTCGTCAGCTTGTATCTCCTCCACCGCAGCTCCGTTTGGCGTGCTACCAGTTCCGTTGTGAAGCTGGTATAATCCTCTTGCTACCCCTTCAGTTTTGTTTCATTGTGAGCTTGTTTGATTGGTTGAATTCGACGCCAAAGTTGGCCGTCCGAATTCGTAATTTCCAACTTGTGAAATTCCATTTTTGAACACGGGACTCCAGATTTCATTTCTGACACCACCATTAGACTTGTGGCTTCGTTCTGGCTTATTTTCATATAAAATTTGTTAGATTTGGAGAACGTGGGCCCGGGCACGTTTTTCGGTGCAAAGTGGATCCCACATTCTGGGTCAACGGGACTTTTTGACGCCGGCTCATCGGAATCCAATTCCGGAGATACCGTTGAGTTCGTATCGTCATTCTAGACTCGTTGACATATAATTTGCTAGGTTTTGGTGGATATTGGATTTGGCACGCATTTCGGTGCAAGTCGGATACCAATATCCGGGTCAACGGGTTATTTTGAGATCGGCTCATCGGAATCCAATTCCGGAGATACCGTTGAGTTCGTATCATCATTCTGGACTCGTTGACAGGTAGTTTGCTGAGTTTTAAGAACTTTGGCTCCGGCACGCATTTCTGTGCAAACCGGAATTCGGAGTTCTGGTCAACGGGCCAAAATGAGATCGGGTCAACGGAATCCAATTCTGGAGATACCGTTGGGTTCGTATCGACATTCTGATTTTATGGACATATAATTTGTTATATTTTATAGACTTATTTTCTTGCACATTTTTCGGTGCAAAACGGCTCCGACACGGATACCGTTTTGACCCAAAATTACCTTTTTGCCCTTGTGTCCAAATTGGACCGTTGGGTAGGCTATCCTAGCTAATTTGACCATTCTGGACACGTTAGCGATGTTCATTTCATCGTCCGACAATGTTTGTTGATAATTTCTCTGAGTTTAACCTTTTATAATTAATTAATAATTAATTCACATAATGTTCGTATTTCGGGATTAGTACAACGAAACTGAGATCAGCCAATTCCAGTGATCTCACATCGCTGAAATTGACAAGTTGGACACGTGGATCACTATAATAAGATTATCAACCTTACCGATAATCTTCTTATCTCGATTTGCGTGCCGTAAGTTTCAACGTACAAATAACGAAGTACACTTTATATTAGACTAGAATTGACCCTGTTTGACCAGAGTTGACCAGTTGACCCAAAGTCAACTGTAAGTCAACACTTGACCTAGTTTGACTAGATTATTGACCGGAGTCGACCTATAGTTGTTTTGACTTATAAGAACCTAGAATAATGTAGATTGATTATAGAGATTCATTTATTTACAACTTGAATACCTTGTAACCTGTGTTGCTTTAAATAGGACTCTGTGGCTTCAGTGGGACCCCCCCTATACTTATCAGCTGTTCAGGTTATCGAGGCGAGTACATTCTCTGATCATTTCATATCCTGCTTAGAATTATATTCCTGCTATAGATTACTGTACTTGATGCTGTCACGACATTATCACGGATTAGTACTATATGGATCTTCTCATGTGATGTTATCCTCCTCGGGAGCATCGGGTACATTGTGTCATGTGCGTTTCACTTTCATCGTGTACTCCTGTGCTTTCATTACATGTGTACTCCTGTGAATCTTGTACTTTCATGTTCACGGAGCCCCATGTATACTATCATGTGCACCCTATATGGGCCCCCATGTGATATCCTGTGCAATAACATAACCTGTTTAGATCCTTGTGTATTGATTGGGGAAACAGGGGAGTGCTAGTAGTCGTATGAACAATTCCATTGTAGTGTAGATTCATGTGCAACCTCGATATCCTGTGCAAATCTGTCCTGTTCACATGTGCTATCTCGTACTCTGACTCACTAGCCACTGTTAGTTCTCTATTTATAGTAGATATTCTGTTACAATTCTCTCTCTTGTTTACATACTGTATTTCTTCAGATCCTGTATTTTACTCACTACACCAAAATAGGCGATTACTCACGGTTATTACCGTGATAATTATTTTTCGTAACGGTAATAACCGTTACTAGTGAGGCGTGGTTAATATTTAGTCACAGTAATAACCGTGACAAATATTTGTTTTGGTAACGGTTATAACCGTGACAAGATTTTGTTTTAGTCACGGTTATAACCGTGACAAGAGATCGTTTTGGTCACGGTTATAACCGTTAGAGAAGTCCATTTATGTAACGGTTATAGCCGTGACCAATATTCCATTTGTCACAGTTATTAATGTGGCGGTTAGTTTGTTTTGTCACAGTTTTTACTGTGACTACATTAATTTTTTTCATTACTATTCTCCACTAATTGTCACAGTTATAACCATTACAATTGGACTATTTAAATTAAAAAAAAATTACATTCAACTGGTAACTAAACAATAAACAACACATCCAATTTCATAATATTTCACTTTCATAATAATTCAACCATTCCAAACCAATAACTAAACCACGAAATTTTCAATAACAATTCCGAGCAAGTAACTAAACCACATAATTTGCAATAACAATTCAACCATTCCAAACTAGAAACAAAACCACATAATTTCGAATAACAATTCAACCATTCAAATTAGTAATTAAACCACATAATATTTGATTAACAAGCAACTAAACCACATGATGTTCAATAGCATCCATACATTAATATTTTAATAAAGAAACATTCCATTGTTGGTTTCAATGACAACAAAACAAGGCTCTAGATGCATGAAGCAAACCCCAAAATATTTCAAACTTGTGTTTTTGGATAATCAAGACGAGGCTCTCTTGAGGAAGAATGAAAGTGCTTGCATCCATGCTAAAACTGTACATATTCCTGCATGTAAGAGTAAAAGAAGTATCAAATAAAAGCATACAAACTAGTAAAAGAAGTTTAAGGAAAAACAGTTGCTTAATAGAATTTTATAACCTGAAGTACTCCTGAAAGTAACAATGAAAATGAAGGAACATGGACCAAGAGAAAGATCAACATATTGAGGCAAACAATATGCAGAAAGCAGAAAGCAAATCATGTATCCAAAGTTCTCAGTCAAGTAATGAAGAGTTCAATTGCAGACAAAATATTATCTGCATCCAGAAAAAATATTATCAATAAGGTATACTATGCATAGAGCGTGTATCATGGTGAAAGATTTATTCAATTTAATGCTATATATTAGTTTTCTTGTGCTGGGACATTTCAGTTGAATTAGATTTTGCTAGGTTTAGAGAGGAGAGATAATGTTTCTTATTTCTTTGTTGTATGAAACTAAACTGCTTATATCCAACAGGTTAGTTCAACTATAGTCAACTAGCTATCTAGATTTATAGCATAATTATTTTATGCTCGTAACTATCTTGGTTTAGAATTTGAAATCAAGATAGAGGATTGAAGATAGACCAATAGTTTGTCATAAAAATTCTGACCCTCTCCTGATCTAGGGAAGCACGGACACTCCAAAATGATTGTCGTTTCCATGACCACCATGACCACGCCAGACACTTAATGGGCACATCATAGAATACATGTAGCAAATGAATGACAAGTTGACAAAGATAGAAATAGTATTAACTTGACACAGCAAAAAGATAATAAAACAGATTAGATTTGGAGCACCATATTATAATAAACAACATATATCTGGCTAACATTATTCAACAGGTAAAATAAGCAAATAGTGAAGTTCAGTTGTGTAGACATGCAAAGGTGTTATGGTTGCAACCATTAGTAAAACAGAAAAGTACATTTTAAACAGACAAACTCAATGCAAAATATATCTCCAATTTATAATTTACTTGGAAAGATCATTTGTGAGTAGCCGATGTGGAACAAAACCCACAACTGCTGCAACAAGACTCCTGCGTACCGCTTACACAGGATCAGGAGAGGGTCAAAATTTATACAGGGTATTTGGACAATTGCAGGGTACCGCTTACATAAGACTCCTGCGTACCGCTTACACAAGACTCCTGCGTATTTATGCGTACCGCTTACACAAGACTCCTGCGTACCGCTTACACAATTTGGACTCCTGCAGGGTATTTGGACAATTGCAGGGTATTTGGACTCCTGCGTACCGCTTACACAAGACTCCTGCGTACCGCTTACACAGGATCGTTGGATAGAATATAATATTCATATCCATATTACTAAGTGGAAGGTTCGTTGGAAAACAAGCACGACTCTACCAGACATGGACAATTGCAGGGTATTTGGCCTCCAAGATGCTCTTGGAGAACCCTGAACTGGCATCCATTCTGACTTGTGAGGAAGACCTGGAGCTTCTTGAGGGCTGTAATAGTTTATTAGTACACCAAAGAGTTGTCATAACAAAGAGTATACTTTGGAAGGGAGCTAGCTAGCTACAAATTCTAGACTACTGCATACAACAAAGAGTTGTCATAACAATAACACCTTTTCGTTAGAACCAGGGCTATAGCCTAGCAACTTTGGCGGAAAGGTTTTCTCTAGTTTCTCAGAAGGAACACCTTCATCTTCTTCGCAGTGAAACGTGACTGCAATGAACCTGCATCCTCATTTGTGAATTAGGCTGTTTGTGGAAAATGAGATTCAAATTACAAAAAACAAAAACTGTGGTGAATTGTTTAAAAGCACAGTTTGTCACATAAGGTTAAGAAGCTATTTGACTGAATAAACTTTCACAGACGACGCGCTGAGAATTGATAAATGTTGGAACACAAGATAGACATAATGTCAGTACCAAGCACATAGAACTTTGATGTGCAATTTAGTAATAAAATGACTAGAAAATGTCTTGATATACCAGATGTTCCTTTCCTGTCTAGCAGTAAACCTAAACATGACTTTAGACTGTGACTGGAACCGTATTGAGCTTATGACTTCAGTCCAACATTTATTCCTTTACCTATGAAATAAAGAAGTTACTTCTCTACTATTGTTGACCTTTTAATGCTCTAATTTGATTTACTCTGTTGCATCTATGGGAACCGCTTCACTGTTCCTTCACATAACTTTTGAAATGATAAGTGTATCGCATAAACTGCCACAAGGGGGTGGCCCATCGGTAGGGCTGGTAAGGGATATAGGGGAAGTCATGGGTTCAAGCCCAAGCCTTAATAAAATAAATAAATAAGTGTATAAACTCCCCCCAGATCACTGTGTAGCTGGCATCGGGCCAAAACTTTTTCCTTTAGAAAGTACAGCCTAAAGGTTATGGTGAAAATTAGAACACCTACAAGAATAGCCATTTATGATCAAAATGGGACCATAAGGACCAGGTTTCTAAGCCATTATTGTATCACTTCCAATCCTTCATTGAGAGCTTTGCTTCTTACAGTTTTTGTGGTTTTCGAGAGGGTTAGATTTAGTTCTGGGCGAGTTTCATTGTTAGAACTAACAGCTTCTTAATTGTAGAAGCATATGTCTCCAAATACAATGTCCCTCTACTCTAACCTCCCATCTTTTTCCCCCTCTTCTCACTCGACTCGCACGTTGCTCCACTATTCTAATGATGAACAGAAATTCCCGATCCCTCGTATATAGAAACTATAAAGTTTTTAAACCTCAGCTTTAGATATCCATGATACCTAGCTAGCTAGCTCCCTTCCAAAGTATACTCTATACAATAAATGGATCAAACTAGCTTTCACCATGGGCCATGCATTAACTTGCCCAAAGTTCAGGGAACCATTCTGTAGCCCTTCTCCTAAGGGAAGTTCAGGGGATGTCAAACTTGCCCAAAGTTCCTTAGTTATAGAAGAATATAAACAAGATCAACCTGTGAATGAAGAATTGAATGTGAACATATCAATTACTGGCAAAATCCTTGCTAGTTGTTCTTCTTCACCAAAGGATGACAATCTAAAAATTTTGGAAACAGATGTTGAACCTGATACATGTTAAGATGGACAGCTGAAGCAAATAACAGGTCCTAATGAATCTGTTGTTAAATCAGTCATGGACAGGTGTGACTTCGATCTAAATGAAGAGTATGACTGTTTAATAATTTCTCTCTCTAGCATTCAACCTGCTCCAAGGAGTGTACCTCATACCATCATGTGGTTTAATACTAATACTAATAGAAGCCTTAACGTTTCTGCGGAGGACAAGAACACAAGACAGAAGAATAAGCCTTAACGTTTGTGAAGTAGGTGGTGTAACAGTTGGTAGCACACCACTCTTGCATAAATTGGACTCTACAACAATGGACAACATATCATATGCAATCAATTATTGGTCCACAGGTCAAATGCAAGCAGTTTTCTTGCGCCATGAAGAAGCAGTGCTTGCGATTGGATCCCTTGTTTATGCTACAAGTCCAAAAATTGCCAGATACATGCCTGAGTTCTATAAGTATCTGGACATGAGTGTTGTCTCCCTTGCATTATCTATAGTAGGAATGATATGGGATCCAGGTGGCTCAGATGGAGAAGGCACATGGTGAGCAATACTTGAAGGAGAAAATGGTTACCATTTGGTTTCTAGTGATCCTAACTATGATAAAACTGTGACTTCAGTCATATTGAATCATCTGTTGTAGATGTTCTTGCTCTCTTTGTGGCTTGAGCCGTGGTTGATGAGAGACTTCCTCTAGCATTCCTGATAAAACAAGTGGCTATGATTACTAGATTACATGAGAAGAAAGCTATGATGTAAATGGAGGCCTGCAGTACTTAGTATGGGTATGGGATCCAGGAATCAATTTTTAGTATCAGTCAATATATGTTCTATTGCAGGGGAATATAGTGGTAGTGACGCCCTTATGTAGATGCTCTTATGCAGTATCGATATACTCACTGTTCAGCATCAGGTCAGTTGGTAGCCAAGCCAAATTGTTAGTTAGTTACTGCCTAACCAGTGAGGATAGTGAACTAGAGTATCAGTCAATGAAGTCAGTATCGGTTCAAGTCCATATTCAAGCTCAGTATCCAATTTCAGTTGGTAAAGCTCTCCAGTTCAATAGCTCAGTGGGTTCCCTATGAAAAATTTATCAAAACCTATCCATACCTTGACCTTGAGACAAGGTTAATTTAAAGGGGTGGGTATTGATACGAGCCGATGATTTTAGTCCAGTATCAGACTGTGCATTGCAGTGTCAAAGAGGTGCAAAGGTTCAGCACATTAGAAGATTAGCTGCTAGAAGAGTAGCAGGAATGGTAGAAGTGTGTTAGGGCCTTCATTCTTCTTCAGTATCAGATAGTGTAGCCAGAGTATCAGAGCAGTTAGTTAATCTAAGTAATCAGATTAATTTTGAGAAAGAGACATCTTCATCTAATTATGCAGCATTGCTGTTTTCTGGGATCATTTCCGTATGCAACTGACGCCCCAATGCACATAGTCATGCAGCTGCAACTAGTGTAAGAAATGATTAAAGCAAACCATGAAGAGATCACAAATAACAAAGACAAAGACGGCTACACCACAATAACTCTGATACAAATCCATAAATTAGTACCTAAGTATTTAATCAAAGTAAAGTCAGATTTATTGAACAAAACAAGAATAACATAAAGAATATCATGAGCTCAACTTTCTTACCTTATGCAAAAGGAACCCTGATGCTTCACTAATTGACCAAAAGCAAACGAAGGTAGGCCTTCCAACTGAAATATAAAAAATTAATTCAGATAAACCATAAGATATATACATCTCGTGAACAGACAATAAAAATAAGAAAACAAGCAGATATCTAATTCAATGGCAACTTCTATCAACCCCTATGCTAACCGAGGAAAGATAATCCTCAAAAGCTGGGTCCATAAAAGACCAATAGCACAGAGAAAATATTACCAAGATCTAGAAATGAAACATGTATATTTTAGCAATATATAAGATGTATTCTTACATTTCATCACAAATCTGAATTCAAATCTATGCAGTTTAGCATTAGTAGAATAGTCTGTTATGAATGTGAACTTAATACTAGACTTGAAAAATAGGTATAGCCATATTGTATGGCAAGCACTTTTTGGCAGATAACCATATATCCAGCACAAAAGGTTCACCTCCTACAAATATGATTATTTGTTACAAGTCAAAATGGCAATGAAATTGGGGTAAACAAAAAGCTGGTACCTTACATCCACATCTCTTACAGAAAATTACTAAACCCATTCACATTCTCTCATCATCATGATCAACTGTGCCAAGGAGGCACGGCCTGGCCACACTAGTGCATCTGCTGTGCACTTCAACATCTTCACTGTACAGGGAAAGCCTTCCCTCAAAACTTTAATTATCTGATGCCAACACAAGATTTCAAATCATTTAACAGAAGGAGGCACGACCTGGCCACACTAGTGCATCTGCTGTGCACTTCAACATCTTCACAAGTACTAGAATTCGAACCAAAGCACATAGTATAAAGAGTGGAAATCAGTTTCAAAACCAACATTCTGATTCCAAAAAAAGTCATAAACATGAGATTACATAATGTTAGTGAATAATGTAACTTGTGAAACATAAGTAGGGGAGCAAAATCGATAATTTGGGGTCGGTTGTTTGAATCATTTACCCAAACATAAGTGGGGGAGCAAAATCGACTATTTCCTCCCAGAAAACAATCCAGTAATTTCTGTCGCAGCCAAATTAGGACAAAATTTAATAAGAAGATGGGAGAGCAAGAGGAATCCTAAAACAACAAATTGCAAAGAGAAAACACAAGTCTTACCACCACAAAACCATTAAGGGAAATGAATAAGCTATAAGCAAATAGCAACTGGCCCTACAATTGCACCCGAAAAAAGATACAAGAGATTTCATAGGATTCGATTATGAAAAATCATACGATGTTGCATCTAAATTTATCCCTTGATACGCAATCGAAAGAAGAAGAAAACAAATCTAAGATGGAGTAGCTAATAAAAATTTAGATCACTCATCCATAACATAGAACAAACGGATAATAGGACATCATGAGAAGCCTCTAATAAGAAAAACATTTTTGTTGCCAGATTATCAAGATGTACCAATATTTTTATATGTTTATGAACATCAAACCACTAAGACTGTCCAAGAGCACATATATGCAGGTAGAATATACCAATTGGTGAAAGGAAACTTAAGGAAAAAAAAAGAAGCTAAATCATAGAAAACCATATCGTAAAAAGACTGGTAGTAATACTTTGCATTGCAGGAAAATAACAGACTTCACACTTCTTATCAAGGAGTACTTAGTTGCTTCTATGGGTCGATGACATAGATAAAGTGTATTGCACTCCAATCTGAATACTCAATTTAAATTAATTAATTTTTATTTCCTTTTTATTTTTTCCTTGTTTTAGGAAATTGGAATGGCAATCATTTGAGGCAATCTTAAGTAAGCAATAATCATATGTGACAAGCAAAATAGGAATGGAAGTAGAAATAATGGAGAAAGAACTGCATAAATAACACAATATGTAACCATACCTAAAGTTATATTAGACAATATAATGAAACGAATCGAACAAAATGGAAACTTGAGCCCAGTTGGCAGGCACCATACAAAAATATGAAGTACAACACACCTTGGACCGACGTCCCTACTCACATGTGTTCCAGTTCTAACATCAAGATAATAGGCAAATATCAAAGGGGCTAATGGCAGGTGACTAACTACTCATGATGAAGAACAAAGATTTGCGTCAACCCTTTCCATGTAGAATAAAACAGGTTCTACTTTACATATACAAAAAAAAGCATTAGAAAGCATGCTGCATATCCACATTAATATAAACCTGTATCAAGCAAGTTTGAGAGTTCTTGATGATAGTATTATGTCTAATTATGGGAGTGTTATTTACCTTTCCATTACACTAGTCCTAAAATGCTCTTCTGTACCAATTCTTGAAAGCAAAAGCTATTTTAATATGAAATTCAGTACAAACCTCCACTTGAATCCCATGCGAAGAACATAACAAAGAAAAACTAGGTTCTACCATTCTACTTAAATGAATATTGAAAAGGCACTACCTAACAACTCCTGACAATAATCCAAACCAATTAGATGGATCCCTTTGTGTTCAAATTCATTATCTTCTTGAAGCTCAGTAGCATAACCTTCCTCAAGACAATAAGAACAAAAACAAATCAACAGAAAAGCATCATGAATAAAGACTTTGAAGTTCCAATCACTAATGAGTATATGTATATCTACATGTTTTCTTTGCCAACACTTTCCTCTTTCAAGTATCATCATAAGAAGTTGTTAGCAAGATAAATATGGTAAAAATGATCCTGAATGCACATTCAAACAAGGATGTGTTACGAGCAATCCAGAAGTATCAGACTATCAGTCAGTCAATGAGATAGCAGCAGAAGATGGAGGCCCATATATCATATTTCGTATAAAGTTCAGTTCATCCCCCCCCAAATGAACAATAAACCTGTATCAACAAGGAATAATCCTAAAAGAAATCAACCAAATCAATCTGATACATTCACGACAACAAGTTTTAGTAAATTCATTTGTAAATAAAGAAATAAAACCAACAATGAACAATAATTTCTTGATCGAGAAATGACAAAAGTACCTTTGGGCTGGCCAATGATATCCTTACCACTTCAATGATGCTAGAGGTGTTGTGGTGGTAGCTTAATCGAACCCTAATCAAAGAAAAATCGAGATTGTGAGAGAGAATGAAAGAAAAAACAAACCCTAATCTAATGGAAATCAACCCTAATCAAATAAAGATTGTGAGAGAGAGAACGACTGTACCTTCAACTCTTCGCGTACAAGCAGGCTTGACTAGGGTTTCCCCATGAACTCGAGAGATGTAGCCGATTTCTCAAGTGACTAGGGTATGTTTATGGCTGGGAGGAAGTTTTTTTAGAGAGAAGGGAATTTGACTAGGGTTTTCTCAAGAGAGGAATTTTTTAGAGAGAGACGGGAAAATGGAGGGAACATAAAAAAAAGGTGCGGGGAAATTTTGGTTTGGAACTTCTCGGTTCCATTATTTGTCACAGTTTTTAGTGTGGCAATCAATGTAAAATAAGTAAATTACATTATAAGTATTTTTGTAACATTTTTTTATTTATTGTCACGGTTATCACTGTTACTAGTCTATCACGGTAATAACCGTTACAAATCAAAAATAAAATGTGTTACAAATTGCATATTTTGGTGTAGTGACTCTACTGCATGTTTATATTTTCTAACCTGCTATGAACTGTTGAGATGTATTGTGCTCGCTCCAGTCCTGACTGGACCTGTTGATAAATTTTACAGATAGCTTGGGGATTGCCTACTAGCCTAGAGGAGACACAGTAGAGGTCGTTTAGGTAGTTATTTCATTTTGTCTGGAGCTGTATTTACTTTGTGGATTACTGTATTTAGTTTTGAGATGTATTTCTGGGTTTATGTATCTTAGGCACTTAGACTTCTATCTCCTGTATCTATTTTGGATTTCATATTTTATCTATCCTTATCATGCTCTACCTTAGATGTGATTGAGTTTGTATCTGCTATGTCACCCCCATTCGGGGAGTATAAACTGCTTGGCATTTATATGTTAGATGTTGTGACCTAGGACAGCGTTCTACCGCCGACACTGCGGCGTAGGCTGGGCGTTGTTACGTTCTCGTACCCAAACAGTGGGTGCGGGTCGTGACACCTTCACAAACTTTCGGAAATAGCCAGCCAAGTCCAAGAAACTTCTGTTCTCAGCAACTGAGCTTGGGGTAGACCACTTCTCCACAGCAGCTATCTTCTTAGGATCCACCAAAATTCCTTCTCATGTGACAACATGGCTAAGAAAATCCACCATATCTAGAAAGAATTCACATTTGGATAGCTTACCATATAACTTCTCTTTCCTCAAAGTTTCCAGAACTTTCCTGAGGTGCTCCTCATGCTCCTCTTCAGTCTTTAAATAAATCAGAATGTCATCGATGAAGACAACGACAAACTGATCTAGGTATTCATGGAAAACCTTGTTCATAAGGTCCATGAATACAGCAGGAGAATTCGTCAGTCCAAACGGCATGACCAAGAATTCAAACTGCCCATACTTGGTGTTGAACGCCGTCTTGGGAATGTCCTCCTTCCTGACCTTGATCTGTTGGTAGCCGGATCTGAGGTCAATCTTTGAGAACACCTTGGCTCCACTGAGTTGATCAAACAGGTCATCGATCCGGGGCAGAGGGTACTTATTCTTGATAGTGATATTGTTCAACGCCCGGTAGTCGATGCACATCCTCACAGTTTCTTCCTTCTTGGGAACAAATAAGACAGGTGCTCCCCAGGTTGAAGCTCCGTCTCGAATAAATCCTAAAGCCTTCAGTTCATTGATCTGATCCTTCATCTCCTTGGCCTCCTTTGGGTTGACTCTGTAGCATCCCTTAGAAATAGGGGAAGAGCCGGGGACTAGGTCAATGGTGAACTCTATGTCTCGATCTGGGGGTAACCCGAGAAGACTATCAGGGAAGATATCCATAAATTCGGCTATGATAGGATGGGGAGGTCCGGATTCTTCTGTGATAGAGGTATAAGTAACACACTCCATATCCTCCGGAGTTCGAGAGATTTCAAACTCCGGTTCTCCAGGTGGGCTGAAGACTACACATCCTCTGTGATAGTCTATCAGTGCATGCTGCTTACTCAACCAGTCCATCCCTAGGACTATATCATAATTGGGTAAGGGCATCACAAGCAAAGGTGCTATGAATTTATGGCCTGATATGGTTATAGGGCAATTACAGGTCTCAGTGATGGGTAGGGGTCCTCCATCGGTCATGACTCTACAAATCTTCTTGCTAAAGCCAGTATCTATGTGGTGTGCAGAGATGAACTTTATGGATATGAAACTATGTGATGCTCCTGAATCAAATAAAGCTAAGGCAGGATAGGAATGCACATAAATGAAACCTGCGATGACATCAGCTGTAGGTTCCTGCTCTGGCTCTTGTTCCTCTGCTGCTAGGGCAAAAGCTCGCCCAGTCTTCTGTTGATGCTGCCCAAATTGTTGTTACTAAGTGGGCAGAGGACCTTTCTGTTGAGTTGCTCCAGTCCGGTGGGCCGTCGAGGGACAGTCCTTCACTTGATGGGTGGAAGACCCACAGACCAAGCAATGTCCTAGTCTCTTTCTGCAGATATTTGCTTGATGCCCCGGCCTTTTATAATAGTCGCAGACAGGGATTTGCCTCTGAGGTGCCCTATTATTGTTCCTTGCCTGCTGGTTCTGCTGCTGGTGGTGGGAAGGCCAGTTGTTATTATTGTTGTTGGGCCTTTTCTGATTACCCTGGAAATTGTTAGTTCCAGGATAATCCCTCTTTGAGCGAGCGGGTTGGCTTTTCTCTATATCTTGAGCTCGTTCCAGAATCTTTTCATAGGTTTTAGCACCACCTGAGATCATATGGGTGCGGATCTCCTCTCTCAGCCCATGTCTAAATCTTTCAGCACGATCTTCAGGGTCAGCCACCAGGTTCTTGGCAAAACGGCTGAGTTGGCCAAATTCTGTCGCATATTCTCCAACAGTCATATTTCCTTGCTTTAGATTCTGGAATTGCCTCTCCATCTCCCGTAACTCTGATGTTGGGAAGAACTTCCTCTTGAACAACCTCTTGAAAGTGTCCCAGTCAATCTGCCTGTCCTGGAGTCGGGGTTCATTCCGATACCAAGTGCTTGCTACATTTTGCAGTTGGAGTCCCACTGCTTCAGCCTTGAGGTCTTCTGGAAGTCGAGCGACGCTTAGGAGACGCTCCATACTATCGAGCCATTCATCAGCATATACGATTCCCTCGGTTCCCTTGAAGGGTCGAGGGTTATGCTTCTTGAGACTCTCAATATCGCCCACCTTGGCAATATGATTCCCATTAGTTAAATGGCCTTAATATTACACAAATTAATCCTTAAATTTATGTTTACCTTGGCAGGCCTTGGTTCCTGTTGAGCTGCTTCTCCTCTCTCTAGTGCATCCATTGCCACGCTATGGGCATTCTCCATGCCTTCTCTCATAATTGTCGTCTGCTCGCGATGAGCTTCAGCTTGAGTTCTCTGGGCTTCTAGCACTCCTCTTAGCAGACCTATGAGGTCGGTGGGGTCCACAGGCACCGGTGGGACAGCTGGAGTGGGCAAAACCAAAGGGGGTTACATCTCCGTCTGGGAGGATGATGGGTCCACCGTTGTATTATGGGAACGGTCGGCTAGCTGCCGAGGTGTAGGATCTGGACTTGATTGGGGAGGTGGGGTATGATAGGGTGAAGATACCCCATCTCCAGCAGGATTGGTATTGTCAGTGGCCATTGTCTGGAAGGTTTAGGATATAAACATAAGCAAGGTAGCCTACCAATCTATAATCAAACAAAAATATTTACATATATAATTCGGACCTATTATTGTGACAAATCAATATTCTAGTGTTCTAATTGTCTCTAGATATGTTTTCCTAAGTTGTTGATAGAGACCTGCATGGGCCACTACTAAAAACATGTCACGACCCGGTTCCAATTACTTGGGACGAATCGGATCATGCCCAGCCTGTACCGTTGATGAGACGGTGGCAGTAAGCTGTAACTTCCATATGCAGGTAATCAACAACTTAAACTAAATTTGCCATAACATTTATTATTCGATAAATTTAAAAACTTGTCCAATGCCAAGTACAAACATAAACCATCAACACAAATAACATTGTTTTTAGACAAAAACTAACAAACTGGAAAATAATCTCTAAATAAAAGCAACATCTTCCTCCAGAAAGCCATCCTCAAGAAGCACAGCAGGGTAAAGCTCATGGTCATACTAGCTACTAATCATTAGCTCTGTATCCTCAACAGGACCTAAAAAATATAGTCTCCAGTCAGGAGGGAGCAAAGTACAAATTCATGATATTTTAACAATTGAAATTAATAATGGAATTATGCACTTTTAAACAATTTGAAATAAATGATTTTTCAACAGTTAAAACAGTGTGATATGAATAGGTAATGAATATGACTGGATTGGGTTTGTTACAGTAATATCCTAGTGATATGTTATGGCTTATCCCCGTGTGTTTGAGGGGTAAGCTAACACATTCAGTTATACTAATTTGGCTGTGGTCATATCCACTACACTACTCCCCCAATCTCCAATAGTTACAGTAGTTACAGTCAATGCTCTCAAAGAGAGTTTCGTGTTGTATCGTAATTTAAAATTGCATTAAAACAATTATTAACTAATTGTAATCTACCACAAAATTGTACTTGCCTCAAACGATTTGACTGGATTCGATATGTCGGATTGGAAATTCAGATTCTTCCTTGATATCCTACATTAGGAAACTTGTCTCAAAAAACTAAAGTTGCTAATGATGCTATACTAGTTGAAATTTCTAGTTGTGTCCTAGTAAATTTTAGTCTTGATTTAGTTAACATAAACAAAACGCTATTATTAGTGCGTTATAATTAAGAAACATCAATTTATATTTAATTTCGAGAAAATTGTATTTATCAGTTTATTTGGAAAAACTTAATACTTTTGATAATTATATAAAAATATACTTTTCCTTTAAATGAGAAATATCGTGAATTTCCAAATTGTAATTAATATAATTTCTATTCCTAATTTTACGCATTCTCACAAAAACCCAGAAAACCACAGCTACTACCTACTTATTACAAAACTGTAGAATAGTAAATGGGCTTATGCCCTTACATTCCCAAGAATTAAAATAAGAGAAAATTCGTTAGTCCTGTAAACTGCCTACAAAATTAAATATAAATAATATTTAATAATTCTAATTAAAAGTATAAAATATTAGTGAGTCTCAGAACTGGTCCAATCGTCATTTTTATAGCTAATGCCTCAACGTCCGGGCGAAACCGGTTTCGTTTGTAGTTAGCCTCGGCCCATTGACCAATACGGTCGTCGCCCAAATAAATCCAAATATTTTGTATTTTTCGAAAAATCATTTTAAAACTATATAATTAAATTTTATAGAAATTTCGGCAGCATTCCCTCTATTTTCCGGATAACCCAAAAAGTGGGAAACGTGCCAATTTTTCCTGCAAAATAAATCCCAAACCAGGGATACCCAAATATATCCACAAAACTATTTTTCGAAATAAATTCAAAATCCCGAAATGATATCGGAATTCCCGAAGTAATATCGAAAACTCACAGAATCCTTTCAGAAAGATTCTCGGAAATTCCGAGAGAATCACAGAACCAAGTTTTAACTAAAAACCCAAAATAATATATATAAAATCTATAATCACAGAATTACTTCCGAAGCAAAACCAACAGAAACTAACCAAGAACCAAAATTTTGAATTCCCGAAGGAATCGGTGGACCAAAATCATCACAGACCAAAAGAAAACTATGGGACTATCCAGAGGTTACCGAAATCGACGGAATTCGAAGTGATGCCTCGGACTCGAAACATGCGGAACCGCGGAACAGAACTGAAATCACGTCAGAAACTCACGGGGAACGGGGCTCTTCGGCACAGTGCCACGTGCACAGATCGGACGACCAGGGCTGTCGCCGGCGGTCAGCGGCGAAGGGCGGCGCCGAGGTCGGACTTGGGGAGTGGGGCGCTGGAGGCGGGGGATCCGACCTGGGGTCGGCCAGAAAGCAACAACGGGGTCGGGGAACGCCGGAGAACGTGGATCGGGGCGCCGGGAAGCGACGAGCGACGGCTGGGCCGGGGCGTCGGGTCGGGATTGGCGGCGGATGACAGTGGCGGGCGGTCGGAAAAGGCTCCGGTTGGCTAGGGTTTGGGGGTTTGGGTTTGGGAAAGAAAAATGGTGATGGAGAAGATGGAGAAGGAAGAGGGTTTATATAGAATGGAGAACAGAGGGGGTGGTCGGCCATGTCGGTTACGGAAGGGGAAGGGAATGGCCACGGCCGTTCGGAAAAGAAACGAAGGGGTCGTCGGTTAGTTTGGAGAAGAAAAAATGAAAACTCATTCATTCCAACCAAAGTGATAAAAAGTTTGTACAAACACTAATGAATGAAAATTCATTCATCCATTCACAGAATGAATGGTCCGTTGAAGTATAAGTATGGCCTTTGGGCTCAAAAACTAATGGGTTAAATCCTAAAGGCTTCAATGGGCTTTAACAAATAGGCTTGGTTTTTAATGAAAAAAATGGCTTTGGACCTAAAGCTTAAAAAAATAAATTTTAAAAACTTTTGGCCAAATTTGTTTTTCTTTTTTTTTCTTTTTTTAAGAAATTCGATAAAAATATTTGTAATAAAAAACTAAGAATGTTTTTAGTTTTAAATTCGGTTTCGGGTCTGGATGACAAACAAAAATTCATGTTTTATTTATTTTAAAATTAGTAACTTTCTATTTAGTTTTTTAATACTAATTTGACAAAATATTAAAACACTAAATTTTAATAATTTAGAAACAAAAATCGAATTTCCAGAATTAATTAACTAATTCAAGTAATTAACTAAAATTACGGGTTTCACAGTTGGAAATCCATCTGGGCAGTTAATATTGATTGCAATAAATCTGTATTGTGATGATTTGTTGATATCAGCAAATCCAAGTAAATAAATCTTGGTCAATCTCTTGCCACGTGTCCCAACTGCCTGTTACGTCGATTGCCATAAATCTAAATTATTGAGATTTGATCAACTCCTGCCGTGTGTCTTAAATGCTGCGAGTCGCATGGAGGACTGTCATAGTTGAGCCGCATGAGTGCGGCCTCGTGTTAGAGACGCATAAGGGTGGCCTTATCTGAACCGCATGAAAGTCCTTTAATCTGAACCGTATGGAGGTCCTTACAACTGAGCCGCATGGACGTCCTTACAACTGAGCCGCATGGAAGTTCTTTAATCTGAACCGTATGGAGGTCCTTACAACTGAGCCGTATGGACGTCCTTACAACTGAGCCGCATGGAAGTCCTTTAATCTGAACCGCATAGAGGTCCTTACAACTGAGCCGCATGGTCGTCCTTGCAACTAAGCCACATGGACGTCATTTAATCTGAATCGCATGGACGTCCTTACTACTGAGCCGCATAGACGTCCTGTCACGACCCGCACCCACTGTTAGGGTACGAGAACGTAACAACGCCCAGCCTACGCCGCAGTGTCGGCGGTAGAACGCTGTCCTAGGTCACATCATCTAACAATATAATGCTAAGCTGTAACTCCACTTTCCGGTATTTTTAAATAAATTCTAGTTATTATGCAATTGACATTATTAAGTTTAAATAATAATTTAGCTTTCATTTAAATTTTTGGATGATAAGATTTTGGAGGGAATTAATTTTTGGACAACTTTTCAAATTTGAAAAGTTGTTATAACCACTTTGGGCCACCATGTGGGTTCTCAACTGATTTTAAATCTTTTCCTGCAAAAGTGAAACAACAGAGGTTCTTTTTGTTAATAGTTATTGGCGGAAGGGGGTGTTTTGCTATTTCTGTGAGCGGGAGGGTCTTTTTGTAAGAAAGCCAACTTTTTCCCTTATAATTATTGTTCTGGAGAGAGAGAGAGAGTCATTCTCTCATTCCAACGTTCTTCTGATTCTTTTCCTTGTCTCAGTCTTTCGAACGCTCGAGAGCACTCGAGTGCCTCGGCTTCCCAACCCTTCGAGTCCTCCGCCCTTTTCCACTGACGGCGATGACACCGACGCGGCAACGACGACTCGACGATCCTTTCCATTGACGATGACGACGGCGAGCGGTGGCTTCACGACGATGACGACGGCGAGCGGTGGCTTCACGATGATGAGCGGCGATAGGAGGCGGAGATCTTCTCAGTAGCAGCGTCTGTGCAGCAAATCGACGCAGCGGCGGGGCAAATCTCTTCTCGGCGGATCGTTCTCTCGACAGGGGAACGAGTGCATCTTCCGCGACTCCGACTCGACACTGAGTTCGTGTCCTGTTCTCTGTAGAGGTAGATTCTTTGGTCCATCTTGTTCCAAATGTCCTGTTCCTTTCCGATCTAGCTTTTGAGTCTATTTTCCTTTAAAATTCCAGATCTGTGAGTTTCGTCGATTGATCGGAAGTTGAGTTCATCTGATCGATTTAGTTGGACGAGCCATTCCTCCCTGAGTTCGAAGAAGAGCTCGATCTGACCCTTGTAAGTAGCCGATCTATTATTTCCTTCTGTTGTGTTTTCGTTCCATCAAATAATATTTTTGATCGCAATTAGATTCTGAGATCATGCTATGTGCTGATCCATTATTTTTCCTTTGGTTATTGTATTCAGAACTGTGGGAATTATTTCGGTAGTAATTTTAGTCCAGTCATATCATCATAGTGGGTCAGGTGGGGATCTTTGATTATATTTTTGGATCAGATCATTCCATATTATTGTGATATTCTGATAGATCGTTCTGGGTTTGTTTGTTGCTCGTGTGTTAGGATTGACACTATAAGTCGGGACAACATTCAAATTGTAGAGTGGAGCTCGATTTCGATCTGAATTCCTTCCAGGTAACTAATCTACTCACCTAATCGTCCTTATTCAGTTTTGCTAGTTTTTCTGGCTATGATACCAGTGTTGTGCTTGTTTCATGTGTTGGGTTGTGTCTTGCTTGTGTTGAGGACTCATGTTCATGTTGATGCGTACCGGAGTAGGACTAGTGGCAGCCAGTTGGCTTGAGTCGACCGTAGCTCGTGTCCAAGTTACTTGAATACCTTGCGTGTGACCAAGTTGATGTACCTGGGGTTGCTGTGTGCGTGTACCAGTATTGTAGCTCATGTTCAGAGAGCTGGAGCAGTGTGCGTGAAGAGTTGGATTCAACGTGGTTCCTTTATTTGCTCAATCTTTCAATGATGGTCTGATTTGCTAAATTTAAATTGTGTAGAGTATTTTGTGGATTTGATTTGAATGTATATTTCACTTTTATTTGAGCATTCTTTTATTGTTCCAGTTTTTGTAATATTTGTGGGTGGTGTTGTTTAGAAATGTGTTTTTCTTTCAGAATCCATGCTGTGAGGAGAACAGGATTGAGATGTTGAGTAATTTGTTATTTTCCTTTCCTTGTCAGTGAAGGGTTGAGGTTGAGTTCAAGTATTATTTTTGATTGTTAGAGGTTTGACTATAGAGAGTTGAGTTACATTTGGCAGCAGCTTGATTGGAGACTAGTGTCAAATTATTTTTATCATTTCTTTCAATGTTGGTTTGATTTAAATCTTTGGGTATTTTGGTAACAATGGCTCGGGTGATTGGTTTTATTGAATGAGTAGCCATTTGATTATTTACTGTGGGCTAAGTACATGTTATGGGCTGTCAATATTGAGTTAGCAGTAGTAATATCATGGAGAGCTTTTCCATATTTTGTTATTGCTGAGTTCTGGAAAAACTGACTTATGTGGTGTACTACTGATCATGAGAATTAGTTGAAGCCTAACTTAGAATAATAGCTAAGTTGTTTATTCATTTATTAATGTTAATGCAAATATACAGGTTATAGTATGTTATTAAATAGAAATCATATGGATTAGATACAATTGAGCTATGGGTTTAGATGGAACATTTTAATCGAGCATGTTTAACTATACTGTTAGTTAGAATTATCACCCTATTACTAAGTTTAAAATTTACTAACATGGGTGTAGTTAAACAAGAACTTGGTTTTTTTTTTAGAATTTTGAGTTAATAATTTTATAAGTAGAAACCAATTTAGAGATTATGTTTAGTTCATAACCAACTTGTACAAATTATAAATTCAGGAAGACATCCAGTTCCTGATTTCCAGTACTTTCCGGAGCCAGGCAAGTACTTTTCTATGGTTTTGTACATTTACATTCCTGTACCATTTTCTTGTGACACTGTTATAGCACGATATAATGTATTCCTGTACTCTGGTACTCTTGTTCTTGTACTTGTTAGTGTCTGGTGGAGAAATACACTAGCCATGTGACCAAACCCGGTTACTATATATTCCTGTACCTAGCTTAGGCCTCGCACTGTGCACGCGGGTCCTAAGTCGTACCCTATTCATGTACTCCTGTGCATGCTCCTGTACTCACCCTAGCCGGTCACATAGACTAGATGTATTTCGATATTGTGCACATCATGTCTGGTACTACAGGATTATAGTTCATTCCTGTACTTTACATTCCTGTACGTTATATTTCCTGTACTTTATATTCATGTACTATAGTTCCTGTACTTTACATTCATGTACCATATCTTCTGTACTTAGTTCCTGTACTACTTTCCTGTATTTACCTGTTCATTCCTGTATTTTATTTCCTGTACTCTTGTACCCCTTTCATGTTCATATTTCATTACCTAGAACTGTACTTTGCTCCGCTCCTGACTGGATAAGTTGCAGGTGAGTTGGAGGCTATTTGCGACACCTTCTATGGACGGGATGTTGCTATTGCTGAGCCAGCTGGAGCTGTGCTGGACCTAGAGGCCGCAGAGGCCTAGTTCTTTCCTTATGTCATTTCTTATTTTGAGACTTAGTCAGACTTTGACATTTCTGGATGAATGTAATAAAACATATAGACTTGTACTATTTCTGGGATTCCGTTTATAGATGCTGTGATGTTATCTTACTTCATGATTACTTGTTAGTTTTTCCCTAGTATTGGTACAGCTTACTTCGTCGTGTCCAACGACGAAGGCTGGGCGTGTCCGACTCGTGTCCGATTATTCGGGAGCGGGTCGTGACATGTTTTTAGTGGTGGCCCATGCTGGTCTATCCTAATAGTACCTAGGTATTAGCATACTATTGGGGGACTTGATTTAAACTAGGGAAACTTGATCACAGTATAGGAAAAATCGGGAAATAAGGGTATATCAGGTATATCAGGTGTATCAGGTATTTTAATATTCTATAAACACATGTTGTATGTAAGTCTAGGTTATTTTAACAGTTTTCTGTTTTTCAGATAATTCAAAAGCATGCGACACCAGAACTGTTGATCCACCTACAATTGAAGGTTTCGAGCTTCCACTACCTTCTATCACTCTACTATCCCCATGGGTAGTACGTAGTTGACGGAGACGCTTGAAGAGTCCCTTGACAACCAGAGGGAGCATGCCATCCTTTTCAAGCCAGACTTGTGGATATACTCTCCGAGCCAGAAAAGACTTCTGATTTTCAGACTCTCAGACACTTGGACTTTTTCGACACCGAGCGCATATCTTGCACCGAGGAGCAGATCGAGAACCTGGAGTCACCACTGAAGATCATCCAAGTTTCTAAGGACCCGACTCATCTGAAGATTGGAGCCACCAGCCAGAAGATCCAGAATGTAGCACAGACAATAGGACACAACGAAAAACTGAAGCTCAGGAGGAACATGAAGACTTATGATGAAGATAGCAACTACTGTGGATCCGTGAAGCGTCGCCACACTCAGACAACGCTTTTTCAGCCCAACAGGAGATTCCGATTCAGATTCAGCCAGCTATCATTTGTATTTTCTGCTGCAGCTCAGGACACCACTACGATGAATGTCACAAAAGACGGAGACTACGCTTGTACTGCGGATCACCTACACACCAAGTCAAAGATTGTCCGGAGACCGTTGATCGCACTGCCCGAGAACAAGCACGAGGGGCACCAGGACCGCAGCAGAAGGACCCGCCTCTCCAGATTCAGCAGCTATATGGAGCACTACCGCAGGGATCAACCTATGTCAGGACAATTGAAAAAGTTGAAGCGATTCCAGTCCCAAAGAAACACTGAAGATAGACTGAAGACAGAAGATTTCTTTTGCATGGTTGGGAAAACCATGTATCTTGATTAACAATCCAGTCTTCCCTTAAATTCCTCCTAACACATTGATCGTTTCTTGAAACTTCTTGTTTCTATTTTGAAATCTTGGTTGATGTCGAAACTTATTTCGAGATATTGTTTCCTACTTAGATAAACTTGTTTCAGATCCCAAATCGATAATTGTTTGAAATTTATTATTCGATACTGTTGGCATATTCATCATTCCTGACCTTGTTTCCTAGTGATGGCTCCTATTTGCAAATTTTGTTCATTTATCAAACTTTATGATAATTGATATTTAATCGTTTCTCGAGATTTTATTTCAAAATCCTGTTCCTCATTCGAAACTTGTTTAAGCTTCGTCCTATTCAGGACATTGTGGAGGATTTCTTTGAAGGTTTGAAGATTTCTTTTCCTATTTTAGGATTATGACTCGTTCTCTATATAAGACTTGTTTTCCATTCATGATTTTTTTTGATTTGAGAGTTGTTGTCCACTACTCTATTTCGATCTTGCTTCCTACTCGTTTCAGTTTTCTATTCGAGGCTTTATTGAAATTTGGTTTTCAAATCGTGATTTTGAGATCCTGTTTCCTATTCGGAACCTTGCTTTCTTTCGAGATTTTGCCTCCTATTCAAGAATTTGTTTTGTTCACGACCTTATTTGACCTCGTTTCCTATTTGAGATTTCACTTGTTTCATACTCACCATTCAATGCTTGTTCCCTATTCTCTGCTTGATACCCTATTTCTTCTCACTAGTCATGACCTTGCTTCTTGTTCGAGAATTACTTTCTATCTGCAATTTTGTTGATATTTTAGTTCTAATGAGACTTTGTATACTATTGGAGATTTCATTTCCCATTCGGGATCTGTTCGAGATTTTGTCGTTACTTGAGATTTTGTTGAACTTCGTTTCCAATGCGCGATTTATTTCTTATTTTACGACATTGTCTTATATTTGATGCCTTGCTATTGTTCATCCTTCGAGACTCTGTTATCCCTTTGGGATAATGTCCTATATATGGAATCTTGTTACTATTCCAGATATCAGTTGAAATCCCGTTATAATTTGAAACTTCGCCCTATCTGAAATTTTAAATCTCCCCGGTTGTTTTTTGTAGTCTCTTAGTACCTAATAAAATCCTTGTATTCTAACAGTCAGGTAACTTCACATTTTCGTGACTTGGACTACTGAAACTCATTTTGAACTCCTTGGAACTCTTTTGAAATTCCTAGGGATAAAGTCGAGAGGCTATTCGATGACCTACCATGGCATTACAGTTGCGCGTTGCAGCCATTAGCTGGATTATGGAGACTGAAGGTTCACTGCAGCCAGTAGCGCACTGGCGAGGCAGGAACTTTAAGTTGAAGTGATTTCAGACATTCATAGGTTTCGGGTATTATTGAGACTTTGTCCTAAACTCTTCATATTTAGATCTCTTGAGTTGCTTCGTCGATAATTGTTTGAAAATGAATAAAGTTGATATGTTATTCGGTAACATATTGTTATTTAAGTCATGGAACCGAAAGTTCACTGCAGCCAGACATACACTGGCGGGGCAGGGATTCTAAGTAAAGTGATTTCAAATATCTATATGTTTCCGGATACCATAGAAACTATATTCCATTTTCATATAATTATTGGTTTTCGAGAATCACAAACCCTTGCACGTTCATCCTGATTTGATACTGTATCTCCTGAGTATTGCGTACGTCTCCTCAATCAACCCTTGCTAAAATTTTCTTCTAGCATTTTATCGTTAGATCATTGAATTCCTCAAAATTGTATATTACCAAATTGTGATTCTGTACTTCGTTGTGAGTTGTCTAAACTTCGATCTTAAGTCATATCTATCTGACCATGATTTTCTATCTTGTTCTAGTCTACCTATGTTAAAATATCAATTTTTGATCGTACTTAATAAATTGTGTCTTCATGATTTTGCTCCTCTGAGTTGTAATTGAAATTCCTTCCACTTCGTGACTATTTGATCCTCGATCTTTGTCAAAGCATGATATCCCAAACTTCTTGTGTATACTTGGACTCAAGGCTTAGAGCGTCATGGATCGACAAAAGCACTAGGCGGACAACAGCAGATAGTCACCGGAGTTAGCAGTTAGAAGCAGAGTGTTCCTGAAGAATCTCGCCGACCAGAGGCGCCATTCGTTTTGGAAGAAGCGGAAAGTTCAGTCCGAGATTCATCAGGCCTTTCAACGTGATGACGCATATTGGGGAGGTGGCATATTGACTAGCGCTTCCAGCTAGCTTGGAGGGAGTGCACGACGTTTTTTACGTATTCCAGCTTCGATGCTACATTTCGGACCCGAGCCATGTGGTGGACTTTTCGGAGCTAGAGGTGGGTCCGAGCTTGACCTACTAGGAGTAGCCGGTGGAGATCCTTGACAGGAGAGAGAAGCAGCTGCGGAATCAGGTTATTCCACTCGTCCGCGTCATGTGGAGACACCACTCTCCGGTAGAGTCCACATGGGAGCGCGAGGACAAGATGCGGGAGCGCTATCCCACTTTATTTGATTGATCTGATTGTACTCTGATGGTGGGATTCTAATAAATGACTAGTGTTTGGACCCTTGTGATTTGCTGAGATTTTTGTTTTGTGTGTGTTTTGGTTGTTGCTTGTTTTGTCCTTTGAATTTCGAGGACGACATTTTTTTAAGGGAGGGAGATTTGTAACTCCACTTCCCGTTATTTTTAAATAAATTCTAGTTATTATGCAATTGACATTATTAAGTTTAAATAATAATTTAGCTTTCATTTAAATTTTTGGATGATAAGATTTTGGAGGGAATTAATTTTTGGACAACTTTTCAAATTTGAAAAGTTGTGATAACCACTTTGGGCCACCATGTGGGTTCTCAACTGATTTTAAATCTTTTCCTGCAAAAGTGAAACAGCAGAGGTTCTTTTTGTTAATAGTTATTGGCGGAAGGGGGTGTTTTGCTATTTCTGTGAGCGGGAGGGTCTTTTTGTAAGAAAGCCAACTTTTTCCCTTATAATTATTGTTCTGGAGAGAGAGAGAGAGAGTCATTCTCTCATTCCAACGTTCTTCTGATTCTTTTCCTTCTCTCAGTCTCTCGAACGCTCGAGAGCACTCGAGTGCCTTGGCTTCCCAACCCCTCGAGTCCTTCGCCCTTTTCCACTGACGGCGACGACACCTGTCACGACCCGCACCCTAGAGTAAGGGCACGAGAAGTGGGTACGTCCAGCCTACGCCGCAGTGTCGGCGGTGGAACGCTGTCCTAGGTCAATCATCTAACAATATAAGGTACCTGTACGGTTTATACTCTCCGAGTGGAGGTAACATCACAACATATAGTCTCAATCACATCTAAGGTAGAAAAATGAAAGACAGAAGATAGATAGTAACTCAAAGAGAACCATAGCATAGATGAAATAAGTCTAAGTGTCTAAGATACATAACATCCAGAATGTGAACTCATAATACAATAAGTCTAAGAGTCTATACATCTCCACATCTCAAAATACAACTCAGAATGTGAGACAAAAAGTAAATATAGAAAAGACTGCCTAGACTAAACTGGTCTAGACTACTGGAACAACATCCTCAGCTGCAGGTGGATCCTGCTGAGGGTCCTCAATATAAGTGTCATCTAGTCCTGCTCCATAATAAGTAGTCACCCATGCCTCGTCCTCATCCTCTGTAATATTTTCAACAGGTCCAATCAGGACAGGAACGAGCACAATACATCTCACGCAGTTCATATCAGGTTAGGAAATACGATACATGCAATAGAGTAAGATACATGAACTGCTGAAAGGAAATATATGCTGTAAAAGAGATAGCTGTAATGAAATATCTACGGTATATAGAGAACTGTAAGTGACTAGTGATGTAGAGCACGAGATAAGCATGTGAATGGCTAGAATTTATACATGATTACACTACTGAGTTTGCACATGATTACACTACTTTGGAATTATTCACATGTCCACTTCTACTCTCCCGTTTCCCCAATCAATACACAAGGATCTATACAAGTTACGTTATTATACATGATATCACATGGGGCCCATGAAAGGGTGCACATGATAGTATACATGAGGGCTCAGTAAACATGAGAGTACATGATCACATGAGTGCACATGAATGATGAAAGCATAGGAGTACATGATGATAGTGAAACACACATAACATGAAGTACCCGATGCTCCCGAGAGGGATAACATCTCATGTAAAGATCCATATAGTACCAATCCGTGTTACCAATGTGACAGCAACAAGTAAAGTAATCTAGAGCGAGAAGTAAAGCCTGAACAAGTATGAAACGGTCAGAGAATGTACTCGCCTGCTGTATGAATGTCTGTAGAGAATATGCTGTCTGAGGAGAGGTGTCTGGCTCCTGATCAGAGCAACACAAGTCACAATGTGTTTTAAATAGTAAAAATGAAGTCTACTATGCATACTACATGATTCTAGGTTAAATTGGTCAAAAGTCAACTCTTGGTCAACTCTAAAGTCAAACTAGTCGAAGTTAGGTCAACACTAGTCAACTAGTTAGGGTTTTAGTCAAACTAGTTGTTTTAGGTCATTCCTAGTCAATTCTAGGTTAACTAGGTCAACCTTGACCTAAGGTTGACTTTGGTCAACCCTTAGTCAACAAGGGTCAACAAGTTGGGTTTTGGGCCATTAGGGTTAGCCCCAAGCCATAGGCTAATGATCTTGGCCATAGGCTAATATAGGGTTCTATATAAACCTATTCCTTAGCAAGTTATCTATATATACATATATCTATATATATAGATATACACTATCTATCTACTACCCAAATACCAATATGTAAATACTCTATATATACAAAACCCACATTCACATATATATATATATATATATATATATATATATATATATATATATATATATATATATATATATATATATATGTAATGGGATCTAATACAATGTATATATATATCATTTATATATATACATATATATATATATATATATATATATATATATCTATATATATATATCAACTTATATATATACACATATATATAGAGAGAAAGTGAGAGAGGGACATAGAGTGAGAGAGAGAATTAGATAGAGAGAGAGAGTGATACTGCTGTACAGCAGGGGGGGTTCCAGATTCTGGAACCACAATTCCAGACCCAAACACACACACACACAGAGTACATACATACATATATATGTACACATGTACACAACTACACATACACACTACCATTTAGCCCCAAATCTCACCCACACTCATATATACATATATACTATGTATATACATACTAAATACATACCATTACATGTATAATTCAGATTAAAAATTGGTTTGAAATTCGTTTTTACAAAACTTGAAAAATCCTAAAATCTGGGAAATAGAAACTGTGAACTCGAAACTAGGTAATCCCAAAAATACACACAAAAACGAGCTAAGGCTCGATCCTATTGGTTGGTAACTGACACCCCATACATATACTAGTGTCCTAGGTGCCTGACACGACACCACGATACGGTTTTATGTGCCCAAACTCCCAAAAACACCACATGGGTAAATTCCTGACACGCGCACACAATAACAGTGTCGTGCACGCGTTCCAGGAGCTCGTGGACACACCACGAGACACGACACGTCTCGTGGTCGTGCATACGTGTAGTCCACACATAGGGCTACATGTTCCATACCCTGACACGTGTCCATGACACGCGTGGACACAGAACGAACCCCGTATCAGTCGTGAAAATACGACTGATACACGCGAGTTCAGACCGCATCGTGCACGCAGTTGCACGCGTCGTGCTCGTGACACAGGACACGACACACCACGTGCTCGTGTCCACGTGTTCGCCCCATAATGGGCTACACACTCGTGTCACCACGAGGTGCCCAAGTGTCGTGTCCACGCGACACGACACGCGCGAAGTTGGCCCCCGCGCGCGTGTGCGCTGACAGTGCACGACCAGTGCACGTGTCCGTACTCTCTCGACACGACACCAACGTGTCTCAAACTCGAGGGGGGGCATGTCAGAGGTTGCCCCCTCCTCTGTGTCAATTTTCACGTGTCCACGTGTCCCATAGTGTCCGTGCTAAGTGTCGAGTAGCAGGGCATGCACACGTGGCCTCGTGCTGCGAGTTCGTGTCCATTTTGGACACGGACACAGCACAGAAATGTGCTCAGTCAAGTTGTTTCATGTCCTACATGTCTAGAGCTATCTAAAAGTGTAATTTGTTTTGGAAAAACATAAAAACCAATCCTATGTGGCATTTCAACAAACAAGGGTTTCTACCCTATGATACGTGTCCGATACGGACACCAAACCACTTCTAATTTCCACCAAACCTTACCCACAGTTATGGTAGTCCTATATGAATGCATTTATGAAGAAAAAACAGGGTTTTAACTAAGTTTGAGGGAAATTACCTATTGTGCAAATCCAAGGAAAATCAATGAAAATGGGGGTGTGTGCTCTTCCACTTGATGATGTCCAATGCTTCCAAATCCTTGATTGCTAGTTCCCCTTAGTATCCTTGATGTAGTAGGGTCCTAATGCAAGAGACTAGAGTGAATTTGGATCAAAATAGCTCAAGTTATGAAGGGTTGAAGGAATGGGAATTTTTGGGGAATAAAATTCATGTAAATTATTCATGAATGAATACAAAGGATTATATAGGAGTGTGTACCAGCTAGGGGGGTACCCCTTGGCCGGCCATGGCATGGGGAGGGGGTGTCCTTGCCCTTCCTTCATGGCTAAGGCTTGGACTTTGGTGAAAAGGGTGAGATATTTGGAGGGTTTTAAGGAAAATATCAATAAAGGTAAATAAGATATTTATCTAACTTTAACCCTTAACCAAAAATCCTTCCTAAAGCTTCTAGGTTAGTGGCTAACCCCTAGATTAGGGTAGGATAGACTAGGGACTAATCATGAGACTTACCAAGAATTAAATAATATTAAAATCACATAATCTCAAATAAAGACTAGTAATTTACCAAAATACCCTTTTGGTCAAAAACTACTAATTTGGTGTTCTAAGCCTATGGCTAAGCTCTCATAGTCATGGCAACTTCTAGGTTAGAGAAAACTAGGGTTTACACTAAGTTATACTAACAAAATCACAAAGTCATAAGTCATGACTTAGCATGACTTAGGAAATGGTTCTAAGCACACTAGAAATCACCATAAATCATATCATGCCCTAAACACACTTAATAATTAATAAAAATAATAATTTTTCAAAAATCCCTAATTTCAGAAAATAGGGTGTTACAAGTCTACCCTCCTAACAATAATTTTGTCCTCGAAATTTAAAGACGAAACTGAACTAAAATGAGAAGGATAGAAATCATACCTCAAGGTACAAATAGATAAGGGTATCGCTCGCGCATCTCTTCCTTCCGTTCCCAGGTGGACTCTCCTGGAGAATGATGCCTCCATGCAACACGAATCAATGGTATCGTCTGGTTCCTCAATGCCTTCTCTCGTCGATCCAGAATCTCAACAGGCTGCTCTGGATAACGAAAAGTAGGACCCACCTCGATCTCGGAATGATCAAGTACATGGCTAGGATCTGCCACGTACCGTCTCAACTGCGACACGTGAAATACGTTGTGGACTCCAACCAATGCTGGTGGTAAGTCTAGCCTGTAAGACACGTCACCGACTCTCCCGCTGATAACGAAAGGGCCGATGAAACGCGGGCTAAGCTTCCCACCTCCACCAAAACGTATCGTGCCACGTGTCAAAGATATCCTCAAGAATACCTGGTCTCCGACCTAATCACAAACAAGGTCTCAATTTGATTATGATAAACAACCATGATTAACAAAACACAATAAGACAACCTAATTCTAATCCTATCTCTAAACTGTACCTCAAACTCCAAAGGTCTGCGGTGGCTGTCGGCCCAATGCCGATGTCTGTCCTGCGCCATACGAAGCCGATCTCTGATAAGCTTCACCTTCTCTGCTGCATCTACAACCATCTCAGGCCCCAATAAAACTCGTTCCCCAACATCGTCCCAAGACAAGGGTGTACGACATCTACGCCCGTACAGTGCCTCAAAAGGGGACATCTCGATGCTGGCCTGAAAGCTGTTGTTATATGCAAACTCTACTAAGTGCAGGTGACTCTCCCAAGATCCTCCAAATTGTCCAGGACACAAGTCCGCAACATGTCCTCCAGTGTCTGAATGGTCCGCTCTGACTGTCCGTCTGTCTGCGGGTGGTATGCAGTACTAAACTTGAGCTGAGTGCCCAAGCTAATATGCAAGCTCCTCCAGAAATGTGAAGTGAAACGACTATCCCGGTCCGATACAATGCTCACTGGAATCCTATGAAGTCTGACTATCTGCCTCATATACATCTCTGATAGCTTCTCGGTAGACAAACCCACTTTGAATGGCAAAAAGTGGGCCGATTTGGTCAACCTGTCGACGATGACCCAAATCGCATCCTTCCCTCCTGGAGTACGCGGCAATCCCGAAACAAAGTCCATCATGATGTGCTCCCACTTCCACTCCGGAATGGGCAACGGCTGTAACAGTCCTCCTGGCCTCTGCCTCTCTGCCTTGACCTGCTGGCAGATCAAACACCTGGCTGCGAAGTGTGCTACCTCGCGCTTCATCCCACTCCACCATACATGCTCTCTCAGATCCCTATACATCTTATTAGCTCCCGGATGTATCGAGTACTGAGAACGGTGGGCCTCCTGCATAACCTGCTCCCGAAAGTCTCCACTGGGCACACACAGTCTGGAACCGTGTCTCAATGCGCCATCCCCTGCAAGAGTGAACTCATCGTCCGCAAATCCATGTCTGACCTGCTCCCTGATGCATCGTAGAGAAACGTCATCAAACTGAGCCGACTTGATCCTATCAATCAAGTCCGACTAAATTTGGAGGCCCAACATCTGCATCTGTACTCCCGGCACAATCACCTCGATCCCAAGGCTCTCCAAGTCTGCCAACAAGTGACGATCCATCGTCAAACACATAGCTGTCGGGTATCTGCTCAACGCATCAGCAACTACGTTGGCCTTTCCTGGGTGATACTGCAGAAGAATATCAAAGTCCTTCATCAGCTCCAGCCATCTACGCTCCCTCATGTTCAGCTCCTTCTGCGTAAACACGTATTTCAAGCTCTTGTGGTCTGTAAATATCTCCACACGCTCTTCATACAAATAGTGTTTCCACAGCTTCAGAGCAAAGATAACTGCCGCCAACTCTAAATCATGGGTAGGGTAGTTCTTCTCATGGGGCCGTAACTGCCTGGAAGCATAGGCAATCACCTTCCCATGCTGCTGCAAGACACAACCCAAACCCTTCCCCGTGGCGTCACTGTAGATAGTGAATCTGCCTGATCCTGATGGCAATGTCAGAATCGGGGCTGTCGTCAACCGCTTCTTCAACTCATCGAAAGCGGCCTGACACTCCTCTGACCAGAGAAACTCTGCGTCCTTCCGGGTAAGCCTAGACAACGGCTCTGCAACCCGGGAGAAATCCTGGACGAACCTCCTGTAGTAGCCTGCCAATCCCAGAAAGCTCCTGATCTCTGCTACTGACGTCGGCGCTGCCCAAGCCTCAACTGCTGATATCTTCCTCGGGTCGACTGAGATCCCATCTCCAGTCACTACATGACCCAGGAAGTCAACTCTATCAAGGAAGAACTCGCACTTCGAGAGCTTGCCGTAAAACTGCTCCTGTCTGAGAGTCTCCAGGACCACTCTCAAGTGCTCCTCGTGCTCCTCCTCGGTCTTCGAGTACACCAGGATGTCGTCGATGAACACCACCACGAACTTATCTAAGTACTGGTGGAACACCTTGTTCATCAAGTTCATGAACACTGCCGGAGCATTCGTCAACCCAAACGGCATCACCATAAACTCGAACTGGCCGTACCGCGTCCTGAACGCCGTCTTCGGGATGTCCTCCCTCTTCACCTTTACCTGATGGTAGCCTGACCTCAGATCAATCTTCGAGAATACCCGAGCTCCGCTCAACTGATTGAAGAGATCATCGATCCGCGGCAGTGGATATCAGTTCTTGATCGTCAGACTGTTGAGTGCCCTGTAGTCGATACACATACGTACCGACCCATCCTTCTTCGGTACAAAGAGTACCGGTGCACCCCAAGGTGAAGAACTAGAGCGGATGAAGCCTTTGTCTTGTAACTCATCCATCTGTTTCTTTAATTCCACCAGCTCGCTGTTGTTCACCCGATAGACATGCTGAGAAATGGGTTCCGCACCTGGAACCAAGTCTATCGAGAACTCAACGTCTCTGTCTGGTGGAAGCCTAGGCAATTCCTCTAGAAACACGTCCATGAACTCAGCAATCAAAGGATGTGGAGCTGGCTGCTCCTCGACTGAAGCTCCACAGAAAACTCCGCAAGTCTGCTCTGCCTGCCGTCGGGAATATACAAACTCTGGCTCTCCTGGCGCTCTGAACAGAACTCTACCCCCGCGGCAATCTATGCTGGCATGGTGCATGCTAAACCAATCTATACCGAGTACAATATCGTAGTTCGGTAGTGGCATTACGAGCAAGCACACATCCAACTCTCGGCCTCCCAAAACTACTCTCAGTTCCTTGCAAATATCACGAACGAGGATAATGCCACCCCCGGTCGTAATCTTGCAAGTCCTAGGCAACGATTCAGATATAATATGATGTCGAATCATAAAAGATACTGATACAAAGCTATGGAAAGCCCCAGAATCGAACAATACATAAGCTGGAATAGAGTCGAGAAGAATAGAACCTGCTATCAGCTCTCCAGTAACCTCGGCATCCTCTGCTGCCATGGCATAGGCTCGTCCCTGCTGACCACCCCTGGCCTGATGCTGGATGAACCTCTGCAGCTGAGTCGGCAAAGGTCCCTTCTGCTGCCCTGCCGGAGCCTTGGCTCCGCCTCCCTGAACTGGTCGTCCCGAAGATATGGGACACTCCCTCAGCTGGTGGTCTCCAGAACCACATAGTAGACACCTGCCAAGCCTCTTTCTGCAGTCATTCCATCCATGACCCTGCTTCTTGCAGAAAGAGCAACTGACGACCTGCTGCCTGGGTGCCTGCTGCTGGTGCCTCGGCTGCTGCACCTGCTGGAACGGCCTCTGCTGCTGGAATGGTCTCTGCTGCTGGTGCTGATAATGAGACCTCTTGGCCTGTCCTCCACTGCTGCCAGCTCCCTGGGTGTCGCGGCCCCTCTTGAGCTTCAGCTCAAGATCATCCTCAGCCGCCATCGCTTCTGATAGGATCTCCTCAAAAGTGGCATTCCTGTCACTCTTGGTCAAGGACTTGACCTCCTTGACCATGCCCTTCCTGAACCTCCTCGCCTTCGCTGTCTCGCTAAGGCCCTCCACGAATCTGCTCAACCGGCAAAACTTACCGGAATACTCCTCTACAGTCTGGTTCCCCTGAACCAGGTTCTCGAACTGGGTCTCCAAAGTACCGACTGCCTGATCCGGGAAAAACTTCCCCTTGAAAAGCTCCTTGAAAGCTCTCCATGTCTGCCCTGGAGTGCCTACTCTCGGGTCCGTCTGATACCAGGTACGGGCAAGATCCCGCATCTGGCTGGCTGCTGCCTCGATCTGGAGTCCGGCTGGTATCTCCGCCAGTCGAAAGATCTCCTCAATGTGCTCAATCCAGTCATCCGCATAAAAAATCCCCTCTGTCCCCAAGAAGTCCCTGGGGTTCATCTTCTTGAAGTCATGTATGCCCGAAATCCTCTGCTGTCGCGGCTGTCCTGATCCTCCCTGTGGCTTGACTGCCAACCTCTCCATCGTCACTCTAGCCAGCTGATGGACCTCATCAATGCCTCTGGTAAATGCCGTCGTCTGACGCTGCTGCTGGGTCTGCTGCGACTCTAGGAACTGCTGGAAATATGTAAACATCTGTGCAGCATGCACAAATCCAGATGGCATCTGCTGCTGGTACTCCTGCTGGTACTGCTGGTACTGCTGGAACTGAGGCTGATGAAACTGCGGGGGAGGCATGTCTGGGGTAGCTGGGATGGTCCCCCGAATAAGTAGAGGTGCACCCCCAAATGTGGCAGAAGCTCCCACATGAGCTGGAGTAAGGGGAGCTGCAGTCCCCGGGTCCTGGTGAGCTGGACGAGAGGTGGCAGACCTCTCAGTGGTGTCACCTGGACCGAGACGCTGCGATTGTGTCTCCACCATCCTGAAGACAGATCAACAAGAAAATCAATACGGAGAAGAAACGATATAGTCAAAGGAGACAGTTTATTTTCAAAAGAAAGACAATATCAGCAAGAATTTAGATAGCAGGGATTAGATAAGAGTTTTTCCTAATGTGATTGAGTACCTCAACTACATCCTATTTCCTACTGCAGGCTGTGGCGATACTCTAGTTCGAATATCACCACATAAACTGGACCTGCATCGGCCACCACTAAAAACGTGTCACGACCTGCACCCTAGAGTAAGGGCACGAGAAGTGGGTACGTCCAGCCTACGCCGCAGTGTCGGCGGTAGAACGCTGTCCTAGGTCAATCATCTAACAATATAAGGTACCTGTACAGTTTATACTCTCCGAGTGGAGGTAACATCACAACATATAGTCTCAATCACATCTAAGGTAGAAAAATGAAAGACAGAAGATAGACAGTAACTCAAAGAGAACCATAGCATAGATGAAATAAGTCTAAGTGTCTAAGATACATAACATCCAGAATGTCAACTCATAATACAATAAGTCTAAGAGTCTATACATCTCCACATCTCAAAATACAACTCAGAATGTGAGACAAAAAGTAAATATAGAAAAGACTGCCTAGACTAAACTGGTCTAGACTACTGGAACAACATCCTCAGCTGCAGGTGGATCCTGCTGAGGGTCCTCAATATAAGTGTCATCTAGTCCTGCTCCATAATAAGTAGTCACCCATGCCTCGTCCTCATCCTCTGTAATATTTTCAACAGGTCCAATCAGGACAGGAACGAGCACAATACATCTCACGCAGTTCATATCAGATTAGGAAATACGATACAGGCAATAGAGTAAGATACATGAACTGCTGAAAGGAAATATATGCTGTAAAAGAGATAGCTGTAATGAAATATCTACTGTATATAGAGAACTGTAAGTGACTAGTGATGTAGAGCACAAGATAGGCATGTGAATGGCTAGAATTTATACATGATTACACTACTGAGTTTGCATATGATTACACTACTTTGGAATTATTCACATGTCTACTTCTACTCCCCTGTTTCCCCAATCAATACACAAGGATCTATACAAGTTACGTTATTATACATGATATCACATGGGGCCCATGAAAGGGTGCACATGATAGTATACATGAGGGCTCAGTAAACATGAGAGTACATGATCACATGAGTGCACATGAATGATGGAAGCATAGGAGTACATGATGATAGTGAAACACATATAACATGAAGTACCCGATGCTTCCGAGAGGGATAACATCTCATGTAAAGATCCATATAGTACCAATCCGTGTTACCAATGTGACAGCAACAAGTAAAGTAATCTAGAGCGAGAAGTAAAGCCTGAACAAGTATGAAACGGTCAGAGAATGTACTCGCCTGCTGTATGAATGTCTATAGAGAATATGCTGTCTGAGAAGAGGTGTCTGGCTCCTGATCAGAGCAACACAAGTCACAATATGTTCTAAATAGTAAAAATGAAGTCTACTATGCATACTACATGATTCTAGGTTAAATTGGTCAAAAGTCAACTCTTGGTCAACTCTAAAGTCAAACTAGTCAAAGTTAGGTCAACACTAGTCAACTAGTTAGGGTTTTAGTCAAACTAGTCAAACTAGTTGTTTTAGGTCATTCCTAGTCAATTCTAGGTTAACTAGGTCAACCTTGACCTAAGGTTGACTTTGGTCAACCCTTAGTCAACAAGGGTCAACAAGTTGGGTTTTGGGCCATTAGGGTTAGCCCCAAGCCATAGGCTAATGATCTTGGCCATAGGCTAATATAGGGTTCTATATAAACCTATTCCTTAGCAAGTTATCTATATATACATATATATATATAGATATACACTATCTATCTACTACCCAAATACCAATATGTAAATACTCTATATATACAAAACCCACATTCACATATATATATATATATATATATATATATATATATATATATATATATATATATATATATATATCATTTATATATATACATATATATATATATATATATATATATATATATATACATATATATATATATATTAAAAAAAAATATATATATATATATATATATATATATATATATATATATATATATATATATATCAACTTTTATATATACACATATATATAGAGAGAAAGTGAGAGAGGGGCATAGAGTGAGAGAGAGAATTAGATAGAGAGAGAGAGAGTGATACTGCTGTACAGCAGGGGGGGTTCCAGATTCTGGAACCACAATTCCAGACCCAAACACACACACACACAGTACATACATACATACATATGTACACATGTACACAACTACACATACACACTACCATTTAGCCCCAAATCTCACCCACACTCACATATACATATATACTATGTATATACATACTAAATACATACCATTACATGTATAATTCAGATTAAAAATTGGTTTGAAATTCGTTTTTACAAAACTTGAAAAATCCTAAAATCTGGGAAATAGAAACTGTGAACTCGAAACTAGGTAATCCCAAAAATACACACAAAAACAAGCTAAGGCTCGATCCTATTGGTTGGTAACTGACACCCCATACATATACTAGTGTCCTAGGTGCCTGACACGACACCACGACACGGTTTCACGTGTCCAAACTCCCAAAAACACCACACGGGTAAATTCCTGACACGCGCACACAATAACAGTGTCGTGCACGCGTTCCAGGAGCTCGTGGACACACCACGAGACACGACACGTCTCGTGGTTGTGCATACGTGTAGTCCACACATAGGGCTACACGTTCCATACCCTGACACGTGTCCATGACACGCGTGGACACAGAACGAACCCCGTATCAGTCGTGAAAATACGACTGATACACGCGAGTTCAGACCGCGTCGTGCACGCGGTTGCACGCGTCGTGCTCGTGACACAGGATACGACACACCACGTGCTCGTGTCCACGTGTTCGCCCTATGATGGGCTACACACTCGTGTCACCACGAGGTGCCCAAGTGTCGTGTCCACGCGACACGACACGCGCGAAGTTGGCCCCCGCGCGCGTGTGCGCTGACAGTGTACGACCAGTGCACGTGTCCGTGCTCTCTCGACACGACACCAACGTGTCTCAAACTCGAGGGGGGGCATGTCAGAGGTTGCCCCCTCCTCTGTGTCAATTTTCACGTGTCCACGTGTCCCATAGTATCCGTGCTAAGTGTCGAGTAGCAGGGCATGCACACGTGGCCTCGTGCTGCGAGTTCGTGTCCATTTTGGACACAGACACAGCATAGAAATGTGCTCAGTCAAGTTGTTTCGTGTCCTACATGTCTAGGGCTAGCTAAAAGTGTAATTTGTTTTGGAAAAACATAAAAACCAATCCTATGTGGCATTTCAACAAACAAGAGTTTCTACCCTATGATACGTGTCCGATACGGACACCAAACCACTTCTAATTTCCACCAAACCATACCCACAGTTATGGTAGTCCTATATAAATGCATTATGAAGAAAAAATAGGGTTTTAACTAAGTTTGAGGGAAATTACCTATTGTGCAAATCCAAGGAAAATCAATGAAAATGGGGGTGTGTGCTCTTCCACTTGATGATGTCCAATACTTCCAAATCCTTGATTGCTAGTTCCCCTTAGTATCCTTGATGTAGTAGGGTCCTAATGCAAGAGACTAGAGTGAATTTGGATCAAAATAGCTCAAGTTATGAAGGGTTGAAGGAATGGGAATTTTTGGGGAATAAAATTCATGTAAATTATTCATGAATGAATACAAAGGATTATATAGGAGTGTGTACCAGCTAGGGGGGTACCCCTTGGCCGGCCATGGCATGGGGAGGGGGTGTCCTTGCCCTTCCTTCATGGCTAAGGCTTGGACTTTGGTGAAAAGGGTGAGATATTTGGAGGGTTTTAAGGAAAATATCAATAAAGGTAAATAAGATATTTATCTAACTTTAACCCTTAACCAAAAATCCTTCCTAAAGCTTCTAGGTTAGTGGCTAACCCCTAGATTAGGGTAGGATAGACTAGGGACTAATCATGAGACTTACCAAGAATTAAATAATATTAAAATCACATAATCTCAAATAAAGACTAGTAATTTACCAAAATACCCTTTTGGTCAAAAACTACTAATTTGGTGTTCTAAGCCTATGGCTAAGCTCTCATGGTCATGGCAACTTCTAGGTTAGAGAAAAGTAGGATTTACACTAAGTTATACTAACAAAATCACAAAGTCATAAGTCATGACTTAGCATGACTTAGGAAATGGTTCTAAGCACACTAGAAATCACCATAAATCATATTGTAACACCCAGTTTTCTAAAATGAGGGTAATTTTGAAATTTTGTATTTTAATTTATTTAATTATGATATTTATTTAATAATATAATTTTTGGTAATTTTTAATCATTTTTAAACCATTTAAATCTTGACTTGTGATTTTGGTGCATTGACTAGTGTAGCCTTAGACTGTTGACTTAGAGCCTAGTCATTGTGATTAGGATATTTGATTAGTACATTTTAGCCTAGAGGATATTTTGGTCATTTTAGAATTTATTGGAATTTTTAGGAATTTTTAGAATTTATTTTAGAATTGTTTGATTGAAGGTTGACTAGGTTGACTAGGTTGACTTTGACTAACTTTGACTTTGTGACCTAACCCTAGTTAGGTTGGCCTTGACTAGATATGAGAACCTAGGTTAAGTTAGGTCAACCATATTCTAGTTAGTGCAAATATTGGAGAATATTGAGTTTTGAATGGAAGGATTTGACCACAAGTCATGACATTTGATTTTTAAGTCATTTGTTTAATGGCTAGGCCCAAAGCCCATTAGCCAAGTGCCCTAACCCTAACCCTAACCATTTTGTCCAGCCACTTAAACCTCATTGGGATCCCCCCTTATAAATATTCTCTTGGAATTAGGGCTAGCCTCTAAGGAAGAAGAAGCTTTAGGAAGAGGTAATGTCCCTACTTCAAAAATCCATAGAAAATCCATTTTTGCTCCTTTTTCCCCCAAACAAATTGCAATAGGTTTTAATCTGAGTATTCTTGCTGTTTTGATAACTTATTCTCAGATTCAAATCAATTTGGAGGAGTTTGACCCTCAAGAGGAACCCCTCTCTTTAGAGCTTTTTGGAGATTTTGATACATAGAGGTAACTTCCTAATCTCACCATGAAATTCTAGTTTTATTTCATTTCTAGGGAACCCTAGGCCTAACCTAACTGTAGGAATAGGAAACCCTAAAATTTGGGTCCATTTCGTGTCCATTTGGGACACGTATCAGTGTCCCCTTGTTTGTGTTTGAGGAAATGCCACAAAGAAGTTTTTTGTGTTATTTTCGAATTTGATTTGAATGGAAATTTGTATTGTGGTGTCGCTTATCCATTTTTGTGGCTCTGAGGTGATTTCGTGGTGGTGTCGAGTCGTTTTGGACACGGGGACACGCCCGCGCGCGCTGGGTCTGCACTGTCCTGCTGTGCGGGGCTTGTTCCGGACACGACACGCGTCTAGAGGACACGAAACTCGACACACACCACGGGGCACTGACTGACACGCCACGTGTCAAGTTTCAGATGCCCACGTGGCGTGTCGAGGGAGAAATCCCCAGTGCATTGGTTATACACTGTTCTGCCACAATGTGCATATAGCCACTGATACGCTGTTCGTATCTCCACTGGACACGTCGAGGACACGATTCAGGCTACTCTAGTCCTAGCCCTAGTCCTACTCGACACTGGGACAAGAGCACAGGGTCTGTGTCGTGTCGTGTCATGTGCACGAGCTCTAGGAACACGTGCACGACGATTGTTTCCTGTGTGCACAGTTTTGCTGATTTGTGTATTTAAATTGGTTGGACACGTTCGTGTCCATCTTGGTGGACACGAACAGGTTTTGGGACACTTATGTGTTGTGTGTATGCATTACCAACTTCTCAAATTGAATTTTAATATGTTTTCCATAGGTTTTGGCAATTTGCAAATTCTGAAACAAATGTTCAGTATCTTGTTGTTTCCAGTTTTGAATTATGGACTTTGCCATCGATTTTAACCCATCTAATGTTGTTTACATGTTGGTTTTAGTCCCAAAATAGGTTCTCCTATGCATAAACTAGTTGTGTGTCAGTTTTGGTGTTAATTGGTGGTGTGTGGAGGATCACAGGGAGTTGTATGGAAACTGAATGTTTGGGTTTCAATTTTCTGATTTTATGGTATATGTCACATATATATGTTGATCTACATATGTTAATCTGAGATTAGTTCTTAACCTGAAATGTGTTAATACCTGAGATTCAATGAATATTATTCATGTTAAACTGTTTCCAGATTTCTTTTGGTTAAGTCTTTCACTACACATTCCAGAGGAACCATGTACCCCATTTTATTCACTCTTGTATCTCACACCCTCAGGTTATGTATTGCCTAACACTACACATTCCAGATTTTATCACATACGCACAGATGCCACTGTCTTCATCACACACACACAACCTTCTCCACACTGCCTGTGATTTCCTGCAATGTTCCTGCACACAAGTATTTGTATCCTGTGGAATGTTGTACTGTTTTATATGTTGTAGCACACACTTCCCTCTATCTAACTGCTCACTTGTTCACTTCATTCCTGCATTTGCTTCACACACACACAAGCCTAATCACAGCTACATTTCAGTCCATTGATACCCCCACTTGCCTGTCCACAAATGACCCCATGGTACAGCCATTTCATGCCCATAAAGCAGGCCTTAATCAAGCCTTGTTAACCCCCAACACAGCCATGAACTCAGTCCCCAACCACCCTTCATTGCAGTCCAGTTTTGGACCATAAGTGGCTGTCCCAAAACAGTATTGAACCCCACTTTCCTGTCCCCATTTTCAGCCAAGTATAGCCTTGATATGCCCCTGTTTCAGCCTTACATTGACAGCCTCTACACACACACAAATTATCTCACATATGTACTCCCATGATACACACACATGCCTTGTTTTTCCCCCTTAACACTCTATGTATGTACATGTATATATATATATAAATAATAGATGTAACTAATGTGGAATTTGTAATAACAATATACATGTTACCTATATGTATAGTTATATATGAATATATGGTTTTCTTGTGTATTGCCTATAAGGGCCTATGGCACTCACACACAGTCCTTTACTTTTGTGCACACACCCTTTTTCTTGGTTGCCTATTTCCCCTCTATGTATATATATGGATATATGTATATATCTATATATATGTAACCTAGGTAATATGTAATGTGGTTTGGAATGGTAATCTAGTTCTTAATAGCTTCCCTATATACATATATATGTGAGTGTAATATATATATTTAGCCTAGTGTGACTAATAATGAGGTATGATGTAGGTAGTGTAAGGGCATAGCCTATAGGTAAATATGTGATGGTTTGTCTAGGCTTGTATAGCCTTGTGATTGGTGTGCGATTGCTAGACTAGGCTTGGTTAGGCCTAGTGAGACTAATTTAGACTTGTTTAGACCTAGTTGACTTATTTAGACTAGACTGACCTAGTTTGACTTCCAGAGTTGACCAAGAGTTGACTTTGGCCTAGATTGACCTAGATTCATGTAGAATGCATAGTAGAGCTTCATTTTATCATTTTAGACTTGTTGTGACTTGTGTTGTTCTATAGGAGACAGACACCACTCCTCGGACAGTATATTCTCTTCAGACACTCAGGATATCAGGCGAGTACATTCTCTGACCGTTTCATACTTGTATGGATTTACATTCTTGCTCTAGATTACTGTACTTGATGCTGACACGATTGTTATCACGGATTGGTACTATATGGATCTCCTTTTGAGATGTTATCTCCTTGTATTCACTAGATACATATTGTGACGTGCGTTTCACTTCCATATTGTATTTATTGAATACCCATATCCTTGTATACTCATTGTGCATATTGTACTCTCATTATCACATGAGCCCAGGGATAGACCATTGTACACTATTGTATAACATTGTACAACCATTGTATAACATTGTACATCTATTGTATAATATTGTACATCCATTGTATAACATTGTACACTATTGTGCAAGATAACGTAACTGGAGTGGATCCTTGTGTATTGATTGGGGAGGGGGAGTAGAATTGGTTATGTACTCAAATCCTATTGTACAACATTGTATAACTATTGTATATGTCTATTGTACACCCACGTACAATGGAGTTACCATTGCATTTTCCTAGCCCGTTTACATAACCAGATTGTACTCTAAAATCATATGTTCCTTACAGTTCTTACTTATCGTATTTAGATATTTCCTGTTATCAAATCTCTACTGTTTTCATATATCTTCTTCTATCAGCGTTTCATGTACTTTACTCTATTGCATGCTTTATATTTCCTAACTCGATATGAACTGCGTGAGATGTTTTGTGCTCGCTCCCGTCCTGACTGGACCTGTTGAAAATTTTACAGAGGATGAGGAGGAGGCCGGCATAGACACTTACTATGGGACAGCTGTAGATGACTTGTGTGACCCAGATTTCCAGCCTGATCCACTAGCTTAGAGACTGTGGCTCCCTAGTCTAGGTTTACTTTTACTGTCTTTTGAGATCTGATTGTATATTCTTTCATTCCAGTTTTAGAGACTTGTATTGGGTTGGATGTTCTGTTTGTATGGCAGTAGATGCTTATACTCTCTCTCTGATTGTATCCTGTGGATCTTTTGTTCCAGTATCTATCTATCCTTATTTTTCATCATTCTGCCTTAGATGTGATTGAGACTGTATTTTGTTATGTCACCTCCATTCGGAGTGTATACACTGTACAGGTACCTTTATATTGTTAGATGATTGACCTAGGACAGCGTTCTACCGCCGATACTGTGGCGTAGGCTGGACGTTGTTACGTTCTCGTACCCTCACAGTGGGTGCGGGTCGTGACACATATCATGCCCTAAACACACTTAATAATTAATAAAAATAATAATTTTTCAAAAATCCCTAATTTCAGAAAATAGGGTGTTACAACACCGACGCGGCGACGATGACTCGACGATCCTTTCCATTGACGATGACGACGGTGAGCGGTGGCTTCACGATGATGAGCGGCGATAGGAGGCGAAGATCTTCTCAGTAGCGGCGTCTGTGCAGCAAATCGACGCAGCGGCGGGGCAAATCTCTTCTCGGCAGATCGTTCTCTCGACAGGGGAACGAGAGCATCTCCGACGACTCCGAATCGACACTGAGTTCGTGTCCTGTTCTCTGTAGAGGTAGATTCTTTGGTCCATCTTGTTCCAAATGTCCCGTTCCTTTCTGATCTAGCTTTTGAGTCTATTTTCCTTTAAAATTCCAGATCTGTGAGTTTCGTCGATTGATCGGAAGTTGAGTTCATCTGATCGATTTAGTTGGACGAGCCATTCCTCCCTGAGTTCGAAGAAGAGCTCGATCTGACCCTTGTAAGTAGCCGATCTATTATTTCCTTCTGTTGTGTTTTCGTTCCATCAAATAATATTTTTGATCGCAATTAGATTCTGAGATCATGCTATGTGCTGATCCATTATTTTTCCTTTGGTTGTTGTATTCAGAACTGTGGGAATTATTTCGGTAGTAATTTTAGTCCAGTCATATCATCATAGTGGGTCAGGTGGGGATCTTTGATTATATTTTTGGATCAGATCATTCCATATTATTGTGATATTCTGATAGATCGTTCTGGGTTTGTTTGTTGCTCGTGTGTTAGGATTGACACTATAATTCGGGACAACATTCGAATTGTAGAGTGGAGCTCGATTTTGATCTGAATTCCTTCCAGGTAACTAATCTACTCACCTAATCGTCCTTATTCAGTTTTGCTAGTTTTTCTGGCTATGATACCAGTGTTGTGCTTGTTTCATGTGTTGGGTTGTGTCTTGCTTGTGTTGAGGACTCGTGTTCATGTTGATGCGTACCGGAGTAGGACTAGTGGCAGCCAGTTGGCTTGAGTCGACCGTAGCTCGTGTCCAAGTTACTTGAATACCTTGCGTGTGACCAAGTTGATGTACCTGGGGTTGCTGTGTGCGTGTACCAGTATTGTAGCTCATGTTCAGAGAGCTGGAGCAGTATGCGTGAAGAGTTGGATTCAACGTGGTTCCTTTATTTGCTCAATCTTTCAATGATGGTCTGATTTGCTAAATTTAAATTGTGTAGAGTATTTTGTGGGTTTGATTTGAATGTATATTTCACTTTTATTTTAGCATTCTTTTATTGTTCCAGTTTTTGTAATATTTGTGGGTGGTGTTGTTTAGAAATATGTTTTTCTTTCGGAATCCATGCTGTGAGGAGAACAGGATTGAGATGTTGAGTAATTTGTTATTTTCCTTTCCTTGTCAGTGAAGGGTTGAGGTTGAGTTCAAGTATTATTTCTGATTGTTAGAGGTTTGACTATAGAGAGTTGAGTTACATTTGGCAGCAGCTTGATTGGAGACTAGTGTTAAATTATTTTTGTCATTTCTTTCACAGTTGGTTTGATTTAAATCTTTGGGTATTTTGGTAACAATGGCTCGGGTGATTGGTTTTATTGAATGAGTAGCTATTTGATTATTTACTGTGGGCTAAGTACATGTTATGGGCTGTCAATGTTGAGTTAGCAATAGTAATATCATGGAGAGCTTTTCCATATTCTGTTATTGCTGAGTTCTGGAAAAACTGACTTATGTGGTGTACTACTGATCATGAGAATTGGTTGAAGCCTAACTTAGAATAATAGCTAAGTTGTTTATTCATTTATTAATGTTGATGCAAATATACAGGTTATAGTATGTTATTAAATAGAAATCATATGGATTAGATACAATTGAGCTATGGGTTTAGATGGAACATTTTAATCGAGCATGTTTAACTATACTGTTAGTTAGAATTATCACCCTATTACTAAGTTTAAAATTTACTAACATGGGTGTAGTTAAACAAGAACTTGGTTTTTTTAGAATTTTGAGTTAATAATTTTATAAGTAGAAACCAATTTAGAGATTATGTTTAGTTCATAACCAACTTGTACAAATAATAAATTCAGGAAGACATCCAGTTCCTGATTTCCAGTACTTTCCGGAGCCAGGCAAGTACTTTTTTATGGTTTTGTACATTTACATTCATGTACCCTTTTCTTGTGACACTGTTATAGCACGATATCATGTATTCCTGTACTCTGGTACTCTTGTTCTTGTACTTGTTAGTGTCGGGTGGGGAAATACACTAGCCATGTGACCAAACCCGGTTACTATATATTCCTGTACCTAGATTAGGCCTCGCACTGTGCACGCGGGTCCTAAGTCGTACCCTATTCATGTACTCCTGTGCATGCTCCTGTACTCACCCTAGCCGGTCACATGGACTAGATGTATTTCGATATTGTGCACATCATGTCTGGTACTGCAGGATTATAGTTCATTCCTGTACTTTACATTCCTATACGTTACATTTCCTGTACTTTACATTCATGTACTATAGTTCCTGTACTTTACATTCATGTACCATATCTCATGTACTTAGTTCCTGTACTACTTTCCTGTATTTACCTGTTCATTCCTGTATTTTATTTCCTGTACTCTTGTACCCCTTTCATGTTCATGTTTCATTACCTAGAACTGTACTTTGCTCCGCTCCTGACTGGATAAGTTGCAGGTGAGTTGGAGGCTATTTGCGACACCTTCTATGGACGGGATGTTGCTATTGCTGAGCCAGCTGGAGCTGTGCTGGACCTAGAGGCCGCAGAGGCCTAGTTCTTTCCTTATGTCATTTCTTATTTTGAGACTTAGTCAGACTTTGACATTTCTGGATGAATGTAATAAAACATATAGACTTGTACTATTTCTGGGATTCCGTTTATAGATGCTGTGATGTTATCTTACTTCATGATTACTTGTTAGTTTTTCCCTAGTATTGGTACAGCTTACTTCGTCGTGTCCAACGACGAAGGCTGGGCGTGTCCGACTCGTGTCCGATTATTCGGGAGCGGGTCGTGACATAAGCAGATACAATCTCAATCACATTTAAGGTAGAGCATGATAAGGTTAGATAAAACATAAAATCCAAAGAGATACGGGAGATAGAAGTCTAAGTGTCTAAGATACAAAAACCCAGAAATACATCTCAAAACTCAAATATAGTAATCCACAAAGTAAATACAACTCCAGAAAAATGAAATAACTATCTAAACAACCTCTAAGGTGTCTCCTCTAGGCTAGCAGGCAACCTCCAAGCTATCTGTAAAATTTATCAACAGGTCCAGTCAGGACAGGAACGAGCACATCTCATTTAGAAAACCCAAGTAAATGACAGAGAACTATAAAGCAGTTATAGGCAGTTGTATTGATGAAAATGGCAGTTTATATTCAGGTGATGGTAAGAAAGACAGATAAGGTGCAAGGAAAGTAAATAACTAAACAAGAGAAGAATCATAGCAATGAAGTCTGTAAAAATAGAACTAGCTGAACCAGGGTAATATGATATGAAGTCCAGACAACAATGTAGACCAGTGTAACTCCAATGTAAGTCCAGTACAAGATGAATCTAATACAAGATGAATCCAGTAAGGGATGATTCCAGTTATAGCGATCAATAATTCCAGGGTGAGTCCAGCCTATACTCTAATAGTGTGTTTTAAAATACCGAGATCGACATGTAAACGGCTGTGGATAATCCGGCACACCTCTCACTGATCAGGCGAGAGATGGCTATCATTCCAGTAGATTCCAGTAGGGGTGATTCCAGTAATGGGGTATGTCTACATGTCTTACTCTAGTATTTTCCCTCCCAGCAAGTGAATCCAGAATTTCGACACAATGATTCAAGATGAGTCCAGCCAAAATATAATGATACCAGTAAATGATTCCAGTAAATGATTCCAGTAAATGATTCCAGCAGGTGATTCCAGTAATAGAAGCCGGAAATGATAATACCAGTAATAGAGGCCAGAAATAAATGTGTGTCGTATACATGAATCCAGAAATATCCACACGTGTTATAACAAGGAATCGCATACAACTAACTATAACTGAAGTACAGTAATTGACAAGTAAATGAGAGAACTATCAGAGAATGTACTCGCCTGATAACCTGAACAGCTGATAAGTATAGGGGGTCCAACTGAAGCCACAGAGTCCTATTTAAAGCAACACAGGTTACAAGGTGTCTGGCTCCTAATTAGAACAGCACAAGTCACAACATGTCCAAAAGGATAATATAAAGCGCTACAATGTATTCTACATGAATCTAGGTCAAACTAGGCCAAAGTCAACCCTTGGTCAACTCTGGTCAACTGTACTAGTCAAACTAGGTCAAACTAGGTCATGTCCTAACCCAGTAAGTCTTACTAGGCCTAACCAAGACTATCCTAGCAAGCATACATCAATGCAAGGCTATACAAGCCAACATACACCCAACTCTATATAGCATGCAATTATTCAATACTCAAATAGGCAAGAATTCACATTGGATATACACTAGGTAATCTATTACTTTAAGCTATATATGTCTACACATATATACACATGCATATATTGGTATTCAACATTAGGTCTATAATTACGGCATTTCAAATGGTTATATAAACTTATATATTACAACACAATATGCTAACATATATAATATACATACATAGCTAAGTTAACTATATTCATAAATACTTATTTAAGAGGCTATGTGTGTGTATGTGAACATGGCAAAGGGACAAGTGAGGGTTAAATGGGCATACATAGTGTATACATATCAAAGAGTGTCAAAGTGTAAGTGAACAATGTGTCAAGTGTGATAGTGTCAACATAGTGTAAGGGGGGTACATGAGGTAATATAGGATTTGTGTTAACATAGAACATTATATCTCATTAACTTGTATATTGCATATATTACATCTATTATTACATTACATTCATGCTTGCATTCATTCATCATTCATTATTCTCTTGCACCACTATATGCACCATACATTACATACTATGGAACCTACATATTTATTACAAGCCATACTTATACATGCTTACATTAGATAGGATACTTACACCTCATACATCATTTATTTAACCATTTACTCATGCTTGTATTCTCTTTTTAATTACATAATGTATATACATTAACATGGGTTAAAATCAAATAGAACATTATATTACATAAAAGGGTGCACAAAATGCATATGCCGAATAGTAACTCCTACTAATAATCAATACTGTACCATCTCAGCATGAATTAAAATTTAGGATTAAAGTATGTTATAGATCTATGTGTTAGCTTTCCGAAACTTTAAACGGATCGCGTTTTCGTTTTCGGAAACTCCCGGAATCGCGAAAACACCGAGAACGCATTTGTCTTTCGTACAACTGACACTCAAATAATTCTCCAGAAAGTTACATAAGGAATTAGGCCTATTAATACATGTTTTTGGAAAGCTAACTTCAATACGCAAATGGTAGATTAAACCGAGCTTTGAGCTAGAAGCTATGACATTTCTAAGTTAGGGCTGAAATTAAAACGTGGATAAAATCATGACGGATTTAGGTAGTTTGAGACAAAAGAACACAAGTATATAACATAATATATCAAGAACTCACTCTCTACACTAATATGTATATATGAGACACTATAGAACACGTCTCCAATACAAAAATATGAGATTAAACATGTAATAATTCATTCATACATAACAACAACACATAGTATATCCAAATTTGGGATTTTCCCACATGGACACAACGACAACACAAAGGACACTCCTATGACCTCCAAATGGACACGAAATGGACACAAATGGAGATACAACTATGGGGTCATTCCTATGGGTTCAAAATAGACCTATATGCATGAGGAAATGAAAAGGAGAAGAGATTTATACCTCCCGGTAGATCGAATCGAAGAAAAGCCTTCCCGGAGCGACACCGACACGTAGAGATTCCAAAAGGACACGAACGCGCTCCGAATCCTCCCAAACTTGGGTAGCTTCCTCCTTGGCTAGAATGGAGAAGGAAAGAAGAATATTTGGTGGTGAAATGGAATGATTTGGTGGAGAAATTGCTAGGGATTTCTCTCTAGGAATTTGGGGAAGAACAAGAGAGAGTGTGTGGATGAGAATAATGAAATGAACTTGAGCCTATCCTCTCCCAAAGTGGCTGGCCATATGGTGCTATTTGTCCTATTATGGTAAGGTCCAAAATGCCCCTACTAACCTATTCTATGAGTATTAGGAAATGGCTAATTGGTTGGGGCTAAATTAGTCATTCTAAAGTCTCCAATCACACTAACCTTATCCATAATAATTAGTCTAACCTCTAACTAAAATATTTCTATCATGTGGACTAAAATTAATATCATGTGGGCCATGCCTAACTAGTGTGTGGGTCCCACTAGAGTCAAACTACCCCCGGGTACCCGTTTCAAGTCGAATTGAGTTAAAATTCGAACCCGACTCAAATAACCCCAAAACAATATCATAAATAATAAAATAATATCAAAATAATTCAAAGAGGTCAAATGCAAAAATATTCTTAGGCCAAAAATGACATTAAAATATCATAATCACATGGTTAGGCTCTAGGTCAAACAGTCTCTAGGGTTTCACTAGCAAAACGTCAAAATCACAAGTCATTGATTTAAATAATTTTAAAATGATTTAAAATCACCAAAGATCATATCATGAATTAAATATTATTATTAAAATAATTATAAACACAAAATTTCAAAATTACCCTCATTTGGGAAACTGGGTGCTACAACTCTACCCACCTTAGAAAAATTTCGTCCTCGAAATTAAAATGTCCATACTCCCTCTAGGTCAAGCCCCCACAATCAAAGTCCCAGATTAAAATAAATCATGTGATCAAAAGGATAACATACAGGGTCATGGCATACGGTGGTAGTGAAAGTCTCATCTAGGTTTATTAGTCATGCTAACCGAAACGGTCATAGGGTATCAAAACATACAAGCAATTTAGGGTGCTAAACTAGAGAAGTTACAGAAACAACAAACCATCAAAACTGTAAGGCGGTCTACCATCCTATATGAAACTGGTACTTATCAAAACAAAATAAAGGCAACTACCAATTATCTGAAAAAGGGTACAGAAAATCAAATTTAAAAATTAAGGAATTGAAAATCACTTACATTGAAATCCAAATCACAATATATATATACAGAGAGAGCGTTAGAGAGGAAAAACTAGCATTATGTAATGTTATGTGGTTTGTGTGTGTATGGGTGTATGTGAAATATACATAAAATTGTATATGAGCTATCCTGTTACACTACTCATGGCATATGGGTTAACAACCTACAATACACAACCTATTTAATCATAACATGCATGGCTAACCATAAATATCTATAAGAGGTAGAGATTTAGTTATGTATATACATATATTATAACATGTATGCCTAAGCTCTATATATATTTATACAAGTATGTGATCATAACATAGAGAGGAAAGGTTAGGTTACATGACAGCGTATACTAAGTTAGGGGGTGTGTGTGTCCTTGTACAGGGTTATAGCTTAGTATTGAAAGGTTAAACCCAGTTTTAGTTCAGCATTTACATACAAAATCTGAAAATAAGCTAACATTTAAACCAGTGTAATATTAACATAATGCAGTCTCAGATTTTGCAAATTTAACATAACTTAACCAATTTCTCTAAAAATTGAAACACTGCAGATATCATACATGTGCAGTTATGTAGACAAAACTAATAACATGAAATTTATATTTAAATTATGAATTTAAACTGGAAAAGCAGAAAACCAGAAATATTGGGGTTTTGAAAATTTTAACATTAACAATATATTAATATGTATTTAGATAGGTGGAAAATCAAGTGTAGCATGCATACGTATCAGGCAAGTGTCCACTATGTAAATATACTCATATATTCTCATGTCCCAAAAAAAATTTAATTCTACGTTAAGACCAACATTTAGATTCCTACCAAGATCGCAAAATAGGTGATTGACGAAATCTAGGCTATTTTATTATTATTATTCAATACTAGAATAATAGCAAGAAGAAAATAACGATAAAAGTTGTTTGCTTATTTGCCTAAAAGAAGGAACCATTTTGAAACCAGAGCTAAATATTAAATCCAAGATAATGTCTAGCAAAATCATCGGTTCATTGTATTAAGAAGAAACTCATAGCAAGAAGTTACACAAGCTACTCCTAAGTTAAATAATTAGAAGCAAAACAAAGCAAAACAAATAATAATTCTTTTTGAAGGACTGTATCAAAGTAGAGAAAACATGCTTGAAAATATTTAAGGTACAATCTGATAATCATATGCGTCTATCCAAAATTATGGTACTCTAAATCCCCGTCATACTCGTAAGCAAGGCTACGATAATCACAGAGTCCTTGACTTATGCACATACCTCTAGAATCGTGGTATTTAACATTTTTACGGTGCCGCTAGCTTGGCTGCAAAAACCTTAAATTCCCACACCCGAGAAATATATCCAGAGTCAGACTATATGTCCTCATCATGCTGGCTAATATGACTATAGAAGACTAGATTTCATAACATAGATGACCTAGCCCATATAATTTTATCTTGTCAAAAAAAATTAAATTAAATCAACAATGAATACCCATAAATCAAATCAAATTTATCAACGAACTTCAAAATTCAAAATGAACAAAAATCCATCAAAATAAAACTCGGATGCAACAGCTATCATCAAGATTCAAAATTCGACAATCATTCATCAAAATCGATGAATACAACTCAAATTCAACCATAATCCATCAAAATCAAATTTAACAATAGTAAGTAAAAATAAATTAAATCAAGGAAAAAAGAGTTCTCAAATCGAAGTTAAAATAAGATTCTCAAGGGTCGTTCCGGGAATCTCTCAAGGGTTTCTAACTGTGATTGAGTACCTTCAAGATATATCCTATTCCTACTGCAGGCTATAGTGGTACTTAAGTTCGAATACCACTACATAAACTGGACCTGCATGGGCCACTACTAAAAACGTGTCACGACCCGCACCCACTGTTAGGGTACGAGAACGTAACAACGCCCAGCCTACATCGCAGTGTCGACGGTAGAACGCTGTCCTAGGTCACATCATCTAACAATATAATGCTAAGCAGATACAATCTCAATCACATTTAAGGTAGAGCATGATAAGGTTAGATAAAACATAAAATCCAAAGAGATACGGGAGATAGAAGTCTAAGTGTCTAAGATACAAAAACCTAGAAATACATCTCAAAACTCAAATACAGTAATCCACAAAGTAAATACAACTCCAGACAAATGAAATAACTATCTAAACAACCTCTAAGGTGTCTCCTCTATGCTAGCAGGCAACCTCCAAGCTATCTATAAAATTTATCAACAGGTCCAGTCAGGATAGGAACGAGCACATCTCATCTAGAAAACCCAAGTAAATGACAGAGAACTATAAAGCAGTTATAGGCAGTTGTATTGATGAAAATGGCAGTTTATATTCAGGTGATGGTAAGAAAGATAGATAAGGTGCAAGGAAAGTAAATAACTAAACAAGAGAAGAATCATAGCAATGAAGTCTGTAAAAATAGAACTAGCTGAACCAGGGTAATATGATATGAAGTCCAGACAACAATGTAGACCAGTGTAACTCCAATGTAAGTCCAGTACAAGATGAATCTAATACAAGATGAATCCAGTAAGGGACGATTCCAGTTATAGTGATCAATGATTCCAGGGTGAGTCCAGCCTATACTCTCACAGTATGTTTTAAAATACCGAGATCGACATGTAAACGGCTATGGGTAATCCAGCACACCTCTCACTGATCTGGCGAGAGATGGATATCATTCCAGTAGATTCCAGTAGGGGTGATTCCAGTAATGGGGTATGTCTACATGTCTTACTCTAGTATTTCCCCTCCTAGCAAGTGAATCCAGAATTCCGACACAATGATTCAAGATGAGTCCAGCCAAAATATAATGATACCAGTAAATGATTCCAGTAAATGATTCCAGTAAATGATTCCAGCAGGTGATTCCAGTAATAGAAGCCGGAAATGATGATACCAGTAATAGAGGCCAGAAATAAATGTGTGTCGTATACATGAATTCAGAAATATCCACACGTATTATAACAAGGAATCGCATACAACTAACTACAACTGAAGTAAAGTAATTGACAAGTAAATGAGAGAAATATCAGAGAATGTACTCGCCTGATAACCTGAACAGCTGATAAGTATAGGGGTTCCAACTGAAGCCACAGAGTCCTATTTAAAGCAACACAGGTTACAAGGTGTCTGGCTCCTAATTAGAACAGCACAAGTCACAATATGTCCAAAAGGGTAATATAAAGCACTACAATGCATTCTACATGAATCTAGGTCAAACTAGGCCAAAGTCAACCCTTGGTCAACTCTGGTCAACTGCACTAGTCAAACTAGGTCAAACTAGGTCATGTCCTAACCCAGTAAGTCTTACTAGGCCTAACCAAGACTATCCTAGCAAGCACACATCAATACAAGGCTATACAAGCCAACATACACCCAACTCTATATAGCATACAATTATTCAATACTCAAATAGGCAAAAATTCACATTGGATATACACTAGGTAATCTATTACTTTAAGCTATATATGTCTACACATATACACACATGCATATATTGGTATTCAATATTAGGTCTATAATTACGGTATTTCAAATGGTTATATAAACTTATATATTACAACACAATATGCTAACATATATATAATATACATACATAGCTAAGTTAACTATATTCATAAATACTTATTTAAGAGGCTATGTGTGTGTATGTGAACATGGCAAAGGGGCAAGTGAGGGTTAAATGGGCACACATAGTGTATACATATCAAAGAGTGTCAAAGTGTAAGTGAACAATGTGTCAAGTGTGATAGTGTCAACATAGTGTAAGGGGGGTACATGAGGTAATATAGGATTTGTGTTAACATAGAACATTATATCTCATTAACTTGTATATTGCATATATTACATCTATTATTACCTTACATTCATGCTTGCATTCATTCATCATTTATTATTCTCTTGTACCACTATATGCACCATACATTACATACTATGGAACCTATATATTCATTACAAGCCATACTTATACATGCTTACATTAGATAGGATACTTACACCTCATACATCATTTATTTAACCATTTACTCATGCTTGTATTCTCTTTTTAATTACATAATGTATATACATTAACATGGGTTAAAATCAAATAGAACATTATATTACACAAAAGGGTGCACAAAATGCATATGCCGAATAGTAACTCCTACTAATAATCAATACTGTACCATCTCAGCATGAATTAAAATTTAGGATTAAAGTATGTTATAGATCTATGTGTTAGCTTTTCGAAACTTTAAACGGATCGCATTTTCGTTTCCGGAAACTCCCGGAATCACGAAAACACCGAGAACGCATTTGTCTTTCGTACAGCTGACACTCAAATAATTCTCCAGAAAGTTACATAAGGAATTAGGCCTATTAATACATGTTTTTGGAAAGCTAACTTCAATACGCAAACGGGAGATTAAACCGAACTTTGAGCTAGAAGTTATGACATTTCTAAGTTAGGGCTGAAATTAAAAACGTAGATAAAAATCATGACGGATTTAGGTAGTTTGAGACAAAAGAACACAAGTATATAACATAATATATCAAGAACTCACTCTCTACACTAATATGTATATATGAGACACTTTAGAACACGTCTCCAATACAAAAATATGAGATTAAATATGTAATAATTCATTCATACATAACAACAACACATAGTGTGTCCAAATTTAGGATTTTCCCACATGGACACAACCACAACACAAAGGACACTCCTATGACCTCCAATTGGACACGAAATAGACACAAATGGAGATACAACTATGGGGTCATTCCTATGGGTTCAAAATAGACCTATATGCATGAGGAAATGAAAAGGAGAAGAGATTTATACCTCCCGGTAGATCGAATCGAAGAAAAGCCTTCCCGGAGCGACACCGACAGGTAGAGATTCCAAAAGGACACGAACGAGCTCCAAATCCTCCCAAACTTGGGTAGCTTCCTCCTTGGCTAGAATGGAGAAGGAAAGAAGAAGATTTGGTGGTGAAATGGAATGATTTGGTGGAGAAATTGCTAGGGATTGCTCTCTAGGAATTTGGGAAAGAACAAGAGAGAGAGTGTGGATGAGAATAATGAAATGAACTTGAGCCTATCCTCTCCCAAAGTGGCTGTCCATATGGTGCTATTTGTCCTATTATGGTAAGGTCCAAAATGCCCCTACTAATCTATTCTATGAGTATTAGGAAATGGCTAATTGGTTGGGGCTAAATTAGTCATTCTAAAGTCTCCAATCACACTAACCTTATCCATAATAATTAGTCTAACCTCTAACTAAAATATTTCTATCATGTGGACTAAAATTAATATCATGTGGGCTATGCCTAACTAGTGTGTGGGTCCCACTAGAGTCAAACTACCCCCGGGTACCCGTTTCAAGTCGGATTGAGTTAAAATTCGAACCCGACTCAAATAACCCCAAAACAATATCATAAATAATAAAATAATATCAAAATAATTCAAAGAGGTCAAATGCAAAAATATTCTTAGGCCAAAAATGATATTAAAATATTATAATCACATGGTTAGGCTCTAGGTCAAACAGTCTCTAGGGTTTCACTAGCAAAACGTCAAAACCACAAGTCATTGATTTAAATAATTTTAAAATGATTTAAAATTACCAAAAATTATATCATGAATTAAATATTATTATTAAAATAATTATAAACACGAAATTTCAAAATTACCCTCATTTGGGAAACTGGGTGCTACACGTCCTTACCACTGAGCCGCATGGACGTCCTTACGACTGAGCCGCATAAAGAGCTTTGGAAATGGGTGGATCGTGCCAGCTATAAAGATTTTCCTCGTCTCTCTAGGAGCACATCAAGAGTCATTATTTCACCTTTATGTCAGAGCTGTCAACCCGTTGTGTCAGGGCTGCTGCATTGCGTCAAAGCTTTTAATGAGCTAGCTGCTCAGAATAATGATGGCCAGCTGTAGATGCCTATTTTGAACTATATAGAGCCACGTTGCCTGTTTCGAGCCGCATGGAGCTATTTATGTACTTTCCAACCGCATGAAGCCTTAAGAGACTTTTGAGCCGCATGAAGCCTTAAGAGACTTTTGAGCCGCATGAAGCCTTAAGAGACTTTTGAGCTGCATGAAGCTCTAAGAGATTTTTGAGCCGTATGAAGCTCTAAAGGACTTTTGAGCCGCATGAAGCTCTAAAGGACTTTTGAGCCGCATTAAGCTTTCCTGTTGCTTTTCCATGCTTCTACAATCTTGTTGGGACGTCCATGGATACACGAGAACATGATTGTCCCTTCCACACTTCACCAGTGCTTCAAGTACGTCAACAACGACGGTGTCGTGAAGATGAAGTTTGCCGATGTCGATCCTTTCTAGGGCATCGAAGCTTATTATGGAGATTCAGTACTTTACCAATCTCAACCCCCCAAGGATGACGGCAATGAAGTTGACAATAAAGCTGAAGCAAGTCCATCCTCCAATAATGGTCCCCTGATTATCTGAGTCAAAGGTCGTACTACTCTAAAAAGCACTCTGAAGCCTTTCATAATCTGGATAAAAAAGAAGAATCCCGACAAGGTCAAGCTACTGACCATCACTCTCAGCAAGAAATCTCGGAAGGAACCTACTGATGTCCGGCCTCCCAATCCTGAAGAATTACCCTACATGGTGAACTCGGCCAAGACTGTGGCTCCTCTTCCAAATGATGATCCTCTCAATGAGTATATCAATACTCATAATAATGTACCTTCAGCGGATGATGTTATCCCTGAAGAAGAACTTGCGTATTTTTTTAGTAAAGGTTTATCTTTGAATTATCCCGATGTCTATTAATCTGTAAACTACTACATAGATACGATATATGCCCTAGAGAACGGCATAGGACTACACCTCTATATGCCAGTCACAACACCTCACCTGCGGAAAAAAGTTTACCCTGAAGATACTATCTACTTCATCGTTCCAGCCAGAAAGAAAGATGAAGAGCTAATCATCTTTGGTCGTATAATTGGCGAGAGAAAGTTCGTTCCAGACTCTACTCCTCTCAAGCACAACACAGAAGCTGACTATGACTCTGGAAAAATGTAACTTTTTCGATATAGTTGGCAGGCCAAGAATATCATCCAGAAGATGGGATATGACATCGAAAGCGACGAAGGGCTAAATTACATCCGAGGACGACGGTTGCCAATACGACACTTTGCTTCCCCCGGTAAACCCGAGAACTACTATCAACGAAGCGGTATTGGTTTGGGCTATGTCTCTCCTCCAACAACTCCCGAAAGGTCAGATGATGAAGCAGATCATTGTTCTCATTCTTATGATTCCTCCCTCTGGGACTCAGACTCCAGCATCGGTGACATGTTCAAAGAAACTCTGTCTGTCAACATGGTTTCCGTCGACCAAATTACAGACGATGTCCAATCAATCGAACTCGAACAATGGGCTCAAAAGATGGACACCAGGTAGGAGATGCACTTCGAACAACGGGAACCACCTACCGAAGACGAAGTCATCCAAGTCAATCTAGAAGATGAAGCATCCTTCAAACCAATCTTCAACAGCAAAAGCCTATCTGACGATGAACGCCAATCTCTTATACAGCTTATAAGAGAATACATCGACGTCTTCGCATGGAGTTATAAAGACATGCCAGGCTTGGACCCTAAAGTCTCCATATACCGCCTGGACATTTTGTCTAAAGGCAAGCCAGTGAAGCAACAGCAACGACGATTCCGACCAGACGTCATGGAAGCCATCGAGAATGAAATCAAGAAGCTCATTGCCAGTAGATTCATTCACGAGGAACAACACCCAGACTGGGTTGCCAGCATTATTCCAGTCGTGAAAAAGAATGGTAAAGTTCGGGTCTGTATCGACTACCGTGATTTGAACTCTGCATACCCGAAGGACGAGTTCCTTCTACCGATGACCGACGTAATGATCGACAATACTTGCGGCTTCGAGCGGATGTCCTTCATGGATGGGTTCTCAGGCTACAACCAGATCAAAATGTTCCCCGACGACGAGAAGCACATATCTTTTCGAACACCCGCTATACGATGATGCCCTTTGGATTGAAGAATGCAGGGGCGATATTGTCACGACCCGCACCCGCTTTTCGGACGCAAGCTCGTGAGCAAGCAAGCTACGTATCAAGCGAACTCCATCCAAACTCGAATACGTAAACGCTGTCAAGGCTATGGTATACTGCCAAATCATGGCAGTGTAATCTATATCTCAAATCCACAATAAGTGTACGAAACATAAATAAATACTATAGGTCGTGGTCTGCAGCCCACTCGCACATATGTCCGATAAGACACCAAGAGTATAACAAGAGTCTCTAAACTGAATCAAAAAGCAGAATATCTCATGATAAGGAATAAAAAAGAACAAAAGGATAACAATGTAATATCACTAACAAATACCTGAGACATGCATCATAATCATCTACCATCCCGCTCTGCCACTAACTCCATACAATCGCTAAACCTGAAGAGATCATCAGGTCCTCAGAGGACAGCAAGATATATATAAATATGCCTATCTAGCAGTTTAATCATGCATGATAATATAAACAGGATATAAACAAGGAACGACACTAACATGGCAAGAGACCACGACCAAACTGCTAACAAGTGACTAACGACAAGTGACTACTGACAGTTGACTATGAACTGGAATACACGAATAACTACACATAACTGAACTGCTGGATGAACAATAAACACGAGATCAATGGAATACCAAACCCTCGCCCCGAGTGGACTCGCAGGTTTAAACTAATCACTAACCCTCGTCCCGAGTGTGGACTCTCTGGTTAGTACTAACCCTCGTCCCGAGTGTGGACTCTCTGGTTAGTTTACGGCAAGGCACCCTCGTCCCGAGTGTGACTCTCTGGTGCAAGTATAACATCCTTGTCCCGAGTGTAGACTCTCTGATGTAAATACCCTCGTCTCGAGTGGACTCTCTGGTGCAAGTCAAGTCAACACCCTCGTCCCGAGTGTAGACTCTCTGGTACAAATAATTGAAATCCTCGTCCTGAGTGTGGACTCACGGATGTAAACAGATCAAGAAAAACACCCTCATCCCGAGTGGAGTCTCTGGTGCCAAGGAAACAATATCAAGGATTTAGCAGTTCAATTATGCGTATTCGTTCTATAACACGAACCAGTCGAGGTACAAGTAACGACATGGTACAACTCCGTCAAGAACCAGGTAAGGGCAACTCTAATATGAACTCATAAGGTGAACAAGCCTGGCATATCTACACTATCAAGTAATGAAGATGATATACAGGCAAGTCAAAGAACTAATGAACATGGTATAAAGAACATATATAAATCAAGTCAATTAGAGAACTAATAATAACAAATAAATCCATAGAACTAGAGTAACCAAATGATAACCAAATAATCCCAGGAAAAAATTATAAGCATGAAATTAAACTGTAGAGGGAGGCACGGTATCTTGCCTGGAGGTTGCACGCAGATCCAACAAATATATAGTCAACTAATAAGCCATAAAGTCCAAGTCATCACAACTGTCTTCGAAAGCTGAAACAAACATTGCCAATATTCTCAGAACAGTCAAATTAGCTAGGATTGCCTGTCCTTAAGTCCAATTCTGGACACAGGGGCAAAACAGTAATTTTGGGCCAAAATAGTTTCAGCCGTTGGACCCACTTTGCACCAAAAAATGTGCCAGTAATTGGTCTCTAAAGTCATCAAACTATAAGTCTACGGATTCGTTTTGATGATACGAACCCAACGGTATGTCCAATTTTGGATTCCGGTGGGTCGTACACAAAATCGTCCGTTGAATCGAATCGTGGGGCCCGCAAAACGGCGATCCGATCAACTATCTCAGAATTTGACCAAATTTGGAATACAGGACCAAAAAATGATATGGTCCTGTTGGCGCAAGTTTCGTCTCGATCTGACGAACGTGCACAAAGTAATTGGGAAACTTGCACAGAGGCCGATACGGTTAATTTCGACGGATACGCATCAAATTCGTCGCACACATGCAACCAATTTGAATTTCGTCAAAGCCCACACGTCCACGAAGCTATTACGCACCTTTTGATACTTTCGGTTCGCGACCACATCGCCCGGATTGGCGGGACGCACGTCGTATCGATGAATTTTCTAGTTTTTTGAAAACTGTTTTATCGGGTTTTTCTCGATTTTCAAGTCGATTTATCTTAGCATCTGCTAATTATAAAAATAATCTAAAAACAGGGTTTGAATGCTGGTTAGGTTGTCTAAGTGATTGTTCAATTAGATTTTTGAAAATGTCGGTGGACCGGTAAAGAATCGCCTTCCAAAAGAGATACCGGGACTGAGTTTTTTTTCCTGTTTGCAACATGATTTTCGTCGACTTCGAGTCGACTTATCGGCCAACATAAAGCATATAAATTCGATCTACATGAAGAAAAATAATCTTGTATAAGTTGGGGACATCCCGAGAAAATAATATACAAAACGATCGAATGATCGTCGCGAATCAACGCCGCGAAGTCCACCCTCCTGACTGTCGCTGCTGCTGTGGTTTCTGCTCCTTCCTGTGTGCACAGCGGATTTGTCGTCGGCCGGCGGCCGCCGTGGCGACGCGTGTGGTGTCAGGGTCGCCAGGTCGGGGGGGCGCTGTTAGGATTAGGGTTTGCATTTGATTCTCGATTTATATTTATATTGAATCAAGCGGGGGTTTCCGCTCTGCTGGTTCGAAGAGATGGGGTCGGCTGTGCAAACAGGGTTGGGGTCCTCTGTTGTACTAGGTTTAATGCATGGCCTATGGGCCTGCCCGACTGGGCTTGGGCTCAGCTGGCTCGGCCCATATGCAGGTTGGGGGGTCTGCTACAGCCCGAGATGGGCTGGGCTGGGATATCCCTCTTCTCATGTTCGCTTATTTCTTAATAACATTTATATATCTTCATATATGGATATATATATTTTTTATATATATATATATCTACATATATACAGGTATGATATATATATATATATATATATATATATATATATATATATATATATATATATATATATATATATATATACACAAGCAAGGCTTAAAAAAAAAATATACAAGCAAGGCTTAAACAAAATAATTAACTCCTATATTTTAATTCTAAAATCTGAAATTATAAATAAAAGTCTATGGTATATATAAAGCCCTATGTTTGCCAATTGAGCATATATTTACACACACACACACACACACACACGTATATATATATATATATATATATATATATATATATATATATATATATATATATATATATATATATATATATATATATATATATATATATATATATATTGCCTAAATAGTTTCCCAAAATCCAAAATATCATTCTAAGAGAATGATATCATATTTCCAAGGTAAAATAAAAGTAACTAGCAAATAATGCATGAATTATATTTAATATACAATTTATAGAATTTACTCACAAGTCTATAAAAATGGACTGCCAATATATATACATGGACGTCGTTGGACACACCACATGATTACATGGGCTGAGGTTCGGTTCGGGTCCAGCTTGACCTGTTTGACTAATTTAAAATAACCAGGTCTCATAAATAGTCATTAATCTATTTAATAGATAAATAAATCAACTGTGGGGTTAAGTCGCAACTTGGCCTGGTTTTCCTAGTTAGGACATCACTATGGCTCGGCATTCCTCTACCATGGCTAAACACTGGTCAAAGCACGCCACTGCACTATCCGTGCCATGATTCCTAGTCATCTTGTACTTCAAAACTCCATCATGGCTAAAGTCATCTACCGTAATAATTTACTAAATAATTATTTATAAAAATATAAAAAATCATCATTTAAATCAAATAAATAAATAAGATAATATTTTCAAAATTTTTGAGAAGGGAGGCTACAGACATACCAGCGAGCCATGAATACAATTTTTGTGATCATTTGCGCAAAACTGTAGAGTGCTACGTAGACGATATTGCAGTCAAAATTCGTCTCAACGGTGTTCGAACTAATGTGTGCACACCAACTTAAGATAAATCCAACCAAGTCTTTTCTGGGAGTCTCCAGCGGCAAGTTTCTTGGTTTCGTCATCACTTCAAAGGATATACATCTGGACCCGGAGAAAGTGAAGGCTATTCTCGACATGTATCCTCCAAGAAACCTCAAAGAGCTACGCAGACTACAAGGAAGGCTAGCCTACATCAGACGGTTCATTTCGAACCTCTCTGGAAGGTGTCAACCATTCACTCAGCTCATAAAGAAAGGCGTATCTTTCGTCTGGACTGAACAATGTTAACGCGCATTCGACGACATCAAGGCGTATCTTACAAACCCTCCAGTACTGGTAGCTCCAATAATGGGGAAGCCCTTCTTACTATATGTCCGTGCTATGGATCATTTCCTTGGCGCCCTCTTAGCTCAGAAGAATGAAGGCGGCCATGAACAGGCAACCTACTACCTCAGCCGCACAATGGTGGGTGCCGAACACAGATATACACCGGTGGAGAAGAAATGCCTTGCACTAGTATTTGCCATCCCGAAGACACGCCACTACGTGTCTGGGCAGACTATCCATATCATATCTAAAGTCAACCCTCTCAGAATACTCATGACTAAACCGGGCTAACGGGCTCATTTTCCTGACAGGATACCGTTGTGTGATAAGCCTACAATCCGTTGTGCGATAAGCTCTACTAGTCAAATGTTGACTAACTGTTGGCTTTCAGTCAACTGGTCAACTCTGGTTTGGTTTCCGTCAATTCTAGTCACTTATAGGCTAAGTTTGACTTTCAGTTGACTTTTGTTGACTTTTGGTCAAAATGGTCAACCAAGGTCAAAACTAGTCTAAGAACACTAATCCTAACCATTACCAACCAAGAGAACCTAATTCTAACTATATCTTAGAAGTAAACTCAATATCTTAACTATACCCTATTACCTATATTTACCCTTACCAAGGTAATCTCGATACCTTGCCCATTACAAAGGAAACCCCGCTAATACTCAAGATACTAGCCTAGGCTCCTTAGGGTAGCTAGATACTATCCTATCTAGGGTTTACCAACCAAGAAATCTAGGGTTTTTGGGCATCAAAACCATTTTTTCTAATATGTTACTCTCCTACACATTACCTTAAGGTAATATTGAGATATCAAGATACCACATCTAACATAACTCATTCTTCTAAACCACACTCACTCTCCCTCACAAACATCATCTATCTAACCCCCATCTAACTTAGAATGCCACTTCTAAAATAACTTCTCAAAAACTAACTCAAACATCTACCACTACCCTCAAAATAACATATCATGGCATACTTTCTAACATTGACAAACCTTATTTTCTACCACTATAAACACTACCCTACTAAACGCCTAACACACTAAAAATACTCTCTAACTTAGGGGTTTCGTAGTACTAAATGTGGTTGATAAGTGTGGGTAGGTATTTGGGGCTAAGGTGGGTCAAAAGGGGATGTTTCGAGACCACAAAAACCCCAAAAAACTATCATGCACTGCTTCTGCTTACTGCTTTTTCCTGCTTACTGCTTATTGCTTACTGTTTACTGCTTACTGCTTTTTTTTTGCTGCTTTCCTTCTCATTCTCTCACTCTCTAACCATCTAACCACACACACAAACACATATACCAAATCCACCACCCTTCTCTTCTAACACACCTACACAGATCTATATACAAACACACTACCACTCAATCAAAACACAAATCACTCAACAAACTACACTAGCCTGAAGTCAAATAGGATGGCATGATCCTCCCAACTCTCTCACCTTCACAACACACACACTACACTACCATTTATACAACATCAAACACACACTAGCACATATCCTCTATCAATCTCACTTCTCTCCACTAACCACACACATCCTTATCTCATTCAAACACACACACTATACTAACATATATTACATAACAATAATATATATATATATATATATATATATATATATATATATATATATATTATATATATATATATATATATATATATATATATATATATATATATATATATATATATATATATATATATATATACGCACATATATATGTACTATATCATACATATTCTTGACAATCTATGATACCTACATTCACATGATATCTATACTAGGCTCATAGGTTACACAAAATGCCTACGTCGCATAGTCACTCTTCTACTTAAAATCAATACTGTACCAATTGGGCCTTCACAAAATTCTAGGATTAAAGTAGGTTATAGCTCTTCGTGTTAGCTTTCTGAAACTTCAAACGGATCGCATTTTCGTGCCCGGAAGCTCCCGAAATCGCGAAAACACCGAAACACGTTCATCTTTCGTACAGCTGACACTCAAATAATTCTACAGAAAGTTATATAATGAATTTGGCTTATTAAAATATATATTTGGAAAGCTAACTTCGATACGCTTCTTTTAAAAAAATGGGAGGTTAATTGGAGTTATGAGCTAAAAGTTATGACATTTCTAAGTTGCTCTAGCTACTAAAAATGTGGATAAAAATTATGACGAATTTGGGTTGTTTGGACAAAAAACACATGTAGGCCAAAATACTTGGATACCAACATAGCTATCTATATAAAACATATTCTAACCATCCTAAATAAGATCAATCCACTCTCTAAAAATATAAATCTGAGATTAAAACACTAATTAATCATTCCTACAATATATATATGCATACAAGTATCCAAAATAGGGATTTTTCCCACTATGACACAACCACAACACAAAGGACACTCCTATGACCTCCAAATGGACACGAAATGGACACAAATAGAGATACAACCATGGGGGTCATTCCTATGGGTTCAAAATATTCTTATATGCATGTAGGGATGGATTAGAGAAGAGATTATACCTTCTCGCACAACGGTCCAAACAAAACTATCATAAAACTTCTCCTAGCCCGTTAACTGCTTCGCTCCCATAAACCAGAGAGAATGGCGTACTCTCTGTTGGAGTCCGGACCGTTGTGCGATAAGCCTACAGACATTCATCGAGCTTCTCGTTCTAATTACGCTTATTTGAAGACACGAACTTCTTGAAAAGTTTTATGATGGTTTTGTTAAAGGCTTCTCCTAGCCCGTTAGCCGCTGGATTGTAGGCAGTAGAGGCTACGTTCTGGATTCGATTCTTATTGCAGAATCGATAGAATGCATGGCTTGCGAACTGTTGACCATTATCATGGATGATCCTGCGAGGTAGGCCAAAGCGGTAGATGACGTGATGTTTGATGAAACTGATCACGTTTGACGTCTTCACTTCGGTGAGCAGTATAGCTTCCGCCTTTTTGGAGAAGTAATCGGTTATGGCTAGGATGAACCGATATCCTTTGGAGGATGGCGGGCTAATTGGTCCTATGACGTCCATGCCCCAGGCTTCAAATAGCCAAGATGCTGTCGACGGGTGTAGAAACTCCGAAGGTTGATGAATGAAATCGGCGTGAAACTAACAAGCTCTACACTTCTTTACATATTCAACAACATCTGCTATCATAGTGGGCCAGTAATAACCCATTTTTGAGGCGATCTTATAATTTGGGGCCTGGTTGATGTGTACCACAAACTCCATCGTGCGCCTCCCGGAGTGCATGTTTGGCTTCTGTGTCTGATAAGCATCGCAACAGTAGCCCGTCATAAGAGCGTCGGTACAACATCTTGGTAGCTGTGTCGTAGTAAAATCTAAGGGATCGTCTTTGGATGGATACTGCTTCCTTCAGGTCCTCGGAGAGGATTCCATAGACAGCATTATCTATGAAGGGAAATCTCTCGTCTTTAGCATCGACGTTTGTTTTTGTTGCGTAACTACGATGAATATACAAGGCATCTTTCACACAAAATAGTTCTCGACCAGATACTTTGATCGACTGCTGGGTATTTATAGGAACAGTCAAGGAAGCAGCGAGACCGGCTAGAGCATCTGCTTCTATATTCTGTAGTCGAAGAGATTATACCTTCTCGTCCACCGACGCTGTAGCCGATCACAGTATATATTTGTGTCAGCAGAAGAGATTATACCTTCGACTACAGAATATAGAAGAGATTATACCTTCTATATTCTGTAGTCATTTTAGTGCAGGGGAACTCGTCGGTGATCACTCGACCCCATAATGGATTAGAGAAGAGATTATACCATCGTATGGCGTCTACTTGCTCATTTTCCTGACAGGATACCGTTGACATATTACAGATGATTCTGAGGCAGATTGCCCGACCTATTATGGGGTCGAGTCTGATAGAGTAGACCCGGGCTGTGGTTTGTTAGTAGAGCCACTAGACTTTACTCACCCTGAGTAGTGTAGCTTAGTTAGGTTTTCCTGGCCTACGAGCCAGCTAGTACTTTTTAGACTGTAGTAGTTTTTATATATTATGTGATTCTCTGGGTTGTTTGTGTATAGCTCTGGACTTGTGTGGATCTTGGACTTATTTTCTGTTCTTATCATTCGTATTTTCCTTTCCATACTATCTACCTTAGTTTTACATTTGTGATTGAGACTGTATTGCTATGTCACCTCCATTCGGAGTGTATATATTGTATATGTACATTTATCTATTTAGTTGTAGTATTTGTAGATGACCTAGACAGCGTTTTACCGCCGATGCTGCGGCGTAGGCTGGATGTAACCACGTACTCGTGACCCTAATCAGGGTGCGGGTCGTGACACATTTTTGTGGTGGCCCATGCAGGTCTGTGTCACAATTAGTATGATCTCGTAATGGTGCTCGACTTAGAGTACTAATTACGAGCCTGCGACTAGGACGTAGGATCAAGGGTCTTATAGGAGTTACTCAATCACATTTTAGGAAATTTTTGATCTTTTGATTACCATGACAACTCTTCTTGCATTTGAATTCAATTGTCCTCCTTTGATAATATCTTATCATATGCCATATTGATCTCTTGGGTTCAATTCATCTTCAGGATGATGGTGACTCGTTCTCAGGTGGCAGGGCCTAGTACAGTTCCAGAGAGGTCAGATCCGGGAGGTCTTCCACCTTCGGCTACGGGAGTAGCAGTCGAGAGAGCAGTAGCCACAGTCTCTGCCCTTCAGGCAGGAGTAGCAGCGGCAGTTCCCGGAGGTCTTCCACCTCCAGCTGAGGGAGCTGCAGTTCAGGGAGCTGCCACCTCAGACCCTGCCCTTCAGGCGGTAGCAGCAGTAACGATTTCAGGAGGACTTCCACTTCCAGCAGCGAGACCGTCCATGGTCATCCGTGAGATTCTTCTACCACCGCCTCAGCTACCGACAGATACTCAGGAGATGATGGCCCTTCTGCAGCAGATGCTACAGGCACAGAGAGCACAGGCAGAGGTACAGCACCGTCAGGCAGAGGTACAGCACCGTCAGGCAGAGGTGCTGTGACAGATCATGGAGAACTCACATCAGCTAGCTATGGCAGCAGTGGAGAGAGGTGCATAGACTACAGTTCAGGGAGCACCAGTACAGCAGCAGGGTCAGGGGAGGCCCGGTACACACCTCCACTTCAGAAAGATGAACCCGTGGGAGTACAAAGGTACCGAGGGTATCCTATACGCGAACGACTGGCTAGAGGATGTCCAGCGGAGTCTGGAGTTGGCAGAGGTCCTGAGAGGTCTGTGGGTGACGTCTGCAGCGAGCCAGTTCTTCGATATAGCGTTGACTTGGTATCGCACGGATTCGCGTGCGTCAGTGAGGGGATTGTCTTGGGAGGACTTCAGGAAACTCTTTAAAGAGAAGTTTTACCTGGACGTAGCCGTGTCATCTTTGGAGGGGCAGTTTGCCAGTTTGGTGTAGGGGAACTCGTCGGTAGACGAGTACGCAGCAGAGTTCTTCCGCTTGAGCAGGTTTGTACCTAGTTTGGTTCTGGATGAGGGGTGCAAGGCCCGAAAGTTTAGGAGGGGTCTCATTCATGTAGTACGCACTCGCACGTCTGGGCGACGAGACGCAACCTTCGAACAGATCCTTATGGAGGCTTAGATTGCAGAGAAGGACTTCGACCTCAAGCCGAAGAGGAGCAGTGACGTTCTGGGAGCTAGTTCGAGTGCAGGGCCAACGAAGCGCCCACACTTCCAGTAGAGGCAGTTTCAGCAGCAGCAGCCTCAGTTGCAGTTACAGCAGGCACCGACGCATGCCCAGCAGCACCAGGGACAGGGCCAGAGGCAGGCCATCCAGTGTGCCTTCTGCAAGAAGATAAGGCACACCGGGGAGGTCTGTAGATTGAGGCTGGGAGTTTGTCTATTCTGTGGAGCTCTAGATCACCAGATGAGGGACTGTGCTGCCCGTGCAGTCAGATAGGCAGGCCAGGATAGAGTGCGACAGGATAGAGGAGACCAGCAGGGGCGAGCTTTCGCCATGACCGTTGAGCCCACTCAGGCAGTAGCATAGCATATAGCAGGTTCCAATCTTTCGAATCTCCTTTCCGTATTTTGCCTTCGTAAACGGTCTTGAACTTCGATTCTATCTGTTCTTTGATCGTTTGATAAAATTGTACTTGTGATGTGTAATGACCCGCTCCGCCCTAAAGGAACGCCGATTCAAACGGCAAGTATAACGACTCAAATGAGCCGTCGACTCGAAGAGTTGTGTCGACCCGATGATGTATCGATGTGAATCGATGCAAGGCTTACATTGGCCCGTCAAGATGAATCCAGACTTAGACTTTCAAAGGCGCGCTCGGAGGATCGCTCGGCCGATGCGAACATCGCTAAGGTGGGTGGCTCCGATGAACCCGTCTTTGCTTAGCCTAGACACATAACAATACGGACACTATCACTGAATTTGCTAGGTGATAACACCGCGCATGCTAATAAATGATCCAACGCACCTAGCTAAGGGAATAATCCCATCTTGTATGTTTGTATAGAATATGGAAAAGAATATAGAAAATACGAGAACTCTCGCGCCGCGCTCCACGCTCGTGCTAAGGCACAAGCTTACGTTCAACGATGAAACAATAAATGGTTTACAAACAATGAAACGGGAAGACTATCAACATAGTCGTTCCGAGTAGAGTTTAGCAACATTGAAAGGCTATGGGACCAATGGGTCGCCAAGGCGACTCCCGCACAGGGAGTTGCAAAATGTATGAATAAATAAGTGAATGAATGAATCAACGAATGAATGAACGAATATGTGAAAGAACCAATGAACGAACGAACAAGTGAAAGAAAGAAAGAAAAGAAAGAATGAATGAAAGATAAGAAAGAAAAGAATAGTTAGCGACAGGTGTGACGGGCACGTGCAACGGGGCTCGCTACCCGCGCTGTACGGACGCCAACCTGGTCGATAACGTAAGAAGGCTAAGGGTTAGCCTACGGCTCAGAGACAGCCGTTAAGTTAAAAAGACAAGTTAATATGAAATGGTCATGGACAAACGGCACGAGCGAGGGGTGGCGAATGCTGTGCCGTGAAGAAAAAGGGATTCCGCGGCATGATCAAAGTGTGAAGGACTTGCCGGTCCGGACGAAATCAAAGGAAATGGCTTACGGATGTGACCTGAGTGCGGGCTTGGCCACCAGGGGACGTAAGGCCGGGTATTTCAAAAAGACTATCAGGGTGTACCAAGCCGTACGCCATGATAGGTGAGAAATTACCACAGGAGAAGACATGTCCAGGATGGCTTGTGATGCCAGCGACCAGTGCATATAGAGTTAAGTGGGCTTTGCTGGTAGCAATCCACGTACAAGTCCTTGCATTGAAATCAAAGTAGTCTAAGTTAACAAAATGAAGTGCCTTATGAATATGCTTGAAAAGTAACACACCAAATGATAATGAGAAATTCATACAAGTGAGTTAGATATCGTGCCTACGACGTGCTAGAATCCGAGGCAGGGACACGCACTTGACATCGAAAAGTTCATATTGAATTGTTGACTAACTTGGTTTACTTTGGACAGGGAAGGCCGGACGGTAAGTATGGGTAAGTCGTGCATGTATTTCCATGCGACACTTGAAATTGACAACACGAGATAGGCTATAAAATATGCCATAAAATTGATCCTAAGGCAAGATTAGAAAGACAATGAATGATAGAGATGCACAAAAGTAAATGGAACGTATTTGATAATGATAGCATTGTGGGCGAGCTAGCCTCCCCACCAGTGCATAACAATGTACTGATAACCCCACAGTCTGCTTGCAGGAAGCAGGAAACGTTGGCGGGTACGGAGCTTTCCTCGAATGTGCTAAGGCGCGGAGCTATCTCTGGAGCCTTGGAGCGTTGCAAGGAGCTGGAGCACCATATACAGGACATAATGTATTGGAACATCGCCATGAATCATTCCATCTTGTAAGCCACTTGGCACGCCTTTTATGTTTCAGAGAGAGAGAGCTTGAGCGACTTGTAAATCAGCCTAGCGCCGCTTGTAAACTTCTTGAATATCAATAAAAGAGTTGAATTTGCTTCAATTTGTGTTCATTTACTTTCCGCTTCAAATGGGGACACACTGTGCGACTCTGTGGCCTAGTTCAAATCGGCCGTTTCTGGACTTAGCCTTGTACGGGCGCAACCTAGGCCCGTGCGGCATCACGCCTTAGCGAGGACGATCGCTCCTGCTGGAGAGGGGCGTGACAGATTGGTATCAGAGCACGGCTTCACGTCCTTGGACTTTATTTCAATTTTCTTAGTTTTGAAAGCTCGTCGTTGGAAAAAGAAGTGTACGCTCTCTCTCGTTGTGCCTTGGAATGTTCCATACAATAAGTCTAGTATTTTCAAATGCTCGTACGAGTACTCGGTTGGACGGGATCGATAGACGAAGGCCTTTGTGCCACCACGACGGACTTGAGTTGGAAGAAACCGATGCTAAGAGTTAGCAAACGCAGTGCGTACTTGAATAAGCTTACGCGAACAATAGCGAACGAGTACACGAGACCGAAGTATAGTTCGAACGGGATGGTTATACACGGAGCCTTTTGGCTAAGTTGTGCCGAGTATCGCGTACCTAGACTTTATGGTGCAAACGAGTTGTGAGCGAGATTGACTATCGCTCGGACGAGAAGAAGGAAGATTTAGAACGTACGTTGATGGAGACGTCACTTGACCAACGCTAAAGCGAGCACGGGAGATGGTTCTTAGACTTTGAGGAATGGACGAACGCGCGATTGAACACATGGATTGAGAATCGAATAATCTTTTGAGGATTTGTGGAATGACTTGACTCCGAGTGGTGTATGTGATAGCTTCGAAGAAGGATAAGAGTGAGTGTCGACGACTAGTCGAGTGGCTCGAACCCTGAGTGGTGTATGGACGACATAAAAATTGTTCGAACAAGACTAAAGAATTTACGGATAGAACGAGTAAGTCGGCGAGGCGATGCGATCGCGCAAAGCCTTAAATTGCGTCATGCTTAGTTGGTCGTGACTTCGAACGTCCCGAACGAGATATCATTCGGACAACTTGTGAATGGGTAACGCATGTTAAAAAACGATTCGGAACGATGAATGAAAGTGAATGGTCTGGATTGAGGAAACTTAGAGGATCGCGCGTACGATTTGGGATTGATTCAAATGAAATGTGACATGTGTTTTGAACAACGACCTTGAAACAAGCTTGAGGAATAGCGATCAAACTTGATCTTGAATATCGAAAAAATTGTGGATTATCCAACTCGGACAATAGCATCAGTCACACGACACGAAATTGGTTGCAAAGGATGATCGTCAGGTTACGCATATCGTCGATGGTATTGAGGCGTATCAAAGATCGATATACGATAACTCGGGGGCACTCTGACTCGGCAAATGACAGTCGTGCAAAATGTTATTATTCTGTTGGATGCTATACTTGGGATGTTAAAAATGTGTCGAGGAAAGGATAGATTTGGCTCGAGGATTTTCTAGTTGAACGTGTGACGGTCATACTATCGAATTGATTTGGCTCAGATGAAAATGTGAATGCTTGGATTTGCTTCGTTGACAACCACAACGTTGACATTCTTGTCTTATGCGAGCGCAACTCCAGCCTCGCACATGCGTTGCGCCGGATTAGGATGATCACTCAGCGTGAGCGCTGATATGGTGATTCATACGGCGGGAGTGATTGAACTTGGATGGCGTGGCAATCTGATTGTTTCGACTTGTGGTTTGACGTGAAGGTCGACTCGAGAATGAATTTGTGTGCTTGAGGAATTAAACTTGAGGATTGAGTAGGTCCAATCCGCGTATCGAGAATGGGTTAGTCTGAAACTCAAACAAGAGTTATGCCCCGATGAGAATGATTATTCCGCGGGAGCATTGCATGGTGATTCATGAACCGCCGTGGATAATCGGACTTGCGTGAGATTGGGGCGCAACGTATTGTCGAACTGGAAGACCTTGTGATCGAATACATGAATTGGTTAGAACTGGTGATTGAACTGAATTGAATATGTGCAACATAAGTCTTGATGCGGATTAGGTGATCATGCTCGATGTTTAGAAAATTGAGTGAAACGAACTTGGGTAGAAACTCCTGTACAAGCGAGCAAATGGTTTGACCATAGGAGTTGGGGCGAGCGTCGTGCAACGACCTTGTGCGACGATCCACGGACCTGTCATGTAACTATGACCTTGTGAGCTGACCTAGCGGATAGGCGGACGACCCTATGCCGAGTGATTGAACCTGTGCGATGGCATTTATAGTATCGTCTGGACGGACGATAGACTTGTGGCAACAAGACTTAGAGTAGGACAGGGAACTGGGAGTGTGCGTAAACGACAATGAGATTGGCCCCAAACGAAAGGAATGATAGGAATGGATGATGCGCAAGTAAAGTTGGGATAACGAATTGAATCATTGATCGGAAGTTACTCAGACTTGGTCGAACCCGCTAAGAAGAAATCATATTAATTTCGTAGACAAGAACGCTTGAGAAACGAATCAGATCATCTCGAGGACCGAGATAAACGATATGTGATACACACATGAATTCAGTTTTAAATTGAAGTTAACGAAACGATCGACAAATCAAAACTATCACGAGTAGCTTGTCCGACTTCGCTAATCGCTAAGCTTGGTTGAAATGTACGTGTTCGGGGGACGCCTTGGATACATGCACGATCCAAACTCAACGATATGATGAACTCGGATGCAGTGGCAAGTGGGTGTTGCGATGCGCATGAACGAATGAGTGAGTTGCCTCAGCCTACGACTTTCGTGTTTGACGAATTACAACGTACCTCGTGCGACCGTTTCAGTCCCATGATACGTCGAAAAAGCAACCAAGACGAAGAAACACATGAATTGAATAAGTACCATCAACTCTAAAATGAATGAAGAGTTAATCAATAAAATCGACCAAACGTACATGACACAGAACTTAGAAAGGTATTGAGTATGGTTCGCTGCCATCGAACGATAGAGCCGTTCGATAGAATTGTCTAAGAAACACGACGGCACGAGTTAAGAAACGGTAGGATGACCTGCACTCAAGAAGTCTCGAGGACGAGACTTGTTTTGAGTGGTATATTATGTAATGACCCGCTCCGCCCTAGCGGAACGCCGATTCAAACGGCAAGTATAACGACTCAAACGAGCCGTCGACTCGAAGAGTTGCGTCGACCCGATGATGTATCGATGCGAATCGATGTAAGGCTTATATTGGCCCGTCAAGATGAATCCAGACTTAGACTTTCAAAGGCGCACTCGGAGGATCACTCGGCCGATGCGAACATCGCTAAGGTGGGTGGCTCCGATGAACCCGTCTTTGCTTAGCCTAGACACATAATAATACGGACACTATCACTGAATTCGCTAGGCGATAACACCGCGCATGCTAATAAATGATCCAACGCACCTAGCTAAGGGAATAATCCCATCTTGTATGCTTGTATAGAATATGGAAAAGAACATGAAAAATACGAGAACTCTCGTACCGCGCTCCACGCTCGTGCTAAGGCACAAGCTTGCATTCAATGATGAAACAATGAATGGTTTACAAACAATGAAACGGGAAGACTATTAACATAGTCGTTCCGAGTAGAGTTTAGCAACATTGAAAGGCTATGGGACCAATGGGTCGCCAAGGCGACTCCCGCACAGGGAGTTGCAAAATATATGAATGAATAAATGAATGAATGAATCAACGAATGAATGAACGAATATGTGAAAGAACCAATGAACGAACGAACAAGTGAAAGAAAGAAAGAAAGAAAGAATGAATGAAAGATAAGAAAGAAAAGAATGGTTAGCGACAGGTGTGACGGGCACGTGCAACGGGGCTCGCTACCCGCGCTGCACGGACGCCAACCTGGTCGATAACGTAAGAAGGCTAAGGGTTAGCCTACGGCTCAGAGACAGCCGTTAAGTTAAAAAGACAAGTTAATACGAAATGGTCGTGGACAAATGGCACGAGCGAGGGGTGGCGAATGCTGTGCCGTGAAGAAAAAAGGATTCTGCGGCATGATCAAAGTGTGAAGGACTTGCCGGTCCGGACGGAATCAAAGGAAATGGCTTACGGATGTGACCTGAGTGCGGGCTTGGCCACCAGGGGACGTAAGGCCGGGTATTTCAAAAAGACTATCAGGGTGTACCAAGCCGTACGCCATGATAGGTGAGAAATTACCACAGGGGAAGACATGTCCAGGATGGCTTGTGATGCCAGCGACCAGTGCATATAGAGTTAAGTGGGCTTTGCTGGTGGCAATCCACGTGCAAGTCCTTGCATTGAAATCAAAGTAGTCTAAGTTAACAAAATAAAGTACCTTATGAATATGCTTGAAAAGTAACACACCAAATGATAATGAGAAATTCATACAAGTGAGTTAGATATCGTGCCTACGACGTGCTAGAATCCGAGGCAGGGACACGCACTTGACATCGAAAAGTTCATATTGAATTGTTGACTAACTTGGTTTACTTTGGACAGGAAAGTACGGACGGTAAGTATGGGTAAGTCGTACATGTATTTCCATGTGACACTTGAAATTGACAACACGAGATAGGCTATGAAATATGCCATGAAATTGATCCTAAGGCAAGATTAGAAAGACAATGAATGATAGAGATGCACAAAAGTAAATGGAACGTGTTTGGTAATGATAGCATTGTGGGCGAGCTAGCCTCCCCACCAGTGCATAATAATGTACTGATAACCCCACAGTCTGCTTGCAGGAAGCAGGAAACGTTGGCGGGTGCGGAGCTTTCCTCGAACGTGCTAAGGTGCGGAGCTATCTCTGGAGCCTTGGAGCGTTGCAAGGAGCTGGAGCACCATATACAGGACATAATGTATTGGAACATCACCATGAATCATCCATCTTGTAAGCCACTTGGCACGCCTTTTATGTTTCAGAGAGAGAGAGCTTGAGCGACTTGTAAACTCGGCCTAGCGCCGCTTGTAAACTTCTTAAATATCAATAAAAGAGTTGAATTTGCTTCAATTTGTGTTCATTTACTTTCCGCTTCAAATGGGGACACACTGTGCGACTCTGTGGCCTAGTTCAAATCGGCCGTTTCTGGACTTAGCCTTACACGGGCGCAATCTAGGCCCGTGCGGCATCACGCCTTAGCGAGGACGATCGCTCCTGCGGGAGCGGGGCGTGACATGATGTGAATTCCTTCTGAGATAAGTCGTATGGGCTAGGTCGCCTCGATTATGAGATTTAGAATCCTCTAGGGTCATGCTAGCAGGCTGAGTGAGGACATATAGTCGGACTATGGATGTATCTCTCGGGTGTGGGAATTTAAGGTTTTTGCTGCCAAGCTAGCGGTAATGCAAAAATTTTAAATACCATAATTCTAGAGGTATGTACCGTAGTTGAGGACTCTGTGATTATCGTAGCCTTGCTCACTGGCATGACGGAGATTCTGAGTATCATGATTATTGGACAGACGCATACGATTATCAAATGGCATAAAATTTCTGTGTTTGCTTCGTTTTAAGTTTTTGGATGATTCTTTTAAGGTGGATAGACTTATATTTGAGAGTAATTTTTAAATTTTATAAATTTAGTCATTTAATTCCTACTTCGATTTTTGAGATTTTAATCTTTTAAATTTTTAGCCATGACTTGTGAATTTGAGATTTTACTATTGTTTGGTTTTAATTTCGAGGACGAAATTTTTTTAAGGTGGATAGATTTGTCACCCCCAATTTCCAAAAACAGGGGTATTTTTGTCATTTTTCATTTTTAAATTATTTTGGATTATTTATTTATTTACTGTAATATTTTGGGGTTATTTTAGTCGGGTTCGAATTTCAGCTCATTCCGACTTGTATCGGGGACCCGGGATAGTGTTGACCTTAGCGGGCCCACACACTAGTTAGTCATGGCCCACATGTTAGATATTTTAGTTAGTGACTAGGCTAATTATTTTGGTTAGGATTAATTTGGATTAGTGGTTTTAGGAATGACTAAACTACCCCCGACTTAGAAGCCCTTCCATGTATTAACTAATAGATTAGTGTAGGGGGCTTTTTGACCTTTCCTAATAGGACAAAACCCACCATTATGGCTGGCCACTTTTGGCATGGATACGCACAAGTCACTTTATTATTTTCCCTTTCATTTCTCTCTCTTGTTCTTCCCCATTTTTTAGAGAGCTTTCCCTAATCAAACCATCACCAAATCCTTCCATTTCTCCACCAAAACTTCTTCCTTCCCTCTCCATTCAATCCAAGGAAGGAGCTCCTCAAGTTTGGGAGGATTCGGAGCTCGTTCGTGTCCTTTTGGAATCTCTACATGTCGGTGTCGAGTCGGAAGCTTTTTCCTTTGAATCTCTCTCCCGGAAGGTATAATTTATTATGACGAATGAATATAGAAATTATACCTTCTGGAAGAGAGATTCAAAAGAAAAAGCTTCCGACTCGACACCGACACGTAGAGATTCCAAAAGCTTCCGACAGTTTCGACACATTTTTTTTAAAAGAAAATTATACCATCCGGGAGAGAGATTCAAAGGAAATTATAGTTTGGTCCACAGTTCCGCTTTGGCCTACCTCCCATTTTTTTAAAAGAAGCGTATCGAAGTTCTACCCGGACGTAGCCGTGTCAGCTTTGGAGGGGCAGTTTGCCAGTTTGGTGCAGGGGAACTCGTCGGTGGACGAGAAGGTATAATCCATTATGAGATCTTCCAAGTCGGTGATCTGGTCCTAGCAGTAAGAAGACCGATGGTCATGACGCACAAAATAAAAGAAAATTTTCAGCCTAAATAGGAAGGTCCTTTCGTCATAAAATCGGTGTATTCTAACGGTGCGTACCGGCTGACCAAGATGGTGACTTGCTCATAATGCCTATCAATGGTAAGTTCCTGAAGAAATACTATGTGTAACCTCTTTTACATAATGTTCACATATGTCCAGTCATGTAAATGTATAGTGCGATATTTATGTGATTCAAAAAAACTATCTAACTATTATCCTTATTTCAAGAGTCTTGAATACGCCCTGGATAATAGGTCCTCTAAATATTTGCCCAGTAGAATCATTTCCATTTTTGACTCCATCCAAAACTCGGCTTGACAAAAACAAGTCACGTCCCTATTACCTCTGAATTGTTTTCTGATAATTATTTCCCCAGTGGAATGATTAAATGTTTTGCCACGTCCACATAACCTCTGAGCAAAGCATTCATCAAAGATAGTCATGTCCATACTACCTCTGAACTATCCACTCCTCCCTAATGCTATATATATCTTTCCACGTCAGTATTACCTCTGGTCAGATATAGAACATCCTCTGCTATTACGTCCATATTACCTCTACTAGCAGCTTCGTTCAACTTATTATCTATATTCGAATCATTCGAATATAAAACGGATAATAGGTCCACATCAAAAAATTCTCCAGCAGAATACCTACCAGAAATGTCCTTGCTACGTCCACATTACCTCTAGCATCGATATTTCACAAAACCACATTCATTTTCGAAAAGATTCTTTATTTTGTACGTAAACGTCTATCAAAAGACGAAAAAAGGGTACAAGAGCCGTGACGGCCAAAAAAGGGGGCGAAGTTACAAAATCTACGGGATACCCTTTACACAAATGCTGTATTATTGGCTCCAACACAATCACCACAGATATCACAAGCAAAGAAGGGAGTGAATGCATTCTATTTATTCAAAATCAGTTACATTCACAGGACTACATCTTATGAGCAAAACAAAAGGTTCTTCATCTCTTCATCAGGATTACATTGATTTCCAAAAAAAGGGAGAATCCATAGCTTGGTCAGCTTGGCAGCACCACGCTTTCGTCGAAGGAGGTCATATTTTACTGTTGAGCAAGCAAACAAGGCTGTTGAACCTTCGAGAAGCTACACGGAGGAGGGCAAATATAGCATGCTAAAAACATCTACAAATGATGTCCTTCTCTCCTCCATATGGCGGACGTCGTGGGCCCATTTCTTCAAGAGACCATACCTTCAAAACAACATCTCTAGTGTTTCTTTTGCCTACTTGAAGAACTGTGAAAGCAGAACTTTCACGGTAACGCCCAACTACCGTCCGACTCTTTGGTGTATAAAGGTTCTTCCTACCATTTGAGAAAAACCCTTCCAAAACACGAAAAGTCCTGAGCTATCTGATGTGGGTGTCAAGTATCGCATCTTCACCATACCCAGAATCGCCGATACCAGTCCTGGAAAAATTTGCTAGCCAGAACTCTTCCAAAACACGAAGAATCCTGAGCTCTCTGATGTGTACGTCAAATGTTGCATCTTCACCATGCCCAGAATCATCGATACCGATCCTGGAGAAATTTGCTAGCCAGATCCCTACAAAACAGACAGAAAGAAAGTCAGACTCAAAAAACTACAGAAAAAACTAAGTCCTGAAGACTCCAATGCGCCCAAAGGAATATGCGCCCAAAACAAGGCATGCGGGCGCATAACACACGAACAGTGCGTGGGCGCATAACATGTCGCTGCTTAGAGGGCGCATAACATAGCAACACGTGGGCGCATAGCACACCACAATGTTGGCGCATGACTTCTGTGGGCGCATAATAATGCTCACAGAAGTATGTTGCCTTAGGCGAAAGCGCCTGGGCAGAAGAAAAGGCCGAGCGTCGTAAATTAACGCTCGAGACTTTATTTTTGAAGCATGCCCTCACCTAGAATCAGGTCCTGGATTGCCGAAGACGCTGCCGTAGGAGGAGAGCCACTCGGCGCAGCTCCTTTGTCCTTCGCGGATCTCTTGGCGACCTTGGGAGACATGGTTCTCAAAGAAAGAATATGAAGATTTTTCTGAAAAATTCAAAAAGAAAGGAATAATGAACTTTCTCTCTCCTTCAAAGGCCTATTTATAGGCACGGGCCACTTCCTATGCGCCCACTTGCTGTATGTGTCCATGCGCCCATTGCATTGTATGCACCCACGTGAAGGATCAGCTTCCTGCACACTATGCGACTGTCACTTGCTGACGTGGACGACGCATGAAGGATGGACTGTTTCAAATTTCGCTCCGATGAATCTATCAGTTCAGATTTCGAGGAAGATCTCAACAGTCGTATCTCTCTAACAGGTTAGATAAATACTATACGCCCAAAGGAGAGACCGTGTTATACGCCCATTGCATCACGAGAAGACGATCCATGCTTCTTTCAAAGTATTTCGAACTTGTTCAAGTATCAAAAACTTTGAAGGGGGTCTTGTAGACGCATAAAAAAATTTCAGCAAATGAAGCTTCATACGCCCAAGCCAGTAAAGCCCCATGCGCCCAAGCCAGTGTAGCTCCATGTGCCCAAGTTAGTGTAGCTCCATGCGCCCAGTCAGTGTAGCTCCTTGCGCCCAGCCAGCGAAGCTTTATGCGCCCAAGACTAGCTCCCCCGAAAGGAGGGCACATAGCCTGAGACATAGCTACGCGCCCAAGCCTGACTCAGTCAAAGCCATGATCAAAACGTGTACCGAAGCACACGGCCACGTCAGTCTCTACGAGCAGCCGTGCACCGAAGCATGCAGCCACGTCAACACCATGACCAATCCACGATCTCGCAGCTTATATGCACCTACATCATATGCGCCCAAAGCAGGACTATGTACCCACATAGAAACCAGCATGTTTCCTCGTGTGGGCGCATACCACCATTCCAACTCAAGAACGACTATAAAATGGGGCCTCATCCCTTTTCAAAACACAAAACGGAGAGCATTTTCAAGAGCCAAATTGCTGCACTTCTTGCCAGTGAGCCGAGAGTTAGCAATTTTCTTAGATTTTCTCCCACTTTTGTAATCGAAGTATCAACGGAGTAAAGGAGCAACTGCCACTCGATCTCCATCGTCCCATTCTCCAGAATTCTTTCTTGTACTCGGGGATCCTCAGCGCAGGATCTCTCAAGCGTACTCGATTTATGGTGCCTTGCGCCAATAAAATAAAAGACAGCATTTTCTTCTTCTTTTTTGTGTCTGTCCACAGTATTGTATACTTTAATTATTATATTATGAACTTATTGTAACCTGTACTGTTAAAAATAGGATTTTGTGACTCCCGTTTGGACATTTATACATATCAGTTGCTCAGGGTATCAGGCGGGTACATTCTCTGATAGTTTTTATTGTCTTGATATCTACTATATCCAATTCAGTTGTAGTGTTTTACTTGATTCTTGACACGATGGTACACGGACTAGTATACGTCGGATCCTGTTATGAGATGTCATTCCTGGGTTACCATGGTATATTGGTACATTGTTCGATCTTATTTTCTGTACTTGTATAGATGCTGATTCCTAAGGAAATTTGCTACCCTCTTAGAGAATCCTGTGTCATGACGTGATATGTCTGGATCCATATAGTACTCAGAAACGGGGAGTTATTAGTGGTTATGTGATCAATACCCCTCATGTATCCTATTATTATATGTTCATAGCTCCACCTCACTACATGTAGGGTGTAGCCTGACCTGATACTACTTGTTCATAGCTTTCCATTATTGCCGGCCTGATCTTATTTTTGTATATTTTATGTTCATAGCCGGTTAAATAGAACAGCCTGATCCTGACCCAAGCCGATCACATAACGCTCTAATATCTCGAGGCACTGTTTATGTTTACATTATACATCAGATATTCATGTACTGCTTTACATTCCAGTATTTTATACCCTGACATGATATCCAGTTTTACATATACTATTTATTTCCAGTCTTGATATTTCATTTTGTATTCCATTATAATTGTCTCTTATAGAATTTGTCAATTCACATGGAACTGATGTTAGCATTTATACTTGCTTATATCCTGACAGGATAACCCCGTTGATGTTTACAGAGGATTTAGATGTTGACTGCTCGACCTTCTATGGGTTTCGCACAGACGAAGACTTTGACCAAGATCTACCTTTGTTGATAGTGCCCGTAGAGGATATACCTTTGTAGTGACCTATTCTAGTAGGTTGACTGGACTGCATTCTAGCTGGATATTTGAGACTTGTAGTATACTTTATATTCGGGATCTTGCGTTATGTCTTAATTTCTGAACTTCTGTCTGTGACTTGCATCTATTTCAGTTTATCTATTTCCATCAAATCTTTATGATATTCGTGCTTATCTTCCTTAGATGTCTTGTGATTGAGTTGAGATTATATACCTCTGTGCGGAGATGACAGGTTTATTATACTGTGTCTAGATGTTATATTTCTAGTTGACCTATACAGCGTTTTACCATCGACACTGCAGCGTATGCTGGACGTACCCACGTTCTCGTGCCCCTAAACAGGGTGCGGGTCGTGACAAATTTTTAAAAATCTTCAAATCCAGGGGGTTGCTTCACAAAAATCTCTTCCTTTAAAAATCTATTCAAAAATGCACTCTTCACATCTATTTAAAAAAGTTTAAAATTGTGAAAATATGTAAATGCACAAAACATATTATTAGACTCTAGTCTAGCAACAGGAGCATATATCTCGTCATAATTAATTCTTTCTTTTTTATTATAACCTTGTGCCACTAGACATACTTCGTTGCATAGAACATGTCCATCCTCACTCAGTTTATTTCGGAACACCCATTTGGTACCAATTATCGATTGGCCAATAGGTGTAGGAACAAGTCCCAAAGTTGGTCTCTCAAATTGATTAAGTTCCTCTTGCATGGCATCAATCCAAAACTCATCATAAAAGGTATCTGCTACTAACTTAGGTTCTATATGAGAAATAAAAGCTACATTTGCTGCTATGTCTCTAGTAGAAGAACGCGTACCTATTCCCTTGGATACATCACCTATTATAAGTGTTTCTGGATAGTTTGGCATGAATTTTATCCTTTTATGTAGACTCTCCAGATAGCTCTCATTGGTAGCAGTATCTTAAGGTGTCTTGGATTTGTTTTGCACATCCTCTTTATCACTATCACTAGATTTATTATTGTTGAGCTCATCAAAGAAAACATTAATTGATTCTTCAAGAATCATAGATCTTTTATTGAAAATTCTATATACCTTACTCTTGGCAACATACCCGAGGAATGTTCCTTCATCTGCCTTCGAGTCAAACTTACCTAAGTTGTTCTTGGTGTTCAGGATAAAACAGCGATAACAAAAAACTTTGAAATAAAAAATGTTTGGAATCTTTCCAAACCACAATTCATAAGGGGTTTTCTTCGATATAGGTCGAATTAACACCCTATTCAAAACATGGCAGGCTGTACTTACAGCTTATGACCAAAAATACTTAGAAAGATTATGATTCAGCATGACTCTAGCCATATCGCTTAGAATACGATTCTTTCGCTCCACAACACCATTTTGTTGAGGAGTTATAGGTTTTTTAAATCAGTATTTTTGAATTCGCCACCATGATCACTTTGGATTCGAGTAATCATGAAGCATTTCTCATTTTGTACCTTTTTGCAAAATACTTGAAATTCAAAAATGGCATCACTTTTACTTGATAAAAAGTACACCCAAGTATAACGGGAGCTTTGATCCATTATTATTGCAAATACTACAACATAAGCTTTGATCTGAAGGCTCACCAACTTCTTACACGAGGGCTTTGATCTGAAGCCCTCTTCGACTTCAATACACGAGAGCTTTGATCTGAAGACTCTTTGACTTCACACAAGCTTTGATCCAAACTTCAACCTCTTTACAAGATAGTTTTGATCTTCTTATAAAAAAGATGAAGATTGGACCTTTAAAACTCAAGAACACTCTAACACAATTTGTGGAAATGCCAGTGAAAGCTTTGGTAGAGTTATTTGTGGATAGACTTTGGTAGATTAAAAAATTTAGCCTCAAAGCATCTACCTTGAATAAAGGGGTTCAAGGCTATTTATAACCAAAGCAATATAAAGTGTAATTAATACAACTTTCAGTCCGCAGTCGGTATACCGTCGGTCGTTCGTCAATTGCAACGACTAGAAATAGAGCTGTTGGGATCATTTAATGCACTAGAATATAGCCGTTGGGTTGTCAGCTATAATGAATCGGTATACCGTTGGTATACTAAAGTATATCGCTGGTATGCCGGTCCAAACAACAGAAAGCAAATTTTATATAAAATCGGTATACCCGTCGGTATGCCAATTTTTAGCGAAAAATAATTCTAGATTATTTTCCACCCTAGCTTTCAATTTTGCTATACGTTTTTTGTCTTTACAATTATTCATAAGACATATTACAGACTCTAAAATATAGCAGGTGCAGGATTCTTAAGAGTCTTGAAATGAGGATGGAATGGATTGGCTTCTTTCCTTGATAGTTTGATGGCATTTTTCTTGATGGGAGCTGTCCAAAGATACCTAGATTGTGAAATATGGATACCTTTCGGGGGCTTCGCCCTCAAACCCCCATGGGGGGCGCTACCCCCCTCGACCCCCATCCGCTGACCGGTCAGCGGAACCCCCGAGTACGTAGCTCCGAAGATATCGTCAGGCGGTTCAGAGAACTCTTGTAGGATACCGTCGTCTTTGGCCCATGATGATTTCTTCATTGCATATCTCCATGTTGATCTTGCTTATTATTTTTCTTCAAATAAAGGTTAGACGAACATAGCAATATACATAGTAGCAAATATGATCAAGTTAATGCACAATAGGACTATGCTAAGTTTATAAGTACTATAGTGACAGCATAAATATTAGTGATATCATAATGTTAAATTTAATTGAATAACCACAATAAAAAACGTAGTTAGATCATTGGGCAAACAATCTCCCCTTTTTTTATTATGACAACTCAGTTAAATTTAAGAAAGATATAATAGAAACTAATATCACTGATATATAAAACATTAGCCACATATCACTAAAAGGTATAAGTATAAGTTTATATGCTATAGTGATCGCATGAAGATTACTGATGATATAATGCTAAACTTAATCGATTTATCATATTGAAAAATATGATACAATCATTGGGCCAACAATCTCTCCTTTTTTTAATTATGGCAAATCGGTTAAGTTTAGTATAGACCCAATAGATGCATGTATCACTAATATACAAAGGACATACATATATCACTAAAAGCATACCACTTAATTTATGTCTACCCATTTTTACAAACATATAATCACATACTTAAACTTGCTTCTTCTTCTTTGACATGATCAAAGAGATGAAAAAATCCAATCTTAAGCAAATAAATCAGAACATGAGGAGCATAGACAATCATGACTAAGATATACTTATGAAAGCAATATAAGAAGTATGTAAAAACAAGTTTAGAAAACTACATACCCAATATAGAATACCAAATAGAAAATAGCTTGTCTAAGTACAATATGGTTGGTAAAGCTAAAAGAATTTGAAAACACTCGATAAATAGTTTACCAAGTAAAAATCCAAAAAAGAAACCCAAAACATAATATGATATGAAATATGACTCTTATTTTGGAAGCGAACTACAAAATAAAGGATTTCAATCAAAAGCCATGAGGATTAGATAATTGAAAAATAATATATACATATAAAAATAGATACCAATTGGAGAGACACAAATTTGAACATTAAACAAAGAAGCAATTGATAGTCATAATTGTCCACAAAATTAGTAGAATAAAATAAAAGAACGATCAATAAAAATATACTAATTAATATAAAATAATCTTATTATTTGTCAAATCTATTCGCTTAAACAAGTTCATGTAGTGCCCCGCTCCTCGCGGTCCACTATGTAATACCCACGGCTTGCTAACTCAGTTTCGAACTGAGTATTTGGGAAAACCTTTTCCGGTATGGATTGATCACGGATGAAATGCAATGAACCTTTCCAATTGATAGATCGGCTTCTATTGAAATGAGTCCAATAGTTTTCGCTAGATGTTTTCTTTCACTACTTGGTTTTGATGAATATGTTTTCGTGTTGGTTTTCGATGATTGGTTTTCATTGTTCTCTTTCATCGCATAGCGCATTCATTCTGAACCTTGAGAGAAAGAGACCGAAGTATGCTAATCAAATGTTGGTGCCTATGTAGGAGGACACATAGACATACATAGAACGTGAACGGCGCATGAAGTCCCTCCTTCTCTCAACTAAGATTCATCTTGGTGAGTTGCTCTAACCGGGCTTGCATTTATTTGTACGCCGTAATAAAAATGATCTCTAGTCCACTATGTTACCTCTTCCCTACGATCAACGATACCACAATAACAAAAGATAAAGAGAAGATAATGAATTGAATCATATGCTGGATTATATGTTGCCGCTTCATCTGTTTCCATATGAATAATATATGTTGCCTATGAATATGCTTCAAATGTTTAGATGTGTACAGACGGACTTGTACACGTTGCCACAGCAAAGAGAATTGTTCCAAAGCTAGGAGCTATAGCTCTGTTATAAACCAAAGTAAAGCATAAATACATGTGTTGTATAACATCCGCCTTACAGAGCATGCATAGGTCCTGGACAACTTGTGCACAAGAAAACTAGATCTCTCGGGCGATTCTGGGGGCGCCTTGAATCGCTCGGCCTGGAGGAGATTGTCTAGACATTTCAAGGTACAAAAAACCTCGAGTGTTGCATCAATGTCCAAATAGCGACGAGCTGAACACATGTGTCACAACGGCTAATCACGGGAAACGACCCATGGACCAACATATAGTTAGGTGCATTTATGAAATCAAAGTGCATTGCAACCTAACAAGAGATGCGGAGTTAAACAGTATACCTTTATATCATATGCAAATTATGCTAACTTGTTTGTGCAGGGATGAATGTCGGCAATGGGTAAGTTGGTTATGAAATATTCTTCTGTCATGTTTCTTATGAATTGTTAAAAAGAAACTAGATAAGTAGAAAGAGCAGTAGTAAATATGTAGCTTCACATGTTGAATTAGTGCAGTTATTTATGAGTTTCGACGAAAAGCTGCTCGCCAGTACATGATGTGTGCTGACCCACGTTGTGGGCATCCTTTTCAAAAAGCAAAAGAGCAGGAGATTTTAAGTGAGGCACTAAAGCTCGTCTAGCCCAATAGAGCTGTGGATTGCCTCGAAGCTATCTTACATTTCCAGTCCAGTCGCAAGTTCCTTTTCATTTGAAGGTGTCTTTACATTTTAAGCATGTAATAAAGGGATATCATGTATGGGCATTGCGATTATTTTCAAAAGACAGTTTTAAAGAGAATCATGTAGCCAAGATAAAGTACTCTGAGTTTGCAAAGCCTTGTACTTATATTTCCAATCAAGTTTATCAATAAAAGAACTTTTTCCATTTCAAAGCTCTCTCTCTCTCTCCAATGTTGTCTTATAAATGTTGTGTGCGTGTGTTTTGCTTTGTCTAGTTGTTTTGTGCAGGTACTGGCCTCGTGCAAGCACAACTTAGGCTTGCACGGCATCACGCCTTAGCGAGGACGAACGATCCCGTACGGATCAAAGCGAGGATAAACGACCCTAGCGGGATCGAGGCGTGACAAAGTGGCATCAGAGCCAGGTTTTATGTCCTTGGCCTCTTGCAAATATCGTTTTCGAAAAAGTATATAAAGTATTTTGATGGCTTTCAAAAGGTCTCAATTTTGAGTTATGAAAAACCAATGCCCCATACAATAAGTCTATAATATTTTATAAGACTGACAGAAGTTATCATCTTTCGTAGAGAAATGGCTCCTCCTCGACCATCTGGTTCGACCGACCCGATAGAGCGGATCATGACATGATGGAACTACAGAGATAGGATGTCGAGGAGCATAACCAGATACAACAGACTCGAATGGAGGCCCAACAGAAGCAGTTGGATGCCTTGACCCAACTTGTAACTATGCTAGCGAGAAATCGAGATACCACCGCAGTGACCAAACCGACGGAAACACCTGAGATTGAGCCCGTGGATGGTGACGAACCCTAGCCAGTCCACAGGCACACTTCCTTTAGGCCAAAGGACTTCTTAGATGCGAAACCTCCAAAATTTGAAGGCAGGACATCACCAGATAAGGTGATGGACTGGATCGATAAAATGGAGAGTTTGTTCGTGTTTGTAGGAGTTCCGAGTAGCAAAAAGGTAGTTTGTGCCGCTTTGCAACTACGGTTGCGGGCAAAAGCTTGGTAGAAAGCAAAGAAACCAGAGCTGCTCACAACTACTAGGGGTGGAAAGATTTCGTGGGCCTTGTTCAAGAAAGCATTTTTGGAGCAGTACCTCCCTTCTGTTATTGGTCAAAAGATGGAGAATGATTTCATATCATTGAAGCAAGGGAGCATGTCCGTAGAAGACTATGAATCTGAATATACCAAGTTGGCCACGTTTGCTAGTGTAATGATACCAACTGAGCAGGCTCGCATAAATTAGTTCGTCCAAGGTCTGAACGATGACATTCCGCTGAGTGTACTGAATCGAGAATGTGAGTCATATCCCCAGGCCTTTGAGGCGGTGCTGCAGGTGGAACAATTTAGCCTGAGGAAGGCGTCAGCTAAAGTTCAGTACAGTTGCAATCAGCTTACAAAAAAAATACAAGACGAAGAGAAGAAAATAGAGGAAGATAATCGAAACAGAGTAGAGTGCAGATTCTGCGGCCATCAGGGCCACACCATAGATAATTGTTGCACATAAACTTTGGAATGCAGCTACTGCGGCATGAAGGGTCACACAAAGGAAACCTGTCATTCCTTGAGCAAAGATTGCTTCGGTTGTGGCCAACAGGGTCATGCCATCAGAAATTATCCAAAGAGAAATCGAAACGATACAGAGGAGCGGGGGCCGTTGAGGGACCTACCGCGAATCAGAGACATCCCACATAATTAGCAATTACGAAATGCTGCTGCTAATGCTCGTATCTTCAATCTGTCCACCTTACTTGATACAGATGGCAATTCTACTAGAGGTGAGTTTGTTTATTAAGTTTTAAGGACAAAACTTTTTTTCAGTGGGTTATTATGTAGTACCCCGCTCCTTGCGATCCACTATGTAATATCCACGGCTTGCTAACTCAGTCTCGAGTCGAGTATTTGGGGAAACCTTTGTCGGTATCGATTGATCACGGATGAAATACAATAAACCTTTCCAACTGATGGATTTCCTTCTATTGAAATGAGTCCAATAGTTTTTGCTGGATGTTTTTTTACTGCTTGGTTTTGATGAATGTGTTTTCATGTTGGTTTTCGATGATTGGTTTTCATTGTTCGCTTTTATCGCATATCGCATTCATTCCAAATCTTGAGAGAAAGAGACCGAAGTATGCTAATCAAATGTTGGTGCCTATGTAGGAGGACGCATAGACACACAAAACGTGAACGGCGCGTGAAGTCCCTCCTTCTCTCAACTAAGATTCATCTTGGTGAGTTGCTCTAACCGGGCTTGCACTTATTTGTACGCCCTAATAAAAATGATCTCTAGTCCACTCTGTTGCCTCGTCCCTACGATCAACAATACCATAATAACAAAAGATAAAGAGAAGATAATGAATTGAATCATATGCTGGATTATATGTTGTCGCTTCATCTGTTTTCATATAAATAATATATGTTGCCTATGAATATGCTTCAAATATTTATATGTGTACAGACGGACTTGTATACGTTGCCACAGCAAAGAGAATTGTCCCAAAGCTAGGAGCTATAGCTCTGTTATAAACCAAAGCAAAGCTTAAATATATGTGTTGCATAACAGCCGCCTTACAGAGCATGCATAGGTCCTGGACAACTTGTGCACAAGAAAACTAGATCACTCGGGTATTCTGGGGGCACCGTAAATCGCTCGGCCTGGTGGAGATTGTCTAGACATTTCGAGGTACCAGAAACCTCGAGTGTTGCATCAATGTCCAAATAGCGACGAGCTGAACCCATGTGTCACAGCAGCTAATCACGAGAAATGACCCGTGGACCAACATATAGTTAGGTGCATTTATGAAATAAAAGTGCATTGCAATCTAACAAGAGATGCAGAGTTAAACAGTATACCTTTATATCATATGCAAATTATGCTAACTTGTTTGTGCAGGGATGACTATCGGCAATGGGTAAGTTGGTTATGAAATATTCATCTGTCATATTTCTTATGAATTGTTAAAAAGAATCTAAACAAGTAGAAAGAGTACTATTAAATATGTAGCTTCACATGTTGAATTAGTGAAGATATTTATGATTTTCGATGAAAAGCCGCTCGCAGTACATGATCTGTGCTGACCCACGTTGTGGGCATCCTTTTCTGAAAGCAAAGGAGCAGGGGAATTTCAAGTGAGGCACTAAAGCTCGTATATCCCAGTAGAGCTGTGGATTGCCTCAAAGCTATCTTGCATTTCCAGTCTAGTCACAAGTTCCTATTCATTTGAAGTTGTCTTTACATTTCAAGCATGTAATTGTAGAAGCATGAAAAAGAACAGAAAAGTCCATGCGGCTCAAAAGTCCTTTAGAGCTTCATGCGGCTCAAAAGTCTCCTAGAGCTTCATGCGGCTCAAAAGTCCCCAACATCTCCATGCGGCTCGGGAAAAGTCACGTGGCCCTATACGGTTCAAAAGTAGGCTTCTACAGTTTGCCAGAGCAGCTGGCTCATTAAATGCTTTGACGGCAGCTCTGATATAAAGGCTTGATAGCTCTGACATAAAGGTAAAATGATGACTCTGACATAATGACGTGCTCCTAAAGAGACGAGGAAAATCTTTATAGCTGGCATGATCCACCAAATTCCAAAGCTCTTTATGCGGATCGCTTCAAGGTCTTCCATGCGGCTCTAACATGTGGCCACCCTTATGCGGTTCGGTTGGAGGCCACCCCCATACGGCTGCTACTCCCATGGGGCTCGGATCATGGGGACCACCCTCATGCGGCACAGATTTTGGGAGGCCACACCCATGCAGCTCTGACACGTGGCCACTCTTATGCAGTTCCATTGGAGGCCACCCCCATGCGGCTGCTACTCCTATGCGGCTCGGATCATGGGGGCCACCCTCATACAGCTCAGATTTTGGAGGCCACACCCATGCGGTTGCCACCCTCATGCGGCTCAGATTTTGGAGGCCACTCCCATACGGCTGCCACCCTCATGTGTCTCAGATTGCAGGGGTCACCCTTATGCGGCTCAATTATCAGACCACACGCATGCGGCTCTGTCAGGACACCCTGTCCATGCGACTCGCAGTTGGGACACGTGGCAGAAGATCAGTTAAGACTTATTCCCCCGCGTTCATACGAATCGCAGCATAATGACGGTTAGACACGTGGCACAAGATCAACCAAGACTTATCCACTCGGATTTGTTGCTATCGACAAATCACAACAACCAGATTTATTACAATCATCATAATTACCCGAATCAATTCCAATAAATGATGCAGATTTGTTGCAATCAACATAATAACAAGATCAAGTCAAATCTTAACCGCCCACTTTTTAAGGAGCAATCATTGCAAACCCTACTTATCACACCCCACTCCTATAAATAGCAAGGTGACATTCCGTTGCAAAAGAGAGAAGGAGACATAGAGAGAGAGCGGCGGCGCACAAAAGAATCTCCCTACACATCCCGAGAGCATTTCTTCATCAGAGCCAAGGCTACGTCCGATCGTCCAAGGAGTAAGGCAGAGTTGATAGCACTCTCCCGAGCCTCTACCGTCACCCCCAGAAAAAACTAAATAATTGTACTTAGATTGCTGTACCTAGGCTTTCATCCCTAGGCTTTCTTTGTACGAGCGAGTTTGTATTGTGAAGTAAAAGTCCAGTCCTCCCATGAAACTGTTCTGTTCTTTTATAATCAATGGCAAACACGATGGCGACTCTGCTGGGGACTAACTTCTCCACGGCTGAGGAGTTGGTGACGCAATCGGACGCAGCCAAACTTGGCTCCACTCAACAGATGCTGGTCGTCCGCTTCGACCATCAGGCGTTTGAAAAAATACTCTCCGACGGGAGCACTGGCCCGGTCCAGAAGCGAGCCCGCACGAAGAAGGCTCACAGGGAGTGGAGGCCCAAATCATTTGCTCCTCCCCAAGCTCTGGAGGAAATGCTTCCTGCTACCCAAAATGGCAGGAAAGACTCTCGTGCGGCCCCACTTTAGACCATAGAGGACTCTGCTGACCCCAAGTCTGGTAGAGGAAAATACTACGATGCTGGACTTATAGGGGCAAAGAGGAACTCTGTACGGTCCAAGAAGAAGCCGCATAAGGGCGTCAGCCACATGAAGACTCATGCGGCCACAGAAGCCAGCCGCATACAGAAGGCTCATACGACCAAAACGTCCAGCCGCATGAAAGAGGCTCATGCGGCCACGACTGCCAGTCGCATGCAGATTGCTTATGCGGCCACCGCTTCTAGCCGCATACAGAAGGTTCATGTGGCAACAAATGCTAGCCGTATACAGACAGCCTGCACGGCCACCAATCCCAACCGTATACCATCTGCTCTATGTGGCTCACGGTCAGTCTTTGACCGCCTCTCATGCGATCCTGACCTTAGAGGCTCTCAGGAGGTTGTGCCAAACTATGTGACGCACCACTTGGACTCTTCCTACTATGCACTCTCGGGTGCTAAAGAGAAGAAGTCTAGGATAGCGTGGGATCATCGAGCTCAGTCAGCTGTCCCAACTTCTGACTATCTGGGCATCCCGTTGACTATTATGTGGGCCCCTGATGGAAAGTTGTATAAAACTATTCGTGTCCAGCCCCCGACGGCCAACGAACGGGATAGTTATCAAGAATCTCCCAACAATGATCAGGGGTAAGTACTCGTACTACCCCCACATCAGGGAGCAGGCAGGATGCCAACACACTCATGTACTCAGGACTCCCGGGCCCATAAAATGATTGACTTGTACAACGTGATTTTTCACAAACGTAAGGAAAGAGACGAAAACTTGGTGTATAGAGAGTCCTTTCATGGACATCAGTGCACTCAAGTCATTATTAACTGCTGCTGTAGCAAGAAGGCCACACTAGAGGACCGGCGATCCGTCTTCCAACGACTACAACAACCAAGCCCAGAGGACGAAGCGCTTCTCGTCGCCTTCTGCAATTCTGCTCAGAAGTTCCCTGGCGGCGGGAAAAGGAAGAAAACAAATGTCTCCAGCCCAAAAATCTCAACCAAGAAACTCTCTTCTAAGCGGATGTCTACGACCGTTACAGGAGGAGTTTACCAAGGCACCCACTCTAAGACAAAATCTTCAACTCGTGGAGATCCGTCATCTACATCTCTGGAGGTAGCCGAAGATCGGGGTAGTGCCCCTCCGAATGTTCACAACAATCCGGTGTTCCAAGAAGATGCACCAGGGGAAACAATTCCCCCCACAGATGTAGTGGATCTGGACGTCCCTGAGGACGTCCACGAGTCCCAAGACGAGGCAGTCTCCTATGCAGGGTGTAGCACTTCCTCTGAGTCCGAACCAGAGGAGAATATTCCTACATACCACGAAGATTTCTCGGTACAAGGGTACGACTCAGAGGGCACGTCCTCCACCGTTCCTTCCATCTCTCCTCATGTGAGGACGGTATTCATGACGGACAACAACCAAGACGGTCCCAGTGATCGCTAATACATCGACACTCTGGAAGCCATACTTTATATCTTGGTCAAATCCATGGACGAGATCAAAGCGGCCCTTCCAACTCGGCAAGGAAGGACGCAAGGCCAAACAAACTTGGGACCCGCGGTCACTGCGGACTCGAACTCAGCTGCACCAAACTCGGGTGATAATCCTCCTGAAATATGGCTCCCACCGCTGCAGACGAGGCCAGAAAGACAAGAAGAGAGGTCCAGGAGCTTCGGACCATGTTTCATGCTCGAGAAACCTCCCAGGACCTCAGAATACGGCAACCATATCCTGCTGCATGGAGAGATGTTCCCTTACCACCAAGATATAAACCATTCAACATCAATCCCTATGATGGCAAAACCTCGGCAAGCTGGTATATTACTTACTTCGATATCACAATCGACCATCTTCTCCATGACGATGCCATCCTTACGCGATTGTTCATCGGGGCATTAGAAGGGGTCGCCTTCAACTGGTACCGCAACTTGTCGGACAACTGTATCCATTCCTTCGTCGGCTTCAAACATATATTCCTGGAGAGGTTCTACGAAGTAGGGTAAGACGTGATGATGTCCACCCTCATGGACGTTGTTCAAGGAGAAAAGGAGCTGACAAGGAACTATATTGAACGGTTTCGCTAAATCGCGATAAAGTTGCCTTCCCATAACCCTGATTTCTCCTTAATTCAAATTTGCCAAAAGAGGATGCTCCCCACAATCAGCCTCTGGATGGATGAAAGTCAGTTTAAGGACTAGAAGACATTCATCATCAGTGCCACTAGTACAGAAGACAAGTTAAAGAAAGCTCGCCAGCTGGGACTGTACATCTCGGAGGAAGAGGACAAGGGTAAATGTCCTAATGCCAACAACAACAATGACGGTAATTCTTCCAACAATCGAGACAATAAGGGCAAGCAGGCTATGGTGGCCGACACAGCCCTGAAACCCGAACCAAAGCCGGTAGAGAAGCAGTGGCCGCAGATGACTTACTCCTTTGAAGACAGCCATGTCAAGCCAATTCTTGACCTGCTCATACAAGGAGATAGGATTCAGCTCCCTCTGCCTAGATGTGAGCCTCGGCCTGCGGAGATGTAAAGCCCCAAGTACTGCCACTATCATCATTATGTCCACCATGCTACTCAGGACTCCTTCCAACTGAAGCGATACATCCAGCATCTTATCGATTTTAAAGCCCTGGCCATTGATTTCGAAGAGGTGATTGTGGCAGCCAATATGGTGTCAGTACAGTTTGGCAGCTTCCCTCCGACAAGGACCCAAGACGGTATAGTACCCGTCCCCCAGGCAAAAATGGAGGTCGCTAATCTTCTACCTCCCCGAGACCAGGCTGCTGGGCTGGTACCCCTCACCACATCCTAAGGGGAGATCAAATGGGTCCACCTGGACTTAGTATCTGAAGTAATACAGCCAGCATCACCCTCTACTGGCAAGAAGAAGGGCAGGAAAGTCAAGACCTGCCGTACAATCTCGACCAACATCGAAGAAGCGACAGATGTCATCACCCGGTCGGGTGCACAAACTCAACCCGCACCAGGTAACTCGTCTGAAGAACGTCAGCCAGCCACTTCTGATAGCCCAGGACCTTCTCAGCCTCCGTCGGCCGATAAGCCCAAGTCAAAGGAGACCCTTTTTGACAAACCGCTCCGGAAAGACACGTCCCATGGGTTGGAGAAGCCCTACAATTTTGATATTCTGGCACAATTGGCCAATACACTAGCCAAATTGTCATTATATGAGCTCCTGAGGCTATCTAAAGATGTTTGTGTCGCACTGAGCGAAGCACTCCAGAATGCCGACGTATATCTGGCTTAGGCCAATCTTATAGGGGAGAGCTCGCCAGCGGATCTCCATGACAGCGCTTGCATAGGTGTAATGCCCAATTTTGTTTTCACTCCGCAGGATATGCTTATCAAGACCAACCTGCACGATCGCCCTCGGTATTATATTGGATACGTCGATGACTTCAAGGTGGATCGGATGCATATTGATCCCGGTTCTTCGATCAGCATTATTCCGAAGAGCTTGCTCCACCATCTGCGTATCCCTATGCATCGGCTGACTCCTACCAGCACCGCAATTAGCGATTTCAATTCTGGAAGAAGCTATCCCATTAGAAAGATTCGCCTGAAGTGCCAAATTGGTGACCTTCAGTCGGAAGTAACCTGCTATGTCATCGACACAGACACCTCCTACAATATTCTCCTGAGGCATCCGTGGATACATGATTACATGATCGTGCCCTCCATATTGCACCAATGCTTCAAGTACGTCGACAAGCACGGCTTCGTGAGGACAGAATTTGTCGACATCGATCCCTTCAAAGGGGTCGAATCTTATTATTTGGAATATTGCTTGTACGAGAAATCAAAGAGGCACCTGGTCAAGGAGGATGTTCAAGAGCAGACGGAGGCCATTGTGGGGCCTGAGGAACCCTTGAGAATCTATCTCCAACCTCGCAAACCAGGCAGGACTACACCTCCTACAGCCACTCTGCATAGAGAAGCAACTGGTCTTCCGGTGCTCACTGCGCAAAAGGAGCATATGACAATCCGACTACCAAGGTCAGTCCAAGGGCCGAGACACACTACAGAGCCGCTGATAATCAGGCTTCCTAGAGCCGGTCAACAACAAACAGAAGAGTCCAATCCTTCTGTTAAGCCAATGATGATTCGTCTTTCCAGGACAAATAGACAGTCGAACGCTAAGTCGGGGACTGCTAATGAGCCAAGAACTCCCTGCCCAATACCGAACACTAAATCGGGGGTCGCTAGTGTGCCTACGACTCCACGTTCAGTACCACCAGTGGAGCCCTTGACGATCAAGCTGCCCAGGGCGTCCTTCCAGTCTTCATTAATAGAGGGGATGGCCAAAGAGGAGTTAGAGCTGGCCAAGTATGTGGCTGCTCACACTGATGTTCCTTCCACCGACGATGTGATTCTACCTGAAAAGATACCTTAATTCATCAATAAAGGGCTATCTTTGAACTACCTCGAGCTTAATAAGCTTTGTATAATGTATGCTATGGAACATGGTATAGGCACCAACCTACACACACAAGTGACAAATGTCTATACTACGAACCAACTCAATCCTGTGGAAGACGCTTGCTTCATAGTGGAGGGAGAAGACCATCCAATCATCTTCGGCCGAAAGAATGATCCATAGCCCTTCGGGATAGAAGACGTTGATCTCGAACCCGATACTGGGAGACTTTTCCTTTATCTGTATAGCTTCCGATCCAAGTACCTCATGCAAAAATAGGGGTATAATATGAAAACTATGCCAGGCTTGAACTACGGCACTGGACAACGATTACCCTTACAATTATCGGTCCCGACTGGGAAACCACGGGATTACTACAATAAGATCAGATGTGGGCTAGGTTATGTTACACCTACAACGACCCCTGAAAGCTCAGATGAGAAATGCGACTGGCATTCACACTCAACCGGATCACCAACTTTCGATTTGGATGTCAGCATCGGGGACGTATTCAGGCAAGTCTTATCCGTCAATATGGCATTCGCCGACGCCTATGAAGAAGATGAAGACATTCCTGAACTTCTTGAGTTAGAGCCATGGGCACAACAGCTAGATGCGTAATGGGAGAAGCGGTTCGAATAAAGAGAGCCTTCCACCGAAGATGAGGTCGTGCAAGTTGATCTCGGTGATGTGTCCTCTCCAAAGCCGATCTTCGTCAGCAAGAATCTGACAGACGGAGAGCGAGAATCGCTACTACAACTCGTCAGGGAATACATCGACGTGTTCGCCTGGAGCTACGAAGACATGTCAGGGCTAAACCCCGAGGTTGCACTCCACAAGCTCAACATTCGTCCGAACGCAAAATCGGTCAAGCAACAGCAACAACGATTTCGCCCTGACATCATGAATGCCATTGAAGCTGAGGTCAACAAACTGATAGCCAGCGGCTTCATCCGCGAGGAACAACATCCAACTGGGTAGCCAATATAGTACCAGCCCTCAAAAAAATAGGAAAATTCGAATCTGTATCGACTTCCGGAACCTGAATGAGGCGTGTCCTAAGGATGAGTTCCTCCTCCCTATCATAGAAATCGTGATTGACAACACCTACGACTTCGAGCGTATGTCATTTATGGATGGTTTCTCGGGGTACAACCAAATCAAGATGTTCCCTGATGATAAAAAGCATACATCATTCCGAACACCAATTGGCAAATACTGCTATACAGTCATGCCTTTCGATTTAAAGAATGCTGGCGCCACCTATCAAAGAGCTATAAGCATCATATTTAGAGACCACTTACGCAAGACAGTGGAATGCTACGTCGACGATATCGGCGTTAAGAGCCGCTCTAAGGAAGATCATCTGCATAATCTGGGGACAGTGTTCGACCTGATGCGAGCGCATAATTTGAAGATAAATCCCACAAAATCCTTCTTAGGCGTATCCAGCGAGAAGTTCTTGGGTTTCATCATTACTTTCCAGGGTATCCACATAGACCTCGAAAAGACGAAGGCAATTATGGAGATGGGTCCCCCAAGAAATCTCCGTGAACTCAGAGGTCTTCAAGGAAGGCTAGCTTACATCAGGAGGTTTATCTCTAACCTCTCCGGGCGATGTCAACCCTTCACGCACCTCATAATGAAAGGCATCTCCTTCATATGGGATAAAGAATGCCAACTCGCTTTCGACGACCTCAAAGAATATCTGTCGAACCCTCCGGTCCTGGTAGCCCCGGTTGCTGGAAGGCCATTCCTGCTCTATGTACGAGTGATGGAACATTCTTTCGGTGCTCTGCTAACACAAAACAATGATGCAGGCCATGAGCAAGCTATATACTACTTCAGTCGAAAGATGATAGGGCCAGAGTATAGATACACTGCCGAAGAAAAGGAGTGTCTTGCTCTAGTGTTCGCCAATCAGAAGACGCGACACTACATCATGGGACAAACCATACACATGATATCACGAGTCAACCCTCTCAGGGTCCTCATGACCAAACCAGGGGCACTCAGCTCTCGCCTTGCTACCTGGGTGATATTATTGTCTCCCTATCACATGATCTTCTTCCTACAGAAGGCTGTTAAAGGTCAAGCTCTGGCAGACTTTTTAGCAGCCCATCCAGGCTCGAAGACAACCAGAATATACGAATAGATACCAGACGAGGTCGTTAATTCAAATGCGGTCTCCCATGATGCCATCTGGCAAATGTTCTTCGACGGCGCTTCGAGAACCGAGCCCAAGGGTAATATCGTCACTGGGGTCGGGGTGGTGCTAATTTCTTCCTCCGGGTTGGTGATCAATCGGGCATACTCCCTCACAGAGCCTTGCTCAAACAATGTTACAGAGTACAACGTCTTGGTTATCGGCCTCCGACTTGCAAAGGAACTGGGGGTAGAGCGCCTTGAAGCATATGGCGACTCATAGCTAATCGTCAATCAGATCCGGGGTTCATACGAGGTTCATCATGAAGACATGATCCCCTATCATCAAATAGCGATCGACATCATCTCGTCCTTAGAAGGATTCTTCATAGAACACGTTTTCAGACTCTAGAATATTGAAGCCGATGCCCTAGCAGGCCTGCCCGCTTTCCTAGCAGTACCGAATCATGTTCATCATCTGGTTGACATAATAGGCCATGAATTGGTCTGTCCCAAGAATAATGTTCAATATATTGAAAGTTACTCTGCTCTGACAGTCGAAGAAGCACCAGATTGGAGACAATCATTCATCGACTTCGTAGTCTACGATATCCTGCCAGAGAATCCGAAGGAAGCCACTTCTGTCAGAAGACGTTCCCTCAGATTCTTCTACGATACAGAGACGAAAATACTGTATCGATGATCATACGATTGATTACTGCTTCGATGTCTGTTAAATACAGAAGCCAAGTAAGCTGTATGCGAAGCCCACGAAGGCGTCTGTAGGGCCCATCAGCCTGGCCCAAAATTACAAGACCGCCTTCGCCGAATGGGCTATTACTGGCCCACGATGGTAGCGTATGCGATAGACTATGCAAGAAAGTGTAAAGCCTGGCAAGTCTATGCAAATTTCATCCATCAACCATCCGAGTTTCTATATCCGACGGTGGCATTCTGGCCCTTCGAAGCATGGGGAATGGACATCATTGGACCGATCACTCCGCCTTCGTCCAGAGGACACTGCTTCATACTCGCAATCATAGATTACTTCTCCAAATAGGCGAAAGCTGTTCCGCTTGCAGAAGTGAAGACATAAAATGTGATCAGCTTCCTCAAGCATCACGTGATCTACCGCTATGGACTTCCCCGAAGGATCATCCACGACAATGGTCCGCAGTTCGCAAGCCACGCCTTCTATCGGTTCTGCGACAAACACTGAATCCAGAATATTGCTTAAATGCTGTACAATCCGGCAGCGAATGGGTTGGCAGAGGCATTTAATAAAACTATAATCAAGCTGCTCAAGAAGTTCGTATCTTCCAACAAGCACGACTGGAATGAGAAGCTTGGCGAATGCTTATGGGCATACCGTACTACAGTCTGGACGGCCACTGGAAACACACCATTCTTCTTAGTATACGGGAGTGAGGCAGTTCTCCCATTAGAGACTCAAATTACATCACTCTGCGTTTCCCTTACCTATCGATTGACATCGGATGATAACCACCATCGTCGGTTACAAGAGTTGGAGGCTCTAGATGAGAAGTGCCTGTTAGCTCAACAACGAATCGAGCTGTACCAAGCGCGTATCTCAGGATCTTTTAACAAGAAGGTTAAAATCAGAACATTCTAAGTGGGCGATCTCGTTCTGGTAGTTCGGAGGCCGATGGTTATGACTCATAAAACTGCCGACAAATTCTAGCCAAAGTGGAAAGGCTCATTTATCATCAAGGCTGTATTCTCCAATGGAGCTTACCGCCTCGCAAAACAAACGAAGAGTTGCTCATGTTGTCCATCAACGGCAAGTTCCTGAAGAAGTATTATGTCTAAAATAACATCCTCCAAGTCTTCCAGATTGTTGAGTTATGTACCCTTTGGTACTGCTGAACTTACACTCTGACTCCAAATCTCCCAGATTGTCGAGTTATGTTCCCGCAGGTACCGCTGAACTTACACTCTGGTCACTCCAGATGAATCTATATCGCATCTTTTGGGTAGTAAGTCACGTATGATCATACCTCTAAACTTTTTTCCTAAAAAGCGCTCCTTCTTCATGATCCACTACCCGCACTTTCAGTGCATAAAAAAGGGTAACAGATCCACAAATTTCCTGAAACAACCACGTCGATGTTACCTCTGAGTTGTTTCACTTCCATTAAAAACAAACTACCCCTCACATAGAACTTATACGTCCTCATTACCTCTGAGTTGTTCTATGTACCCTTCATGGAGCCCACTCCTGCCACGTCCTTATTACGTTTGAGTAGGAAGGCTCCATTGAAAAGACCCTCATATTTACCACGACCTCATTACCTCTGAGTAAGTATGTCAGTTTTCTCTCGACTTATTATCCGTACCCAAAATTGGAGTACGCCAAGAATAATAGGCCCACAAATATCCTTTGTTGACCACAAATGTTGTACTAAGTTTCCTAGTACATGCGTCTCATTTCTCATCATGCCCCGGGAGCCCAGCTGCTCCATGGCATTCTTTCTCGCGATACCAGAAACTTCCATGGCCACCGTACCGTGGAATTGTTCTAAGTATCTCCATCAAACTTGTTATCCGTACCTAAAAACAAGGTAAACCAAGGGTAACAAGTCCACAAACAGTCCTCCAGTGGGGCAAATACCACAACACCTCAAACGCAATAAGTAATACAAATAAAGGGTAAAATAAAACATACTCTTTTATTTGAAAGTCAAAAGTACTACATGTTCTAGGACCACGTCCCTCTCAAAAAAAAAGGGAAAGAATATAAACAAAATAAGGAAAAGGCCGATTATGGTTCGACGATACATAATTCCATGAGACGGTCCCTCAACAAGGCAGTCGACCGTTCAAACCGCTGCTTGGCCCAGCGCTCAACCTCCTGAGTCAGCTGCTCTGCATCCTCCAGATGTACATGAGCCCGCCAGCCATCCTCAAGCTTCTTCAGAGCACGCTCCAGGCCAGCAGAAGCTCGAGTGACCTTGTCGGCTTTCTGGATAATCAGCCCTTTATCCGTGTGGGCGGCCTCGAGCTCAGATTCCAAGAAAGCCAGTTTCCTCTGAAGCTCGAGGATCTGCTCTCTGGTATCAATTATCCCACGGAAGGTGGCTACTTCCCGAGCCATGCAATCTGCACTCCTGCGACTCAACTGATCGTATTGCTGAGATAGGTCGCCGAGGTCCTTTATTATAACCGAATTAGACGCATCTCGTGCAGCCCTTACCTTCTCCAGGACAGTGGTGAGGAAGTCCCACTCCTGATCTATCGCTGAAGACAGATCAACTTGCCGCAGTACCTGAAGTTGGGCCAGGAGCTGATCCGCCTCTAGTAATTTAGGCTCTAGAAGCGCAACTATCCCTGCCCAACCAGGAAGGGTTTTAAGAATTTTAATTTGGCTACGGGCACATTGTCGGGCCAAGGCAAAGGGGCTCCCCCGCTCCACAGCAGCTTCGACCCCTCTCTTCAGGTGGCGGTAGAAACTGTCAACCATATCCCGTGATGCTTCATCCAAAACTTCCATAGAGGACGGCGTCAAAGGAAGTGTAGTTGGTAGTGTCGAAAGAGACGTGCCAGAACTTGCCACCCCTGCCACCAGGGAAACAAATTTCGAGCAAAAAGACGCATGGATAGCAGCTAACTCCTCTTCCGCAGCCCGAAGAACCTGGATACTCGGTAGGGCAGAAAGGTCGACTCCCGAAGCCACATAAGCAGAGGAGGACGCAGGGACCATTGCTTCCTGCCCCGGCTGTGCCGCCATCTGATCTTCCAAAATTGATCCAGCGGGAGGCCCCTCAATATAAGTCGGAAGGGGAGGAGGCACACTCCCTTCCACCGGATCCCCTCTGCCAAAGTCTACCCTGACAATGTCCGTCATTGGCGGTGAAGGGGCAGGACCTGTATGTCCAGAGCAACCATCAATCAGTCTAACCCGAAGGATGTAATGATAGAGCAAATAGGCCTCCTCACTAGTCAAGATTTGGCTTATCTTACCAGGGAAGGGTTGTGGAGGCCGAGGTTCGCTCACAACCGCCGTAGTCCCCTCACCAGTGACCTCCGAGCCGAATGTAGCTGGTTCCTCCGCCCCAGCCACCACGGAAGGAGATACAATTGGACCGGCATCACCCGGCTGAGATTTAGCAGTCTTGAAGACCGGGTCAGCAGGGTCCATACTGCCTCGGGTTGAGACCTCAGCAATGGGAGGAACCTCAACCGTCACCGGAAGAAACCCGACAAAAACGATCTCGGCACACATATCATTAATCAAAGTAGTTAAAGCAGGATCGACCGCAGAGGCATCAGCCAGCTCCGATGACTTCGCTTCTTCTAACACCTACAAAAGCAAAGGAAAATGATTAGATCATTGTTCAGGAGAAAGGAGAGCTAAAAAAGAAGATGGTTGTAATTCAATTCACCTCCGGAATGGCGTCAACACCTTCGCCTCTTTCCTTAATGAGTAGCCTGTGAGACTTAACCGCAGCCCGTTTCACAGAGTAGGTTATGCCGCCAATAGACTCATGCCTGCCTCGCTTGGGTGAAAGGCCAGGCGCAATAGGCGGCTGATCCGCCACCACCTCATCTGGCACAATAGGCGGCTGATCCGCCACTACCTCTTCTGCAGGAGGGAGAGAGTTATCAGCATCATGTTCGTCATCCTCTTCGTCCGCATTGGTGGACTCCGAGTCCGACATAGGAACCGTGTTCGCCCTCTTATTCCTCGTCTTGGACCCCTTGGGCTTCTCCGCCAAGCCAGTACCCACAATGAAGCTGGTACTCGGGTCAAAATTAACGGGAGGCTTGCTCGCCGTAACATGGTATAGGGCCGCCATATATAAAATCTTTCCTAGCACCTCAGCATTAGGAACCGAGAAGCTGGTTCAGGTATGAACCGCGTCATAATAATGCCAGGCCCAGATACTGTCATTCCCCCATCCCGCAAAGTCCTTTCGTCCTCACTTCGAACTCTGTGAGACCGTTCGTCCTCGCTAAGGCGTGATGCCGTGCAAGTCTAAGTTGCGCTTGCATAAGGCCAGAACCTGAAGCAAGACAAGATAGACAAGGTTGACAATACGCAGTAGAACGTATCGCAGATAACTAAAGCAGCAGCGGACATATCTCAGAATACATGCATTGAACACAATAGTAACAAGAAACAATTCTCTTTATTGATTTAATTTGAACAGATTACAAGCTCTCGATTCTCTTTGATATAATGTTATATTCTCTTAGAACATTACAGATTACAATGATCCCGTTTCCATACATTACATCCCTTTATATACAAAACCAACTCTAGCAACAGATGTCCATCTCTTGGCATCCCTTCTGATTTTCGGCTCCTGAGGATGAGACTCGGGCTATCGCTTCGGACTATCCTTCTCGATGCATAGTGCACCTGTATGCAGACTGATGGTGGGTCAGTATATCAGCATACTGGTGAATTATGGACAAAGGGGCTACATTTGTCTGAAATGATTACTGTTCATTTAGTGAGAAAACATTTCTTGTGATGTGATCTTGCTACTTTTACCTATGTTCATTACATGCATACAGAGTCAGTTTACATTCTTTGAAAACATCTTTGAAAAACCAATATATCATTTCCATTTGTAAAACCCCTAAATTTCTACTATGATTTTTTTATATAATTTTGTATTCATTTTGTATTTCGTATCTACACGTCGCATACGAGTTCTCATTGTTGTATTTGCGTAGCGTGCGGGATTTGCGTTTCGTAAATACTCGACGAGTGTGAATATGTGTCCAGGTACATATGTTAGAAAAATATTTTTATTATAAATTTATTTTAATAGGAAAGTACATGTTCAAATAAATGTGATAAATATTTTCTTTTGTATAAAAGAGTTATTTTGTTCGTCGTTTAAAAATAAGTAGTAATCTGAAATATTTCCAAATGTTTTACGAAATGTGAAATTTGCTTATTAATATATTTTTTATTTATAAAAGCCAGTTCATGAATTAATATTTAGTATTTATCGTGATTCTCAAAATTAATTATTACTATATTTATTTAATTATAAAAATGATGTTTGGAAATTTGTTAATTTTAATATTTGATTAAATATGGTAATTTAAATTGGAAAGATTTTATTGACTTTATTTAAAATATTTTTAAGTGTAGAATTTATTTAGATTTGATTTGCTTTAGATTGAATTATTTTAAAATCAATTTGAATTAATAGATGATTTACCTAATTAGGATTTAAATTCTCTCAATTCCTATCCAACTGGGAATTCCCACCTCCTATAAAAGGAGATGTACTCCAGAAATTTTCCATCCACATCCCAAATTGTGCATCGTGTCCGTGATCCTTTTCCATCCACTATATTTTTATTGTACAAATACAGTTTGCTCTCCGTGTCGGACATGCCTTGACACACCGTTCCGACCACCCCTGTCCTTTCCATTTTTTTCGACAACTCCCTGATCATCATCTGTACCCGCCACCAAATCCCAGACCCCAATACCACTGACACTACCACATCATCATCACCATCACCCGGACACCGCATCCACCACCACCAGTATCAGGCCAATACCGCCATTAGTAGCACCCTCACCGTCCCCGTTCCGGCAGCACCCCCACATACCATTGACCGATAACAACCGAACCATCGTCACCACTATCGCCCGGCAACAACCGAACCATCATCACCACCCATACCACTAAAAGAAGAAAGGGGGAAAGGGAAAGCCCTAACCTCCCTGAGTCTTGTCCTCCGCCGGCCGCCTCGCCACCAAGACCGCGACGTGGTTTCGACGCTGTCTTCGACCGGAGATCCACCGCGCGCCCACGCGTCGAGTACGGTTCCCGCATCTACACTACTGCTCTTCCTCCTCCGGCTGCATGTACAGCGAGTTCCCTTTCGTCGCCGTCCCTGTCACGCCCCGATTCCGTCGAATCGATAGTCGTCCCCCGGGCGTGATGCCGTGCGAACCTAAGTTGCGTTCGTACAAGGCATAGTCATAAGGTTATCCGAAACACAACATCAATTTAGAGTACGCAGAGAAATTGAATAACACATTTGAAATGGAAATAGACTTTTCATTGATAATATGAACTTTACATAGACTTCTTTTTACAATCATTGCCGCGCGGGCTACAACATGACTTCGACTTACAAAAATGAACGCCGATGAGATAGTCGTTCCATACATTACACCCTTTTATACAAGCAAAAACCAATACATATTTCCACCTGCTATGGCGGGAAGTCGAGTCGTCATTTTTCTTTGGACTGATGTGCGGGTCTTCTTCAAAAGGAAATCCAGAAAACAAGCCTTCACACGGACGAGGCTTCAAAAGAATGCACGCCGCCTTGAGCTTTAGTTGGCACGCCCTTCGTAGTTCGGGGTACCTGCGTGGAGAGCGAGGATCAGTACATTACACTTTGTACTGGTGCGTGGCTATTTAAATTCCAAGCTCTCATTTGGTTGAAGAGTTTATATGACATTAGAGTATGAATGTTACTAGCCATCCTAATGAATTTCCAAACAAGTAATGACAAGCATAGTGAACTTTACGTTGAAACTTACCCCGGCGGACCGCGTCGCGCCTTATGAAACTTACCATGTTCTTTCCTTTCAATTGTTATCTTTTGCATATTAAGTGCTATACTTCGTGTGTTGGTCACTGGCTCCCAGAGCCATTGTGGACTCCTTTTTGCTTTGATTAGACGAGGCCCTTTCAGCGCGAGTAGCGAGCCCCGCTGCAAGTCCTCGCCTAACGTTGTGCCCAGCACAGCTTTTGTATTTGTTTCCTTTCTTGGCCGCAACGGTCCCGTGGCCCCGGGTTGCCGTTCGGGGAAACTCTACCTTGTCGACAAGTTGTCCATGACCGTGCAAAGACCATTTTTCTTCTTTTTAGTTATTAAGACATAGCCTACCATTCTCTTTGAAAACTCAATTCTTTTTCCCGTGTTCGTACCTTTCGTGCCTTTGTATTTATCTTTTTCTTCGTACCAACACTATCGATTTTGCCTAAGAAGGGGGTCGAGAAGAGGAGGGTCAGCCACTCACCTTGAGTTTACCTTGGCGAGCGAACTTGTTGGTCGCGCTAGACGTCGCCTACGCGATTACCTGAAATCGCATAAGCAACCGATTAGAACACTGCATTATTCAAAGAGTTCGACAGGAAATGCGAGTTCGAAATGCAAGCCATGAAAACCATCGAAAACATCCACGAAACGCATTCAGAAAACAAAGCCAAAACCAACGCAAGCGGCGTGAAAAGCAGAGCAACGGGAGGTCTCTCCCGACTCAGCCGCAGAGTCAATCCTCGAGGTGCAACCCGCTGAATATGGGACTTGGTTCCGAAGAAGACATTCCATAACGAGGAATGGATCTTAATTCAACCGTTCCCGTTCGATCGACTCGGTCGATCCCGACCTATCGGTCCCGGCCGAATCGATAGCGACAGTGTTCCTTTCTCGTGCACCCCGTGGACAGAGTACGGGGCACGATGTAGGGACGGGGCACTACACCATAACCAACTAAGAAAAAGTTTCGTCCTCGAAACTTAAGAATAGAACCTACCTCTATGAAAATAATGAAGGGAACTTTTCCCTCATCTCTGACTCGAGTTCCCATGTCGACTCCTCTGCCGCATGGTTCCTCCAGAGTACGCGGATGAGAGGGATCGCCCGATTTCGAAGTAACTTATCCTTGCGTTCCAATATTTGAACGGGCGCTTCAACGTAGGATAAGTCGGACTTTAGCTCCAGCTGGCCAAAATCCACCACGTGGCTAGGGTCGTGCACGTACTTCCGCAGTTGGGAGACATGGAAGACATTGTGTACACCTTCAAGCGCCGGTGGTAGGACAATCTTATAGGCTACGGGGGCGACCCGCTCGAGTATTTCGAACGGCCCAACGAATCTCGGACTCAGCTTCCCCTTCACGCCGAACCGAGTAACTCCACGCATGGGCGACACCTTCAGGAATACGTGATCGCCTACACAGAACTCAAGCGGTCTTCGATGGGTGTCGGCATAGCTCTTCTGCCGACTCTGTGCAATCTTTAGTCTTTCCCGAATTAGCTTGACCTTCTGCACCGTCTGTTCCACCAGCTCCGGACCGAGTATCTGCCGTTCCCCGACTTCATCCCAGCAAATGGGCGATCTGCACTTTCGACCGTACAAGGCTTCATACGGCGCCATTTGGATGCTGGACTGGTAGCTATTGTTATATGCAAATTCTGCCAACGGTAAGTGGACGTCCCAGCTTGATTTGAAGTCGATTGCGCAGAGCCGTAGCATGTCTTCGAGAATCTGATTAACGCGCTCCGTTTGGCCGTCGGTCTGTGGATGGTAAGCTGAACTGAACTGCAACTTGGTACCCAGCGCCGACTGAAGGCTACTCCAGAATCGCGACATGAACCGTGAATCCCGATCAGAGACGATGGATACTGGAACTCCGTGCAGCCGTACGATCTCGTCAAGATAAATCTGTGCCAGCCGATCAACGCTCCAAGTAACTTTAATGGCAATGAAGTGCGCCGACTTGGTTAATCGATCGACGATGACCCAGATGGCGTCGCTCCCCCGTGGTGTCTTCGGCAGGCCAACAATAAAGTCCATCGTGACATGATCCCATTTCCACTCTGGAATGGCAAGGTTCTGCATCTCCCCGCCCGGTCGCTGATGCTCAGCTTTCACCTGCTGACAGGCCATGCATTGTGACACGAAGAGCGCCACATCTCTCTTCATCCCGTGCCACCAGAAAGTCGTGCGGAGGTCCTTGTACATCTTGGTACTGCCTGGATGCAAGGTATATTTCGCATGATGTGCCTCCGACATAATCTCCTTTCGTAGTTCAAAATCATCCGGAACACATAGTCGGCCATTCAATCGCAGCGCGTCGGTCTTGTCTTCCGCAAAGTCGGTCACACTACCTGTTGAAATTCGCTCGCGCATTTTCTTCAGGTACGGATCATCCTTCTATGCGGCCATGATCTTTTCTAGCAAACTCGGCTCTAACTGCAGCTGCGCCAACCGTATATCCCTGAATCGAACCCGGAGATCGATGCCCATTTCTTCGAGATCTTGTAGTAGTCTACGGTCGATAGATAGCGAGGCAAGGTATTTCCGACTCAGAGCGTCCGCCACCACATTTCCTTTGCCCGGAGTGTAGTCGATCGTCAAGTCATAGTCCTTGATTAGTTCGAGCCAGCGCCGCTATCGTAAGTTCAGTTCCTTCTGGGTGAAGAGATACTTGAGGCTCTTGTGGTCGGTATAGATCGCGCACGCCACGCCATATAGATAGTGACGCCAGAATTTCAACGCAAACACAATCGCCGCTAACTCCAAGTCGTGCGTAGGATAGTTCTTCTCGTGCGGCTTCAACTGTCTGGAGGCAAATGATATCACCTTGTTCCGCTGCATGAGCACACATCCCAAGCCCTGGCCTGAAGCATCGCTGAATATCTGAAAACCCTCTGGCCCATCCGGAAGTGCGAGTATGGGTGCCGAAATCAGCCGCTGTTTTAGCTCCTGGAATGAAGCTTCACAGTCATCTGACCACTCATACGCGACTCCTTTTTGAGTGAGGCGAGTCAGTGGCGATGCAATCTTCGCGAAGTCTTTCACGAAGCGTCGATAGTATCCCGCCAAACCAAGAAAGCTTCTAATCTCGCTAGCAGACGCCGGCCTCTTCCAATCAGCAACGGCTTCCACTTTCTTCGGGTCGACTGCAATGCCTTCGGACGAAATGATGTGACCAAGGAAGGATACGCTGCTGAGCCAAAATTCGCACTTACTTCGCTTCGCATATAGCTGGTTCTCTCGAAGTGTCTGGAGCATGGTCCGCAGATGTTCTGCATGTTGCGCCCTGTCCTTCGAGTAGATGAGAATATCGTCAATAAAGACTACCACAAATTTATCAAGGAAGGGTCGAAACACCCGATTCATTAGGTCCATGAAGGCGGCAGGGGCGTTCGTCAGGCCGAATGGCATCACCAGGAACTCGTAGTGGCCGTACCGAGTGCGAAAGGCTGACTTTTGCACGTCGTCCGACTTGATCTTGAGTTGATGATAGCCCGAGCGGAGATCAATCTTCGAAAATACCGAGGCGCCTTGCAGTTGATCGAATAAGTCGTCTATGCAGGGCAAAGGATACTTGTTCCGGATGGTGGCCTTGTTAAGCTCTCGGTAATCGACGCACAGACGCATGGACCCATCCTTCTTCTTCACGAATAATACGGGCGCTCCCCACGGTGAAACACTAGGCCGAATAAACCCTTTATCGAGTAATTCTTGTAGCTGGACCTTGAGTTCCTTCAGCTCAGCAGGGGCCATTCTGTACGGGGCCTTTGAAATCGGTCGAGTATCGGGGAATGTATCGATGCTGAACTCGATCTCTCGGTCGGGGGGCATGCCGGGTAGCTCGTCCGGGAACACATCGGGGAATTCTGCCACAACGTCGGTCTGACCTACGTTTGCACCTTCCTGTCGCATGTCTCGGACGGACGCCAAGTAGCCTTCGTACCCAGAATGCAGCATCCTCCGAGCAGAGATTGCCGAGATCAACATGCAGGTCGACGACGCCTCACCACACGAAAAGCAGAATTCAGGCACTCCTGGTATGCGGAAAGTGACCGTCTTCCTGGCACAGTCTATGGTTGCGTTGCACGGCCCGAGCCAATCCATCCCCAGAATGATATCGAAGTCATTCATGTCTAGGACCATCACGTCCAGACCGATCTTTTGACCGCCGATACAGATAATCCCGTCGGTGCAGGCTGAATTAGTGAGTATTGGTGTGCCCGAAGGTGTACTCACGCTAAGGTCGAGGTCTAATGATACTAACGGAAATTTATGCTCGGCGACAAAGTCCGCCGCTATGAAACTATGCGAAGCACCTGAATCAAATAATACGCGAGCAGGCACATTATTAAAACTAAGTATACCTGTCACGACTGTGTCTGATGCAAGCGCTTCATCCCGAGTCATGGCATAGACGCGTCCTTGTGCATTCTGACGCCTATCTTGATGGTTTGGTTGGGCAGGCGGAGTAGGTCGAGGCGCCTGCACTCGATTCTCCTGTCGGTTTTGTTGGGGAGGGCCATTGCGATTCGGTCGAGGATTCGGGCAGTCTCGGGCATAGTGCCCCCTCCGCCCACAAGCATAGCACTCTGCCTTGGCAAAGCAGTGGTCTTCGGTATGCCCAAGCTGATGGCAATTCCTGCATCGTGGTAACGGGTTCTTGCCTTGGTAGCCGCCAGTGTGTGGACGCTTTGACGCGTGATTGTTGCCTCCCGTATAGCTAGGACGTTTGTGATTGGAGTGGCGCACAACGTCTTCAGCACCGGAAGGAAGCAGGCTCTCAAGACGGAGAGCGTGATTCAGAGCCTCGCCCGTGGTCTTGTACTCCGGGACGCCGACATGCGCACCAATAGATTGTCGCAGTCCCACTTCGAACCGTCGTACGCGGCACTCTTCAGTAGGCAGAAACGCACCAGCGAACTTGGACAATTTGTTGAACTCTGCGGCGTACTGTTGCACCGTCCTGCTCCCCTGCTTCAAAGACATGAATTCATTTTCTTTTGCTTGGCGAACGGCGGACGGAAGGTACTCGAGTTCGAAAGCCTTGCGGAACGTGGCCCAAGAGATCGGCGCGGTAGTATTGTCCGGTCGAATCGCTCGCTTGCGCACGGCCCACCAGTCGTGCGCGTTCAACCGTAGTTGAAGTTGTGCGCAGGCGACTTGCTTTGATTCTTCGATGCCGAGGAGCTCGAAGTGGTCTTCTAGTTCTTCCAGCCAGTCGATCGCAATGGAAGGACCCTCGGTGCCGCTGAAAGAGGTGCGACACGCCTTCTTGAATTCTGACACTTCAAAGTTGTACTTCTTTGGTGCCGCTGGTTGAAGCTCAGGCTCCGCCGTGTCGACTTCAATGGGTGGAATCGTCGGCACGGTGGTAGTAGGTACGGTGACGGTAGGTGCCGTCGCAGAATTTCCGTTGGCCGCAAACGTCTGGACGATCTGCTGCAGGGTATCCATCTGCTTTTGTTGAAGTTTGATGTGCGCATCGAAGCGAGCCTCGAACTGGGCCTGTCGTTCCTCTACTCGTTGATGTCGGCTCTCGGACTGGTTCCGCTGCGCCTCCATCATGCGCAGCATCCTTTCGATTGTATCGTTAGAAGGTCCGGCCTGCCGACGATGCGAGCTACTAGAGCCACTGGAAGCGCTCTGTTCTTGCTCGGCCGTGGGTTCTGCCACTTCTGCGATACGAAGGCAACGCATCAGTCTCAAATTATTACGGACTCATTGTATGGAACAACTTATCTCATCGTTGCGTGGTCAATGGTTTGAAACTCTAGACGCGAGGTCAAAGGATGTAAAGCCGTGCTCTGATACCATTATGTCACGCCCCGATTCCGTCGAATCGATAGTCGTCCCCCGGGCGTGATGCCGTGCGAACCTAAGTTGCGTTCGCACAAGACATAGTCATAAGGTTATCCGAAACACAACATCAATTTAGAGTACGCAGAGAAATTAAATAACACATTTGAAATGGAAATAGACTTTTCATTGATAATATGAACTTTACATAGACTTCTTTTTACAATCATTGCCGCGCGGGCTACAACATGACTTCGACTTACAAAAATGAACGCCGATGAGATAGTCGTTCCATACATTACACCCTTTTATACAAGCAAAAACCAATACATATTTCCACCTGCTATGGCGGGAAGTCGAGTCGTCATTTTTCTTTGGACTGATGTGCGGGTCTTCTTCAAAAGGAAATCCAGAAAACAAGCCTTCACACGGACGAGGCTTCAAAAGAATGCACGCCGCCTTGAGCTTTAGTTGGCACGTCCTTCGTAGTTCGGGGTACCTGCGTGGAGAGCGAGGATCAGTACATTACACTTTGTACTGGTGCGTGGCTATTTAAATTCCAAGCTCTCATTTGGTTGAAGAGTTTATATGACATTAGAGTATGAATGTTACTAGCCATCCTAATGAATTTCCAAACAAGTAATGACAAGCATAGTGAACTTTACGTTGAAACTTACCCCGGCGGACCGCGTCGCGCCTTATGAAACTTACCATGTTCTTTCCTTTCAATTGTTATCTTTTGCATATTAAGTGCTATACTTCGTGTGTTGGTCACTGGCTTCCAGAGCCATTGTGGACTCCTTTTTGCTTTGATTAGACGAGGCCCTTTCAGCGCGAGTAGCGAGCCCCGCTGCAAGTCCTCGCCTAACGTTGTGCCCAGCACAGCTTTTGTATTTGTTTCCTTTCTTGGCCGCAACGGTCCCGTGGCCCCGGGTTGCCGTTCGGGGAAACTCTACCTTGTCGACAAGTTGTCCATGACCGTGCAAAGACCATTTTTCTTCTTTTTAGTTATTAAGACATAGCCTACCATTCTCTTTGAAAACTCAATTCTTTTTCCCGTGTTCGTGCCTTTCGTGCCTTTGTATTTATCTTTTTCTTCGTACCAACACTATCGATTTTGCCTAAGAAGGGGGTCGAGAAGAGGAGGGTCAGCCACTCACCTTGAGTTTACCTTGGCGAGCGAACTTGTTGGTCGCGCTAGACGTCGCCTACGCGATTACCTGAAATCGCACAAGCAACCGATTAGAACACTGCATTATTCAAAGAGTTCGACAGGAAATGCGAGTTCGAAATGCAAGCCATGAAAACCATCGAAAACATCCACGAAACGCATTCAGAAAACAAAGCCAAAACCAACGCAAGCGGCGTGAAAAGCAGAGCAACGGGAGGTCTCTCTCGACTCAGCCGCAGAGTCAATCCTCGAGGCGCAACCCGCTGAATATGGGACTTGGTTCCGAAGAAGACATTCCATAACGAGGAATGGATCTTAATTCAACCGTTCCCGTTCGATCGACTCGGTCGATCCCGACCTATCGGTCCCGGCCGAATCGATAGCGACAGTGTTCCTTTCTCGCGCACCCCGTGGACAGAGTACGGGGCACAATGTAGGGACGGGGCACTACAGTCCCCGATCGGCACCGGAGGAGACAGCCGCTGTGTGCGGGAGCCGCCGCCACCCGGATGGTCGTCGTGCCTCACCGCCGCCGCGACTCGGCGCCCACTTGACTCCGACTTCCCGCGCATGTACCGCGCCTCCGCCGGAGCTCCGCCCCGTGCCGCCCACTGGAAAACCTCCTATCATCCCGCGCCTTCGGCCACCCGGCGCCACCAAATCGCTGCGCTGCCGCCCGCAGATATTGCGCCCCCTTTCTTCTGTCCGATCGTCGGAGAACCCCGGCCGCCGCCTCCGCGCCAGGCACACCCGGCTCCTCCGTCTCCCGCTCTATCTTCTACCGCCTCTTCCGCTCCGAGCGTCGCACCTACGGTTGTCACACCCCGCTTCCGTAGGAGCGATCGTCCTCGCTAAGGCGTGATACCGCACGAGCCTAGATTGCGCTCGTGCTAGGCGTGTTCCATAACGGCCGATTTTAGCGACTGCGATGGGGTCGTCGCACAGAAGTCCCATGCAGAGACATTGAATATTAGCAGCAAAAATTTAAAGTAAAACACAAGTCATTTCAAAACACCCTTTTTATTGGTATTGAAACGTATATTACAATGGGGTGCAAGGCCAAGATTACAAGTCTCTCAAGTTTACTCGTCTCATATTACAATTAACTCAGCTCTCTCTCATCTCTCAAATACAAGTCTTAAGCCGACGGAAGCTTCCGAAGGCGATGTCCATACATTATGTCCCGTATAAGTCTTTACTCCATACGGTTGTGCGCTTTGAATCGCCAAGGAACTCCGTGCCTCGACGCATCCAAGCGAGCTCCGTGCCACGAGCTTCTACCTGTGCCTGTACATGAAAACTATATGGGTGTCAGTACTCAACTGTACTGGTGGAATGAGCTCCTCGCCCACCCATACAAACCCAACACGTTTGATTTACTTTTTGTGCAACTTAGTCCACTTTATGATTGACTTTCTACTCTTGCCTTAGGATCAATTTTAGGACCGACGCCTTACCTATTTGGTATCGTTAAACCATCCCGTGCTTACAACGACAATATTAACTCATACCTTGCCTTAAGACCCTTCTCGTGCCAACAACGTTAACCTATCGAGTCGTGTTTGCCTTACGGCTTAAAATCAGAGACACAACTACGCGATGAAGCTCCATTTTCTGTGTGACCGTGCTATAAACCCTTGCTGAGGCCGTGCCTCACAATTCAGTAAGACTTAACCATATCACCGCCTCACGGCCCTTACCGCCTAGCGGCCCTTGCCACCTAGCGGCCCTTGCTACTTCGACCACCAACTGACCCAGTTAAGACTTGTGAACTTAGTGTCACTTGACCGACTTGTCTTGCGGCATTTCCTGACTTAAACTTGACCAACTCAAACCCAACTTTTGTAACTCACATGCCAACACTTGAGACATGATGCCACATCTCGTGCTGAAGCATGAAGCCTATGTTGAACCCAATCTTAGGCCCAAACTTTGTGTTCTAACTGTACACACCTTCAACTCAACTCAATCCAAAGGCATACGTGTGGATAGCCGCTATTTGTCGACATATATATGAACTTGGTCACTAGCATCACAAGCTATACCTTGACATATAGTTTTGTTAATCGGGATCCTTTCGACACAAGTAGCTAGCCCCGTCGCAAGTCCCCGCTTAACCTGTGCCAAAACCTTATACACGACTATACCCTATTTCCTCCTAGGCCGAGTTGGTCCCTTGGCCAAGGGTTGTCGCTCGAGGATTTATCGCCCTTGTCAACAAGTTGTCAAATGACCATCCAAGACTCGACACAAACTGACGTCTCACACAGTCATTCCTCTACCAGAGTTAACACCTCTATCAAAACCAAGACTTCTATCCTTGAGATCCCTCGACGACCCATGGTCGCGAGCATTCCTTTCTTGAGACCCCTCGATGACCCACGGTCGCGAGCATTCCTTCCTTGAGACCCCTCGACGACCCACGGTCGCGAGCATTCCATCCTTGTTATCCTATCATTTAGTTCAACTCATGAATGCCTATTTGATAACCCTTTCTCAAAACTCACTTTGAATCATTTATAGTCCTTACCTTAAATACTAAGTCCGTGCATCGTGCCTTAAGCCAATCGTGCTCTACGTGACACTCCTGCCCAAGTCGACGGGCCTTGAGATCGTGGGACTACTTAACTTGATAAGCCGCGAAGGTGCGGGACAGTGCTTGGAATGACTTAGGTCGACCGCCATAACTTTGTCTAACTTACTCAAGACTATAATTTAACCCAAGGGACGAGCAAAGGCTATACAAAGCTTTATATTACGGAAGCGTGCATGCTTTGTGAAGCATTCATGCGGGCGGCGCCTATGACTTAGGCTACGATTCATGACTTCGCCCACTCAACCAACTTTCCTTCTCCCAAGCCACGGAACGAAGGACCGAGTGTCATTTTCAAAGCACGTCGTGCACCAACTCTAAGCCGACCGTTGGTTTCTATATTCTAACTCAATTCGACCCGTCGGGATTATTTCCTTTAGCTATGTGGATTCGTCTCTTTTATTATCAAGCCTACTTGTGCAAGTTGAAAACACACGATTTATTATGTGAAGGCTAAGATGAGGCAAGTTCACCGAAACTACCCTACCTGAGCGAGCGATCGCCTCGACCGAGCAATGTCTTCGAGCAGCCATTGCAAGGCTAAGTCCAAACGCCGTCGGCGTTTCGATTCCTCCGATTGACTGAGCGGGACGGGGCACTACATCATACACCACTCAGAAAAAGTTTCGTCCTCGAAACTAACTGAGTACACTTATCGACTTATCACTTTACTCAACATTTAAGAACTCTCGTACACAATTCTCCTATGCCTTACTGAAATCCGAGCCACGCTCGTGCCACCCTCAATCCTTTCTTCAAAACTTACGATCTCAAATCCTCGATACTTCTCTGTTCCTCAAATCTCACTTGAATTCAACGTATCACTTAGTATGGATCGTGCACATATCTTAGGCGTCCCCAAAATACATGCATTTCAACCAAGCCTCGTGATAGAGAATTCTCCATCACCACTCGAGTCGGATCGTGTACATATTCGAGCGTCCCTGATATACGTGTATGTCAACTGAGACTTGCGAGTGGTGCCTCCACCAATCCTACCACTTCGCACTCGGACGTCTGCCTAACCGCTAGGCTATGTCTTTCCGTCAGTATTGGAATCATAGCTCCCAAACAACGATATCAACACTGACCCCATCCTAAGGTCAAACCAAGTTGATAGTACCGGATTTTCTACCCAACCTTGCATCACTCTGATTTCTAAACTTCGAGCATAAATTGCCTACACACATCCCAACATTTGTCGCACGGGGTCTGAGTCATTCAGCAAAGCTATCCTACGATAACTCACAATTCAACCAATTCCTTGATGTATCGACATCACTCGTTCATCAAGCTATTTCGTATAGTCTATTTTTTTTAACACGTTTGACGTAGATCGCCTATCAATCTTTCTCAAATCAAGCATGCTACGACACAATTCATCGCTAAACCATATTTCACATTTCACATTTCCTAAGTTAGTTATACTAATTCACGCAATCGATCATAAGGTCGTCTGACTTAGCAATATGTTGCGCCCCGATCTCACGCGATTCAGATTATCCAAGATGGGCATGAATCACCATACACGCTCCCGCGGGATAATCATCCTCATCGGAACGTAACTCTTGTTTTGTGTCTAGACTAATTCATTTTCGATGCGCGAATTGGACCTACTCAATCCTCAAATTTTATTCATTCGTCAATCATAAGTCCTATAATCCTCGAGTTTTCCTTCGTATCAAACCAACAAGTCGAGACGATCAGAGTTGTTGCGTCCTATTTTTCGAGTTCGATCATTTCCGCGACATGAATCACCATGTCAGCGCTCACACGGAACGATCGCCCCAAATTCGATGCAACGCTTATGTGAGGCTTGAGTTGCACTCGCGCAAGACAAGATCGTTGACATTGTGGTTATCAACGTAACCATTCAAGACACTTTCATTTTCATCCGGCATTCATCTTAATCAAAAACCTAAGCATAGCATCCAATCGAACAATAACACTTGCACGATCGTCACTCGCCGAGTTAGAGTACCCCCGATTTATTGCATAGCGATCTTTGATACGCCTCAATACCATCGACGATATGCGTAACCTGACGATCTTTCTTTGCAACCAAATTTCGAGTCGTGCGAATAATGCTATCGTCCGACTGGATAATCTCCTCAATATTCAAATTCAAGTTCGATCATCATCCCTCAAATCATTCACAACATCAATTCGTTTCAATCCAAAATCACGTATATTCGTCCTTCTATCTTAAGTCATCGACTAAAGCATTTCCTCAATTCGCATCGTCCCTTTGTTAACTCAATCATCGAGCAACATTCTATCCAATCCTCGGAGCCATTGCGTAACTTCAAAATTCAACTTTCTTATGCATGTTATCTACCTGTTGTACTAACTTTTCGTATACGATCCGTATCAATTTCCTCGATCAAGTTATCCATTCGCTACACCTTAATTTTTTCTCGATTCGATTTTACCTACTCAATCGTTTTTGTGTTTCATACTTGCGTAATCCTCAATCCCGTGCACGTTCCGTACGCGTCAATTCTTGGTTGTTCGAATCCACTCGTCTAACTTCAAGACTAAAACTTATTCATTGATACTCAATCTATGGCTTTGCATAATGTGACGCTTGCTGATAGACTCATCGACACCCCCAAATCCTCAATCGATCGACATCCCTGAGGCTATCGCATACACCACTCTGGGATAAAGTCATTCAACAAATCCTCAAGATTGTCATTCGAATCAAAATCGACTTTTTGAATCCCGTTCGAACCTTTCCTCAATCTCCAAGCACGCTCATCTATATCGCACGGACGATATCGTCGCTTGATAGCACCTCTATCGATAGTCATCTCACTTACTCAATCGAGTTCAACTCATTCTTGCTCGATACTATTCAATTTCCGTACTCGACTTTTCTAGGGTCGACGTAACTTTTGGTGTATATGCCCAGCCCAACTTAGCTAATCGCGCTTACGTGAACCATCTTTTTATTTCTTGTCAAAAACTATTTCCCCTATATTTTGCAAAATAGATAGACTTATTGTATGGAAATCCCGTGGGACATTTGAGAGAGAGCGCACCAACGATTTCAACTTTTTCGGAAGCAACGATTCAGAGTTTGCAGAAACAACGGAGTTAAAGAATTCAATCGGTAATCCAAGGACGTAAAGCCATGCTCTGATACCATTATGTCACGCTCCGCTCCCGTAGGAGCGATCGTCCTCGCTAAGGCATGATGCCACACGAGCCTAGATTGCGCTCGTGCAAGACGGGTTCCATAACGGCCAATTTCAGCGGCTGCGATGGGGTCGTCGCACAGAAGTCCCATGTAGAGACATTGAATATTAGCAGCAAAAATTTGAAGTAAAACACAAGTCATTTCAAAACACCCTTTTTATTGATATTGAAACGTAGATTACAATGGGGCACAAGGCCAAGATTATAAGTCTCTCAAGTTCACTCGTCTCACATTATAATTCACTCAGCTCTCTCTCATCTCTCAAATACAAGTCTTGAGCCGGCGGAAGCTTTGGAAGGCGATGTCCATACATTATGTCCCCGTATATGTCTTTACTCCATGCGGCCGTGCGCTTCGAATCGCCAAGGAACTCCGTGCCTCGACACATCCAAGCGAGCTCCGCGCTACGAGCTTCTACCTGTGTATGCACATGAAAACTATGTGAGTGTCAGTACTCAACTGTACTGGTAGAATGAGCTCCTCGCCCACGTATACAAACCCAACACGTTTGATTTACTTATTGTGCAACTTAGTCCACTTTATGATTGTCTTTCTACTCTTGCCTTAGGATCAGTTTTAGGACCGACGCCTTGCCTATTTGGTATCGTTAAACTATCTCGTGCTTGCAACGACAACATTAACTCATACCTTGCCTCAAGACCCTTCTCGTGCCAACAACGTTAACCTATCGAGTTGTGTTTGCCTTACGACTTAAAATCAGAGACGCAACTACGCGATGAAGCTCCATTTTTCGTGTGACCGTGCTACAAATCCTTATTGAGGCCGTGCCTCGCAATTCAGTGAGACTTAACCATATCAGCGCCTCACGGCCCTTGTCGCCTAGCGGCCCTTGCTACTTCGACCACCAACTGACCCAATCAAGACTTGTGAACTTAGTGTCACTTGACCGACTTGCCTTGCGGTGTTTCCTAACTTAAACTTGAACAACTCAAACCCAACTTTTGTAACTCACATGCCAACACTTGAGACACGATGCCACATCTCGTGATGAAGCACGACGCCTATGTTGAACCCAATCTTAGGCCCAAACTTTATGTTTTAACTGTACATACCTTCAACTCAACTCAATCCAAAGGCATACATACGGATAGCCGCTATTTGTCGACATCTATATGAACTTGGTCACTAGCATCACAGGCTATACCTTGATGTATAGTTTTGTTAATCGGGATCCTTTCGATGCAAGTAGCTAGCCCCGTCGCAAGTCCCCACTTAACCTGTGCCAAAACCTTACGCACGACTATACCATGTTTCCTCCTAGGCCGAGTCGGTCCCTTGGCCAAGGGTTGCCGCTCGAGGATTCATCGCCCTTGTCGACAAGTTGTCAAATGACCATGCAAGACTCGACGCAAACTGACGTCTCACACAGTCATTTTTCTACCAAAGTTACCATCTCTATCAAAACCAAGACTTCTATCCTTGAGACCCCTCGACGACCCACGGTCGCGAGCATTCCTTCCTTGAGACCCCTCGATGACCCACGGTCGCGAGTATTCCTTCCTTGAGACCCCTCGATGACCCACGGTCACGAGCATTCCTTCCTTGTTATCCTATCATTTAGTTCAACTTATGAATGCCAATATGATAACCCTTTCTCAAAACTCACTTTGAATCATTTATAGTCCTTGCCTTAAACACTAAGCCTGTGCATCGTGCCTTAAGCCAATTGTGCTCTACGCGACACTCCTGCCCAAGTCGACGGGCCTTGAGATCGTGGGACTACTTAACTTGACAAGCTGCGAAGGTACGGGACAGTGCTTGTAATGACTTAGGTCGACCGGCATAACTTTGCCTGACTTACTCAAGCCTATAATTTAACCCAAGGGACGAGCAAAGGCTGTGCAAAGCCTTACATTACGGAAGCGTGCATGCTTTTGAAGCATTCATGCGGGCGGCGCCTATGACTTAGGCTACGATTCATGACTTTGCCCACTCAACCAACTTTCCTTCTCCCAAGCCACGGGATGAAGGACCGAGTGTCATTTTCATAGCACGCCGTGCACCAACTCTAAGCCGACCGTTGGACCTTTCCATATTCTAACTCAATTCGACCCGTCGGGATTATTCCCTTTAGATTTGTGGATTCGTCTCTTTTATTACCAAGCCTACTTGTGCAAGTTGAAAACACACGATTTATTATGTAAAGGCTAAAATGAGGCAAGTTCACCAAAACTATCCCACCTGAGCAAGAGGTCGCCTCGACCGAGCAATGTCTTCGAGCAGCCGTTGCAAGGCTAAGTCCGAACGCCGTCGGCGTTACGATTCCTCCGATTGACTGAGCGGGATGGGGCACTACAACGGCTACCCACTTCCTCCACCGACGGCACCCGAAACCCCGCGACCTCGGTGAGTCCCGACCACTCCTTCTCACTCCGCTCCCTCTTCGTTCCTTTTTTCCTTCTAATCTCTCTCTCTCTCTCCATCTTTTATTTTTTGATTGTTTCTAACAAAGGACAGCACATGTGCTGTGCTTACTAATAGTAATAATTATTATTAGTATCATTATTATTATTATTATTATTATTATTATTATTACAAATGATTATTGTTGTTATTATATTATTATTATTATTATTATTATTATTATTATTATTATCATTATTATTAAAGTATTATTTTTAGAAATTTTGTATTATTATTATTCTTTCAACTACATGCATAGAATAAATGATAGAGCTATATAGGTAATTTCGAATATTCAAAATTTTCCAAAAAAAATTTCTAGATTTATTATATTCATTGAAATATTTTTGACTAATAGAACAGATGTCTACCAAAAATTTTACTTTTACAAACTTATATCTGAATACGATTTTGATTTATCAAAGTATTTAATAAAAGTATTTCTCAAATTAAATTAATATATATAACTGATTTCAAGTATTTACGTAAAATTATTTAACTCATAAATTATACTTTTCAAATATTATAAATATTTTCTAAAATAATATAAGTATTTACTCTCCACAAATTCTTCCAATTATCTTCATTACTCATGACTAATCATGCTTACCTATTTTCTCGCAACCTCGAACCCCTACGTCTCGATCATGGCTATTAGACTATTGGGACATGATAGAACATCGCACACCAAACGCAACACCAGACAAGATACCTTGCCACAATTTACTGTTTATAAATTAGTCTGTATTTATTTATTGCATATCACTGTGTATTTATTTTCCGTACTTTTAACTATACCATTATTACAATTCCTGACTTACTGCCTGCTTAGTGATATTAGTTGTACCTTGTTATTTATCCTTTGATTGCATATGGACCTAGAGTTAAGGGACTACCACTAGTTTAGTGCATTACATAAACTTTGACACTGTTGTTGTAGTGCCCCGTCCCGCTCAGTCAATCGGAGGAATCGAAACGCCGACGGCGTTCGGCCTTAGCCTTGCAACGGCTGCTGGAAGACATTGCTCGGTCGAGGCGACCGCTTGCTCAGGTGGGGTAGTTTCGGTGAACTTGCCTCATCTTTGTCATCACATAATAAATCGTGTTTTCAACTTGCACAAGTAGGCTTAATATTAAAAGAGATGAATCCACATAGCTAAGGGAATAATCCCGACGGGTCAAAATGAGTTAGAACATGGAAAATGTCCCACGGTCGGCCTAGAGTTGGTGCACGACGTGTTTTAAAAAATGACACTCGGTCCTTCATCCCGTGGCTTGGGAGAAGGAAAGTTGGTCTTCGACACAAAAGCTAAGAATTTGCCTAAGTCATAGGCGTCGCCCGCGTAAATATTCGATAAAGCATACACGCATCTGTAATGCAAGGCTTGGCATAGCCTTTGCTCGTCCCTCGGGTTAAGTTGTAGGCTTGAGTAAGTTAGGCAAAGTTATGCCGATCGACCTAAGTCATTCCGAGTGCTGTCCCGCTCATTTTGCTGTTGTCAAGTTAAATAGTCCTACGATCCCAAGGCCCGTCATATAAAGTATGACTTGGGTGATAGCGTCACGTAGAACGGAAGTCGGTTTGAGGCATGATGCACGGACCTAGCGTTAAGGCATGAACCCCGGTTGATTGAATGGGTTTTGAAGAAAGGACTATCGAATAGGCATTGAGTTGAATGAAATGATATGGTAACATAGAAAGTATGCTCGTGGCTACAGGTCGGCGAGGCCTCGCGGCTATAGGTCGGCGAGGCGGTCTCAGAAGAAAGAAGTATGCTCGCGGCTACAGGTCGGCGAGGCGGTCTCAAGAGAAAAAAGGTAGCATGACTATGTGAGACGTCTGTTTGAGTCGAGTCTTGCATGGTCATGGACAACTTGTCGACAAGGTGAGAGTTTCCCCGTACAGTAACCCGGGGCCTCGGGACCGATGCGGGCATTGGGAAACAATTAATTTAGCTGTGCTTTTGGCACGGATTAGGCGGAGACTTGCAGCGGGGCTAGCTACCTTGCGCTGAAAGGGGCGCCCGTCTAACAAAAGCTAAGAGGAGTCCACGATGGCTCTAGGAGTCAGTGACCAAATCATATAGATGATTCGGTATGGCGGCAATCCGCGTGGGTACCTTTAGATTGAGTTGAGTTGTTTAATGTGGGTACAAGTTAGAATACAAATGTTTGGACTTAAGAATGGATACAACATAGGCGACGTGCTTCGGCATGAGATATGGCATCGAGTCTTGAGTTGTCGGCATATAAGTTTGCATAAGTTGGTTGAGTTGTTTGAGTTTAAGTCGGGAAACCGCCGCAAGGCAAAGTCAGTCGAGTGACACTTAACCCACAAGTCTTGATTGGGTCAGTTGGCGATCAAAGTAACAAAGGGTGGTCGCAGGACGGCGATATGGTTGAGTCACACTAAGTTGCGAGGCACGGCACATAGGAATTGTAGCACGGTCGTAAGGAAATGGGGTACTACCGCGTAGTTGCGTCTCTGATTTTAAGCCGTAAGGCAAATACGACTCGATAGGTTAACGTTGTTGGCACAAAAAGGGTCTTGAGGCAAAGTATGAGTTAACAATCTCGTTGCAAGCATGAGATGGTCTATAGACACAAAATAGATAAGGCGTCGGTCCTAAAATTGATCCTAAGACAAGACTAGAAAGACAATCATAAAGGGGACTATATTGCACAAAGTAAATCTAACGTATTGGTTTTGTATGGGTGGGCGAGGAGCTCATTCCACCAGTACAGTTGAGTACTGACACCCACTTAGTTTACATGTGCAGGCGCAGGTAGAAGCTCGTGGTGCGGAGCTCGCTTGGATGCACCGAGGCATGGAGTTCCTTGGCGATTCGAAGCGTGCGGCCGCATGGAGTAAAGACTTATACAGGACATAATGTATGGACATCGCCTTCTAAAGCTTCTGCTGGATCAAGACTTGTAATTGAGAGATGAGAGAGAGCTGAGTGACTTGTAATGTGAGATGAGTGAGCTTGAGAGACTTGTAATATTGGCCTTGTGCCCTAATGTAATCTTTGCTTCAATATCAATAAAGAGCTCCTTTTGAATAACTTGTATTTGGTTCTACATTCCGCTGCTATCATTCAATGTCTCTGCTTGGGACTTCTATGTGACGACCCTGTCGCAGCCGCTGAAATCGGCCGTTATGGAACCCGCCTTGCATGAGCGCAATTTAGGCTCGTGCGGCATCACGCCTTAGCGAGGACGATCGCTCCTACGGGAGCGGGGCGTGACAGTTGTGCCATGAGATGTGTGAGTTATTAGTAGCATATAGCATCCGGACTTGAGTGTTGGCTGATCACTGATGCGTATAGGACGTGCGTTAGGTCTAACTGTCAATAGTTGTATGTTAGAAGACTTGACGATTAGTAGTGTTACATGGTCGTGGATGCAACATGACAGGTGCATTAGATGGGAAGGACATTACCTGACGTATGGGCTTCTTTGTACTTCCTTTATTACATGTGCGCTCCTCCGGAGACGCAGGCTCCATGTCCCCTCTGACATTTTCCAGAGCGTTATGGACGTAGCCCCTTGTAAATAATGCCCTCTGACGATCTTCGGACGTTAGGGACGTAGACCCCTGGTACCCTGTATGGGGACTATATTGATCCTATTTACAGCCAGGGCTCATGCGTCGAAGGATTGTTTCTCAACTGCATGATCACTTTAGTACGGTTAGGTTACCTTATTTATGTCATGTCACTTTCTTTGATTTTGACATATTTTATATTCAGTATTATATGGCATGTTTATTGTATCTTGTTATGTCCTTGTGAGGACCTGGTTATCTCGCCAGGTGTATGTTCTCGTCTTTCGTAGGTGTTCTAGCCGTGGCCATAATTGTCACTATTTCTTCGAGGATGATTGCGCTTTGATCGTCGCTTCGCCCGCCAAACTCATTGTATTTTCCATGTATTTTTCTTACTTGTTGGTAGTGGATTTGTCTCTGCCCAACGATTGTATACATGATAAATTCAAAGTTGCTTTTATATCAGTATTTCTTTGTGGATGAGATTTAGTGCTTTGGTTACTGCATTTTACAGCTTATGTATACATACGACGGTCCATATACTTCGTATGTACACAGCTGCCATAATTACGTTCTAGTCCTTCTATTTTTGGGACTGGGGTGTTACATGTTTATGTGGTGGCCCATGCAGGTCTAATTTACCGTTTCGGTTACATAACTGTACCGAACGGGCCTGCAATATTGGATTAGAGTTTAGAATCTCATCCACCTACTTGACTTCCTTTCTTGACTTCAAATTCCAAACTCTCGTTCGACCTCCTTGATTTGCATCTTGCTTGACTCCTTCTACCGTAAATTCTTAGTTTCGTGTTTAGTAAAGATGACTACACTAGTATATGCCCATAGGTTAAACACATGGCTAGATGGATTGCATTGACAATTAATATGCATTGAGATTTTATTTGAGTTGTAAAGGCATTTATTTTCCTAGAAATATGATTTTAGAATTAGCTAATTCCAAGTTGGGTAGTAGCATATTACCGCTTCCAAAAGATAGTGGAAATTTTAATTTGATATTACAAGGTGATATACACAAGAGGATAGCTAGATCGAGAAAACAAATTGATTTGATTTTGCATTTTGATTTTTGAAGGTCTTTGAACATTTATGACTTATTGAGTTATAGTTATACATCTTTTGGAGGGATATAAATTTGATTTGAAAAGGATCATAAAATTTTAAATTTACAATTAACCAAAATTTGAGGAGGATTGATAAATTTTGGTAAATATTTTGAATTAAATTGCGTCATATGATTTATGATTTATAAAGTTATTTAGATTACGAGTTTAAAGCCTTGGTTATGGATATTTATATTTTGGTAAAAAAATATTACTTTTGAAGAGTAGTTGTGACTTATTGGAAGATAGATATACACACTTGAAGGATATAATTAAATTTGGGAGTTATTTAATTGTTCCATATTGTAGTATGAAATTCGACTGATAGACTTATTAAATGTTGAGTTTAAGGTTTGGAAAAAATGATTATTCGATTTACGATATACAAGGGTTATTTCGAGATTGACTAGAGATTTAAAATTTTGACTAAATTAGACAGTCTAAGATAATTGGAAATTTTTGGCGAAATATCTTAGAAATTTTATTGAGAAACTTTCGAGGAACTTGAAATTTTAGATTAAATCATATATTGGTGAAGGACCAAGAAACAAGTAAGGTCACCCTAGTGAGATAGAAGTATTCCATATTAGATTGCCATACCACCTATGATTATGATATTGCATATACACAAGTATAGTCAGCCATCGACTAAACCGATGAAAATATCTTTGACTTACTCGACCTTCCCTCAAATCTAGATCTTTATTTGTGACATCTAATTGTTTGAAACTTAGAAATGATTAGAATCATTCCCTTGACCATACCCTTATCCATTAGACTATTTTCTCTCTAGAAACTGTGTCTCTAACTTATTTTACCTTGACCTACGAAATTTCATAAATTATCTTTATTTCGTGCTTTAACCTTTTATTTTTGTGTATTACTTAGTATCTTATGGAAACCCACTTTCTATTTTTGATCATTTGGCGTTCTCTATCGTGACTTCAATATTTGGAGCACAACACTAAACTTTTCCTTCCAACAAACTTCACATGCAAAACCTAGACAAGCTCACCTTCATCTAGGTATATCATGTCCCACTAAAACACGTCCCCTTGTACTCTATTTTTATGGTATGACTTTCGGGACATAAGGACTAACTATAACCTATACCATGGTACCGATATACTTTTGACTATATATTTGGACTCAATCTTGACTCAAATCTTCGGCCCGATTGCGGTCTACTAAATCCGTTAAATGCTTAATCTTGTGTTTTATCTTGACTGCTTAACTCTTGTCATTTTATTATTATCTTGATTTACTTAAACCCATAACACCTTTTACTCTTCATGTAATATTGGCAACACTTACTTTTCTTCCTTCCAATCAAATTGCTTTCTTATATTTCACTATGATTCCTCCATAGTTTATGCAACCTTGTTCCTTGTATGATTCCTTGTGCGGATATGAAATTGATCATGACATTCTTGGGTTAATAGAGGTGGATTAGAGACCCCACAGCATGGATAAATAATGTAGTTGGTTAAAGATAATTACGAGATTATGAGGTATAGAGGGGACATAAATGAAAATGTGCGATAAATTCGAATAGATGAAGTAAGGAATGATATATTATGATGAAACACTCAAGAGTAAATACTTCTCGAATTCCAAAGTTTGTTTTGAGGTAACTAAATATCGAGTGAAGAATTTTCTAAAGTGTTGGTGGTTTAAGAACCAAAGTTATATATTAAATTTATGGATGCAATTTTTTATAAAGACAATGTTGGCGTTGCCTTCGATATATAGTGTTATGATGATATTTTTCAAAGATTACAAATTGTTGAAGAAAGAAACCTTTACATTTTGGAGATTATGAATATGAAGCAAGATGAGTTCATTTCTACCATCAAGAAGAAAAGATTGTTGAATTCAAATTTTCGAGAGAGACTAATAAATATTTTAGGAAGTTTTCAATTATGATGATAGAAGATTGAGTTATGAAGGTATATTGTTAGTTTTCGAGATTTATTAAACATTGAAGATGGACTTTTATTTCGGTACCTATGGATGCATTATACATTGACCAATAAATACAAATTTGCAGAAACTAGATTTTAACTTTTACTTGGGCCAAATTGGTTGAAGGTTTTTGGAATTTTAATTTTAGAGGAAAGTATAGCTTGGAAAGATATGTATAAGTAAGCTAGTATAATGGAGATTATGGAATTCAGAATTTGAGACTAATTGAAATTTTATGACGAGATAGAGGAAGTTAGAGTACATTTATAATCGAAATTGTTTTGTTAATTTTTAAGGGAACGTAGTACGAAAGTAAAAAAAAATTGAAAGAACGATTTATGATAAGAGAGATTACATGAATATTGATGATATCAATGGATTAAGGAATTTATTACCTACTTATGAGGTTGCCTTTTTAAGGTTAATGTTAGGGTTGATCGAGCTTAGTCATTGATTGGTTGTCATATGCCTGATCGTAATCTAAATTGAAACCATCGAAATTTTCTGTTCTAGTCGCTCAAATGACATATTGCCATTGAATTGTCGCTCGTCTCATCGTCGAATATTTTTTTGCATTCTCGTCCCAAGAAGATCACGTAAATCTATTCGAATAAACCCGTTCCATCCCCTTCGTCCTACCTATCATAATTTTTCCTAAATTTCGAGGACGAAATTCTTTTAAGTTGGGTAGGATGTAAAACCCCTAAATTTCTACTACAATTTTTTTATATAATTTGTATTCATTTTGTATTTCGTATCTACACGTCGCATACGAGTTCTCATTGTTGTATTTGTGTAGCGTGCAGGATTTGTGTTTTGTAAATACTTGATGAGTGCGAATATGTGTTGACGTACATATGTTGGAAAAATTTTTATTATAAATTTATTTTAATAGGAAAGTACATGTTCAAATAAATGTGATAAATATTTTCTTTTGTATAAAAGAGTTATTTTGTTTGTCCTTTAAAATAAGTAGTAATTTGAAATATTTCCAAATGTTTTACGAAATGTGAAATTTGCTTATTAATATATTTTTTATTTAAAAAGCCAGTTCATGAATTAATATTTAAGTATTTATCATGATTTTCGAAATTAATTATTACTATATTTATTTAATTATGAAAATAATATTTAGAAATTTGTTAATTTTAATATTTGATTAAATATGGTAATTTAAATTGGAAAAGATTTTATTGACTTTATTTAAAATATTTTTAAATGTAGAATTTATTTATATTGGATTTGCTTTGGATTGAATTATTTTAAATTAATTTGAATTAATAGATGATTTACCTAATTGGGATTTAAATTCTCTCAATCACTATCCAACTGGGACTTCCCACCTCCTATAAAAGGAGAGGTACTCCTCCAGAAATTTTCCATCCACAACCCAAATTGTGCATCTGTCCGTGATCCTTTTCTACTACTATGTTTTTATTTGTACAAATACAGTTTGCTCTCCGTGTCGGACATGCCCCGACACACCGTTCCGACCACCCCTGTCCTCCTCGTTCTTCCCGACAACTCCCGATCATCATCTGTACCCGCCACCAAATCCCAGACCCTAACACCACCAACACCACCACGTCATCATCACTGTCACCCGGACACTGCATCTACCACCACCAGTATCAGGCCAACACCGCCATTAGTAGCACCCTCACCGTCCCCGTTCCGACAGCACCCCCACACACCATCGACCGGCAACAATCGAACCAATCGTCACCACCATCGCCCGGCAACAACCGAACTCATCACCACCCATACCACTAAAAGAAGAAAGGGGAAAGGGAAAGCCCTAACCTCCCTGAGGCCTGTCCTCCGTCGGCCACCTCGCCACCAAGACCGTTGTGCGGGTCCGACGCTATCTTCGACCAGAGATCCACCGTGCGCCCACGCGCTGAGCTCGGTTCCCGCATCTACACCACTGCTCTTCCTCCTCCAGCCACCTGTGCGGCGAGTTCCCTTCCGTCCCCGTCCCTGATCGGCACCGGAGGCGACAGCCGCCTTGTGCAGGAGCTGCCGCCACCCGGATGGTCGCCGCGCCTCACCGCCGCCGCGACCCGGCGCCCAGCTGACTCCGACTACCCGCGCGTGCACCGCGCCTCCGCGGAGCTCCGCCCCGCACCGCCCACTGGAAAACCCCCTCTCATCCCGCGCCTTCGGCCACCCGGCGCCACCAAATCGCCGTGCCGCCGCCCGCAATATCGAGCTGCCCCCTTTCTCCTGTCCGATCGCTGGAGAACCCCGACCGTCGCCTCCGTGCCAGGCGCGCCCGGCTCCTACGCCTCCCATTCCATCTTCCACCGCCTCTTCCGCCCCGAGCGCCGCGCCTACGGCTACCCACTTCCTCCACCGCCGGCACCCGAAACCCCGCGACCCTGGTGAGTCCCCCACTCCTTCTCACTCCGCTTCCTTCCCGTTCCTTTTTCCCTTCTAATCTCTCTCTCTCTCTCTTTTATTTTTTTGATTGTTTCTAACAAAGGACAGCACATGTGCTGTGCTTACTATTTGTAATAATTATTATTAGTATTATTATTATTATTGTTATTATTATTATTACAAATGACAGTTGTTGTTATTATATTATTATTATTATTATTATTATTATCATTATTATTAAAGTATTATTTTCTGAAATTTTGTATTATTATTATTCTTTCAACTACATGCATAGAATAAATGATAGAGTTATATAGGTAATTTCAAATATTCGTAATTTTCCAAAAATATTTTTCTAGATTTATTATCATTGAAATATTTTTGACTAATAAAACATAGATGTCTACCAAAAATTTTACTTTTACAAACTTATATCTGAATACGATTTTGATTTATCAAAGTATATAATAAAAGTATTTCTTAAATTAAATTAATATATAACTAATTTCACGTATTTACGTAAAATTATTTAACTCATAAATTATACTTTTCAAATATTATAAATATTTTCTAAAATCATATAAGTATTTACTCTTCACAAATTCTCCCAATTATCCTCATTACTCATGACTAATCATCCTTACCTGTTTTCTCGCAACCTCGAACCCCTACGTCTCGATCATGGCTATTGGACTATTGGGACATGACAGAACATCGCACACCAGGCGTAACACTAGGCAAGATACCTTGCCACAATTTACTGTTTATAAATTAGTCTGCATTTATTGCATATCACTGTGTATTTATTTTTCGTACTTTTAGCTGTACCATTATTACAGTTCCTGACTTACTGCCTGCTCAGCGATATTACTGTACCTTGTTATTTATCCTTTGATTGCATATGGACCTAGAGTTAAGGGAATACCACTAGTTTAGTGCATTACATAAACTTTGACACTGTTGTGCCACGAGATGTTTGAGTTATGAGTAGCATATAGCATCCGGACTTGCGTGTTGGCTGATCACTGATGCGTATAGGACGTGCGTTAGGTCTAACTGTCAATAGTTGTATGTTAGAAGACTTTGAGGTTAGTAGTGTTACATGGTCATGGATGCGACATGATGGGTGCATTGGGTGGGAGGACATTACCTGACGTATGGGCTTCTTTGCACTTCCCTTATTACCTGTGCGCTCCTCCGGAGACGCAGGCTCCAGGTGCCCTCTGACATTTTCCAGAGCGTTATGGACGTAGCCCCTTGTACATGATGTCCTCTGACGATCTTCGGACGTTACGGACGTAGGCCCTTGGTGCCCTGTATGGGGACTATGCCGATTCTATTTACAACCAGGGCTCATGCGTCGAAGGATTGTTTCCAAACTGCATGATCACTTTAGTACGGTTAGGTTACCTTATTTATGTCTTGTCACTTTCTTTGATTGTGGCATATTTTATATTCAGTATTTATATGGCATGTTTATTGTATCTTGTTACATCCTCTGAGGACCTGGTTATCTCGTCAGGTGTGTGTTCTCGTCTTTCGCAAGTGTTCTAGCCGTGTCCATGATTGTCACTATTTCTTCGAGGATGATTGCGCTTTGATCGTCTTCGCTTCGCCCACCAAACTCATTGTATTTTCCATGTATTTTCTTACTTGTTGGTAGTGGATTTGTCTTCGCCCAACGATTGTATATGATAAATTCAAAGTTGCTTTTATATCATTATTTATCTTTGTGGATGAGATTTAGTGCTTTGGTTACTGCATTTTACAGCTTATGTATACATACGACGGTCCATATACTTCTTATGTACACAGCTGGCATGATTACGTTCTAGTCATTCTATTTTTAGGACTGGGGCGTTACACCATTAGTCGCTGTGCCTCCCTTGGGTTCAGCTCGTCGCTAACCGCTGTGACTCGCATGGGTTCAGCTCGTCGTTAGCCGCTGTGACTCTCTTGGGTTCAGCTCGTCGCTAACCGCTGTGACTCGCATGGGTTCAGCTCATCGCTAGCCGCTGTGACTCGCAAGGGTTCAGCTCGTCACTAAGTGGATACCCCAATGCAAATGCAATATCAAATGAAACCATCATGCATCAATCAAGCAACTCATAAACAATTCCATCTTCTCTCAAGCAGGCAACCGTTCTCTTTCTTAGCAGACAATATGCGGATTCTCTTATAAGCATACTCAAAGTCTAGCATCTTGTTATTAGCAAGAGCATTCATTCAAAAGCTCAGATTCTTATTAGGCGCAAGCGAATCATAAAATGAGACTTTTTCCACTCACCCAGATTAATCGTCTTCTGTTGCAGAGCCAACAATCCGATCTTTCTGTCTATCTAGTGCCTTTGCCGAGCGGGGCACTATATAATTACCCACCGAAAAGAAGTTTCGTCCTAGAAACTTATAATATCCTTAGCAGTAATTGTCCTCATCCTTTGCCATCATCAATCCATGAAATCATAATTCAGATCATATCAAAACTCTTGTTCAATCAAGCATTTCAATCTCAATCAATCAAATCGATAAAACATTTGTCGGCATCATAAAAATATTTGCGGACTTATTGTATGGAACGTTCATCTCATTATTGATATCGAGTAGGCAAAGGAATTTTGATCAGAAGACACGTGCAAATTCAATTGAATCAAAATTGGCCAGAGGATCGTGTTGCTCTGATACCACTTTGTCACGCCCCGATCCCGCAGAGTCCTTTCGTCCTCGCTTCGGACTCTGAGAGACCGTTCGTCCTCGCTAAGGCGTGATGTCGTACAAGCCTAAGTTGCACTTGCACAAGACTAAGACCTGAAGCAAGACAAGATAGACAAGGTTGACAATACGCAGCGGAACGTATCGAGATAATTGAAGCAGCAGCGGACATATCTCAAAATACATGCATTGAACACAATGGTAACAAAAAACAATTCTCTTTATTGATTTTATTTGAATAGATTACAAGCTCTCGATTCTCTCTGATACAATGTTATATTCTCTCAGAACTTTATAGATTACAAGGATCCCGTTCACATACATTACATCCCTTTATATACAAAACCAACTCTAGCAATGGATGTCCATCTCTTAGCATCTCTTCTGATTTTCGGCTCCTGGGGATGAGGCTCGGGCTATCACTTCGGACTATCCTTCTCAATGCATAGTGTACCTGCATGTTGACTGATGGTGGGTCAGTATATCAGCATACTGGTGAATTGTGAACAAAGGGGCTACATTTGTCTGAAATGATCACTGTTTATTTAGTGAGAAAACATTTCTTATAATATGATCTTGCTACTTTTACCTATGTTCATTCCATGCAACAGAGTCAGTTTACATTCTTTGAAAACATCTTTGAAAAACCAACATATCATTTCCATTAGCCGTTGTGCCTCCCTTGGGTTCAGCTCATCGCTAACCGCTGTGACTCGCATGGGTTCAGCTCGTCGCTAGCCGCTGTGACTCTCTTGGGTTCAGCTCATCGCTAACCGCTGTGACTCGTATGGGTTCAGCTCGTCGCTAGCCGCTGTGACTCGCAAGGGTTCAGCTCGTCACTAAGTGGATACCCCAATGCAAATGCAATATCAAATAAAACCATCATGCATCAATCAAGAAACTCATAAACAATTCCATCTTCTTCTCAAGTAGGCAACCGTTCTCTTTCTTAGCAGACAATGTACGAATTCTCTTATAAGCATACTCAAAGTCTAGCATCTTGTTATTAGCAATAGCATTCATTCAAAAGCTCAGTTCTTATTAGGCGCAAGCGAACCATAAAATGAGACTTTGTCCACTCACCCAGATTAATCGTCTTCTATTGCAGAGCCAGCAATCCGATCTTTCTGTCTATCTAGTGCCTTCACGGAGCGGGGCACTATAGATACCGTCGAGGACGCTACCTACAAAGCCCAGTCAAGTGCTGGGACTGTCAAGGAATAGCTGGCTATACCCGAACTGGCGGAAGAACCTGCTGGGCAAGTAGGGCTCCAGGTAGACATTGTTGCGGTTACAGTATACTAGGTGCGCCGGACGGATATTACGCAACCAAAGAAACATCTTCTCAGGCAAGAGGTGAGGAGGTCTGGTACCATCAATATGTACGCCCCTTACTTCTTCATCGATAAAATGAGGAACAGACACAAAAAAAGTTGTATCCGTCCACTCTCGCTAGCGCCCTCCGACCGGCTGACATAGTGTTGCACTCCCAGGGCTGATGGTGATATTAGAAAATGAAAGCATCATCAGCCGTAATACCTCTTCTGCTCCAGGTCTCACTAAATACCGGCAGTGCATCAATAGCCACCCCATCAGATAATGGTAGGGCAGCTCTATGCGCTCAAAATCTATCGCTGTGTCACGGGCGATGACCTTGGACGTGAAGGCACGAAGGCCATGGTGTATGCTGTACACCATGGCCGGAAGAAGGGCCAGTCTGGCCCCGAAGACCAGCTTTACGGCAGGGAAGATAAAGTGGCGGCTGATCCTCTCAATGGAACCCGCCCCTCCTGAGACCATGCAGTTCCGTAGCCACACTATCAGGAATCCTGCCAAGAGTGCCTTCTCTGACAGCCACTGAGTACCATGATAAAAATAACTAAATGAGTCAGTTTGACTCCCAAATGTATTACCATTGGCCCTCGGTCTCTTGGCAGTCGACACTAGTTTTTGTACCTCCTCCTGGGTTTGAGGATCTCAGGAAGAAACCCGGCCTGAGGCGCCTAGTATAAAAAGGTACGAGGCCCAGGATGTGGTATGAGGAATGCTCCCTTCCGAGCTACCATCCTTCTTGATGGATGTCTGGTGACAGGTACTGTGGTGGCATAACAATTCCCGGTATACGGCAATAAAGCTCGGGAACTGTCGATCCAAATCCTCGAACTCTTCGTTCGTAGGGGTGTACACTTCAAAGACTTCTTCCCTCCAGGGCAGCTTGGAAATAACATACATCTCGTGGAGAGCGAGTTCCAGCTCCCCTCCAGGCGTGAAGAAGGTTCCTGTCCGTCGGTTGTACATCTCCAGGGGAGCCATGAACAGCGGCTTATTTATGGGTAGACCATGACAGGTGCCCCGAATGGCGTGGTAGAGGCCGATCTGACGCAGGGGAGTCTCATACTTCTGCAGAATCCACGTGGTCAAGTTGGCCCACGCAGGGATGGGGTTTATCCAGTTCAGCAGCGCCAACCGCCGACGGGATAGGACCCCTTCCGAGCAAGCTGGTTCAAGAAGGTGTCAGCTTGAGAGAACGTAAAATTGGGACCCGGTACATTTATGAAGGAACCCGGGGCCAGCCCCATCACGTACCGACTGACCGATTCCCTTCCCACATACGCTGACCCCAAATTCCTGTTATAATGGATGTTACCCACAATCATCCCCGACTTGCTTGGGGTCAAGGAGTCCACCATCTTTCTGTCTATCGGTAACATGTTGAACAATGACAGAGGAAAATGACGCTCCATCTGAGGGATATGGATCACCATCCCGTCAAGAGTAAAGCTCCAACTCTCGGATATATCCAGCACTCGGGGGTTCTTCACAGTCAAGGCATCCCCAAAGAGGAACGTTGGCTTCAAGTATTTTTCCCTCCAATTTCCCCGAGTTCATCGTGGCACAGAGAAAGTAGAAGGGCTGGTTCCTGATAGCGTTCAACCTCTCCATAGGCTCGTTTGTGGGAAGCTGGTTCGCCACATATTGGAGTAAGTTGTCGAATCGCACACCCACAGCAGATTGGACCGAACCCACCAGGGATTCTTCTGCTGGATTGACTGGCAGATTCACTAAAAAGGACAAAAAAAACAAGGTTAGAAGATGGCCAGGTGAAAACAACTTAGTGTTTCGGGGCTTATTGCGGCTCTATATTGGCGGGGCCTTATGCGGCCCAGTTCAAAACGAGCTTATGTGGCTCGGTTCCGCACGGCCTCATGCAGCCCAGTTCAGATGAGCTTATGTGATTCGGCTTAGCGCAGCCTCATGCGGTCTGGTTCAGATGAGCTTATGTGGTTCTGCTTAGCGGAGCCTTATACGGCCCAGTTCAGATGAGCTTATGCAGCTCGGCTTAGCGCAACGTCATGCGGCCCGGTTCAGATGAGCTTATGCGGTTCTGCTTAGCGGGGCTTTATGCAGTCCAGTCCAGATGAGCTTATGTGGTTCTGCTTAGCGGGGCCTTATGCGGCACAGTTCAAAGGGGGCTTATGCGGTCTTGTTTGATGGGGTTTCATGCGGCTCAGTTAGAGGGACTTATGCAGTTCTGTTCGACGGGTCCTTATGCGGTTCAATTTGCAAAGTGCTTATACGGCCACAAAATGACTCTCATACAGCTCGAATATGGGATGTACATACGGCACATGCAGCACAGTATGCGGATTCATCACAATGAACTTGAACAGTTCAATGAAGACGAAGAAGGCCCACGCAAAATATACGACATAGCCATGATGGCTAGGTTCTGAGTTCATGCAATTTCTCCCAAAATCCTTACCAGCAATGGCGGGGTGAACGTTGGGATAAAATTCAGGCGTCGCAGTCGACGTGGAAGCCACTCCCTTACCCTTCGCCGCAGCCTTGGAAGTCTTGGGGGCCATCGTTGATCGAAGAAGAAGAAAAAGAAGAAGAAAAAGAAGAAGAAAAAGAAAAAGAAGAAGACGGCAGCTAGGACAAGAAAAGCTTGAACTGGAGAAGAGAGTAAAGAGTCTCTCTCTAAAAATTACTCTTATTTATAGGAGGACAGGGGGGCACGTGTACCGATGAACGCTTCGGATTATGTGCTGCAGACAAAATTGACTCTTGGGATTTCATCCCCTCTCATGCAGGAGATTCATCAAAGCAAAAATCCAAATATTTAATAAACCGACTCTTGGGATTCCCCTCCGAAAGACGGCTTTAAATAAAACAAATCAAAAGCAATTAATGAGACGCCTACGTGGCAGAAAGGATAGTATGCGGCCAGAACGGTCCATGCGGCTAGAGAACTCCATGCGGCCAGAGCAGTCTATGCGGGTAGGAAGTCTATGCGGCCAGAGCAGTCCATGCGGCTAGAGAACTACATACGGCCAGAGCAGTCTATGTGGCTAGGAAGTCTATATGGCCAGAGCGGTCCATGCGGTTAGAGAACTCCATGCGGCCAGAGCAGTCTATGCGGCTAGGAAGTCTATACGGCCAGGTCAGTCCATGCGACATGAAGAGATTACGTGGACATGCTTCTTATTCAAAGTATTTTAATTTTTACAAATTGAAAACTTTGAAGGGGGTCTTGTAGAAGCATAAAAAAGAACAGAAAAGTCCATGTGGCTCAAAAGTCCTTTAGAGCTTCATGCGGCTCAAAAGTCTCCTAGAGCTTCATTGCGGCTCAAAAGTCCCCAACATCTCCATACGGCTCGGGAAAAGCCACGTGGCCCTATACGGTTCAAAAGTAGGCTTCTACAGTTGGCCAGAGCAGCTGGCTCATTAAATACTTTGACGGCAGCTCTGACATAAAGGCTTGACAGCTCTAACATAAAGGTAAAATGACGACTCTGACATAATGACGTGCTCCTAGAGAGACGAGGAAAATCTTTATAGCTGGCATGATCCACCAAATTCCAAAGCTCTTTATGCGGATCGCTTCAAGGTATTCCATGCGACTCTGATATGTGGCCATCCTTATGCGGTTCGGTTAGAGGCCACCCCCATGCGGCTGCTACTTCCATGCGGCTTGGATCATGGGGACCACCCTCATGCGGCTCAAATTTTGGGAGGCTACACCCATGCGCCTCTGACATGTGCCACCCTTAGACGTTCTGTTGGAGGCCACCCCCATGCGGCTGCTACTCCCATACGGCTCGGATCATGGGGGCCACCCTCATGCGGCTCAGATTTGGAGGCCACACTCATGGCGGCTGCCACCCTCATGCGGCTCCGATTTTGGAGGCCATACCCATGCAGCTGCTACCCTCATGCGGCTCAGATTGCGGGGGGTCACCCTTATGCAGCTCAATTACCAGACCACACGTATGCGGCTCTGTCAGGACACCCTGTCCATACGGCTAGCAGTTGGGATACGTGGCAGAAGATCAGTTAAGACTTATTCTCCCGCGTTCATACGGATCGCGGCATAATGACGGTTAGACACATGGCACAAGATCAACCAAGACTTATCCACTCGGATTTGTTGCTATCAACAAATCATAACAACCAGATTTATTACAATCATCATAATTACCCGAAACAATTTCTAAAAAATTATGCAAATTTGTTGCAATCAACATAAAAACAAGATCAAGGAAAATCTTAACCACCCACTTTTTAAAGAGCAATCATTGCAAACCCTACTTATCACACCCTACTCCTATAAATATCAAGGTGCCATTCCCTTGCAAAAAAGAGAAGGAGACACAGAGAGAGAGCGGCGGCGCACTGAAGAATCTTCCCACACATCCCGAGAGCATTTCTTCATCAGAGCCATGGCTACGTCCGATCGTCCAAGGAGTAAGGCAGAGTTGATAGCACTCTCCCTAGCCTCTACTGTCACCCCCCCAGAAAAAACTAAATAATTGTACTTAGATTGCTGTACCTAGGCTTTCATCCCTAGGCTTTCTTTGTACGAGCGAGTTTGTGTTGTGAAGTAAAAGTTCAGTCCTCCCATAAAACTGTTCTGTTCTTTTATAATCAATGGCAAACAGTAATAAATAGATATCATGTATGGGCATTGAACTATTTTTAAAAGAGAGTTTTAAAGAGAATCATGTAGCCGAGATAAGGCACTCTGAGTTTGCAAAGCCTTGTACTTGTATTTCCTATCAAGTTTATCAATAAATAACTATTTCCATTTCAAAGCTCTCACTCTCTCTCTCTCTCCAATGTTGGCTTATAAATGTTGTATGCCTGTGTTTTGCTTTGTCTAGTTGTTTTGTGCAGGTACTGGCCTCAACTTAGGCTTGCACGGCATCACACCTTAGCGATGACGAACGATCCCGTAGGGATCAAAGCGAGGACGAACGACCCTAGCGGGATCGGGGCGTGATAGTTCATGTATTTGAACTCAATTACCTAGCTTGCTATATGAATATCATTTAGATCAACATGAAGCTAAAAGAGAAAAATACTTGAGAATGAAAAATTCAGCCGACTTGAATGCTCCCCCTCAAAGTATTATCAATATTGATATAAATCATAAATTTTGGGTAAGTCCTCAACAAGGAATGCCAAAAAGCAATTAAGCATACAAGGAAAGCAAATCAATAAAAGCTCAATAGTCATCAAGATAAGGTAAGCAAGTTGATATTGACAAGGTAAACTATTTAAACCCATATAAAAGAGATAGTTAAGATAATAAAGATAATTGCATGCACTCTCATAAACCCTTCAAAAAAATATAAGTATCATGATCTCAATCAATAAGATATAAAGTTAAAAAAATATGGGTCCATGATGAACTAGTATAATAGAAGCTAATATCACTAATATGTAAAACATTAAGCACACATCACTAAAATATATAAGTATAAGTGTAAATGCTATAGTGATCACATGAAGATTAGTGATGATATAATGCTAAACTTAATCGATTTATCATATTAAAAATATGATACAATCATTGGGCCAACAATACTCAAGAATTGTTGCTTCCTATTTCAGCAATTTGCGGTCTATCATGTAGTCAGTATAATGTGATGGTCCATATTCTGCCCTGATGCTCTTACAGAAACTTGCCCAACTCATAACTCCTCATTACACAGTCAAACCATGTTACTACCATATTTCCAAAATAGGAATATTTTTGTCATTTTACATTAATTATATAGTGGGTAGTTTTTTATTAATTAAACATGATTGTTTCATTATTTAGTTGACTAACCTATTTATTGGACCTTGACTTATGGTCCTAATTTGACTCGACATGACCACTTGAGTCTACATTCTAGGATAAACACAACTAGCCTCATTTAAGTCATGTTAAGCTTAGTTTTAGACTAGAAATTAATCCCACACTTAGAGCACAATTAACCCTTCATTTAAAAGAGTGTTCATGACAACTTGAGGGATAAAATAGATTTTTATAAGGGTTTTAGGGCTACATACATGTCTGTAAAACTCCTAAATTTCTACTATATTTTTTTATTTTATAAATTGGTACTAATTATATTTTTTATTTTGTATTTGTATGTCGCGCGCTTCACTTATTTTTTTCTGTTGCTCGACGAGTGTGAATATGTGCGAGCGCACACATTTATAGAAAAATATTTTTTTCCCATATTTTGAGTTTCAAAATAATATATATAATAATTATTTAGCTATCGTACCAAAAATTTCCAGTTATTATTTATTTATAAAAAGCCTCTCATTTATACAGTTATAAATAATAAAATAATATTTTGCGTGCATACATAAATATTTTATAGGTTTATTTTTAAATAATAATGTAATTTTCAGAATTAATATTATAAGTATTTTTGAAAATATATTTTGAAAATATTTGTGGCAATTTAAATCTTGATTTGATCTTATGGAATCATTTAAATAGTTAAAATAATATTTATGTTTGAAAATTGATTTATCTTATTTGTTTTAAACTAAAAGATTTTAATTAGATTTAAATTGGATTTGTATTTGGATTGGAGTTGATTGATTTTAAATTAAGTTGCGACGTAACCTCTATAAGTGAATTAATTAATTATTATTTAATATTGTTGACTTTTTAGTAACCCGGTTGTATCATACCAGCCCAACGTGGCCCAAACCAAATCCAAGTCCATATAGGCATGTGGTAGGACCAAGATGACCAGGCAGGCATTTTTTAAAGTGTGCAAATATTTTTAAGATTATTTTTAGAAATTGAGATATATATTCTAATTATTGAATTAGAGGTAAAAATTATATTTTATTATTAATGATGTTTTCAATATTGGTACAATTATCTGGACCCAAAAGAGAGGTAAAATTTACCTATTGGAAAGATTTTATTTTTAATATTTTTATGGTTGTTAAAATTATTTTTGGGAGATTAACAAAGTCGTCATTTGTTTTTAAATATTTTGCATTGAGATTGTTTTATCGTAAATTAAATTTATATATATATATATACATGCATATCGGTTTAAATATGTCAACTAGTTGCATAAGCAATATTTAAATTTGTTATTGAAATTTTTGGAGATTTTTGTGCATATATATGGATATATATAAATATGTCTAATATATATATCACATATATAATATATATATATATATATATATATATATATATATATATATATATATATATATATATATATATATATATATATATATATATATATAAAAATATATATATAAACCATCTAAATATTGCTTATGCAATATTTAGATAAACCATCTAAACCTTTGATATGGGGCGGCCACCCAAGTTACCAGCCGCAGCAAATGCTACTATGGGCAAGGCGGGACCGGCCCCCTTTATTTGCTAAGCCAACAGTAGCTTAAAAGCTACAAGCCTAACCCCCCTTTATTAGAAAACAACAACAGCAACAAAGGTTGAAGTAGCCGACTTCAATCCTCCTCCTCTCTCCCCTCTCTATAAAAACACATATCCAAACCCTAATCCTTCTCTCTCCTCCTTCCTCCCCCTCTTCCGGCGAGTCCGTACGCCCAGCCCGCATCTCGACAGCGCCACCGTGCGGCGACAGTAACGGCAACAACGAACAACAACCGCAGCAACAAAACTCCGAGGTATACAACTTCACCAATTCAATTTCTCCCTCTCTAGGAGTCCATTTTTCGTTCCGTAAATTCCTGTAGAAGCCCACCTAACCCTCTTCGAGATTCCCCTAGTGGAGTTCAATACGACCATATAACTTGCTCGAAAAATTGAGATAAAGTTGGGGAAAAAAACCAGATTCTGAAACCGTTAAAAACTGAATTGAAACGACAACTTGTCGACCAATTTCCCTGCTGTTTATTTAAATTTTGTAGAAACTAATTGAAGACGATCACTGACAACATAAATAAGAACACAATGCGCCTTCTGGATAGTTGTTTCGATAAACGTGCAAAAAGTTACTTGATGTCGAAGTTGGAGAAAAACTGTTTAAAAATAATACAAAATTCTAGAATTTTTCCGATACGGGGTCCGTCCCGAAAAACCGGACGACTTGGTCGTGATCCGTAAGCACCGAAAGGCGCGTACGGGTGTTGGTGACGTGTTGGAACTGACGAAACTCAGTTTTGTCGTGTGTGCGCGACGAAATCAGTCTGTATCCGTCGAGATACCCCTGTATCGCCAATTTACAAACTTTGCCCTAACTTCGTGTACAGTTGTCGATTCGAAACGAAACTTGCGCCAATAGGTCCGAATCAAAATTCTGGTCCTGTGTGCCAAATTTGGTTCGATTCTGAGAAGGTCAAATTGGAACACCTTTTTGGCGGGCCCGCGACCCACTCAAACGGGCGATTTTGTACACGACTCATCGGAATCCAAAATTGGACATACCGTTGAGTTTCTCTCCTCAAACTGAATCCGTAGACATGTAGTTTGACGACTTTAGAGACCATAGACTTTGGCACGCATTTCGGTGTAAAGCGGGTCCAACGGCGGACATCGTTTTGACCCAAAATTACGATTTTACCCCTGTTCCAGAATTAGACTTTTGGACAGACATTTCCTAGGTATATCTTTTACACCGAGTACATTTTTGGTGTTTGTTTCAGCATCCGGGGTTATTTGGAGATTGTGATGTTTCTTGGCTAACATTGTGATCACTTGGACTTGCCACTTTGCACCATCAGGCAAGATACCTTGCCACCTTACTCTGTGATTATTTTACTTTATTTTCCTGTTTTTTATTTTTATTTTCATATATTGCTTTATGTTTTACATCACTGTGCGTCCAAGTCACACTTAGGTGCAAGCGACCATATCGGTCGTTTTATTTGCTTTTACATTATTTTTGCATTGACTTAGCTTAGTGACTACCCATTGATGGTGAGGTATTAGTATATCTCATACAGACTTGACACATACTTTACCACGTATTGTGAGTCTCATGTAGGACACGTACTTGCGTAGTCGGCCGGCTACCGATACGTATGAGGCGTGCGGCGGATAGGAGTAACTGCCAATAGATTGCATGCTAGTAGCCTTGGCAGTTACTAGAGGTACATATGCGTCATAGATATGACTCTAAAAGGCATTAGGTGGGAAGAACAGTTCCTTAACGTATGGGTCATATATGCACTGTCCTGATTGCCGGTTATCTCCAATGGGAGGTACGGTCCTGATAGCCGGTTATCTCCAGTAGGAGGTACGGTCCTGATAGCCCGTTATCTCCAGTAGAAGATACGATCCTGATTCCTGATATTCCTGATCCTGCCCATGCGTCAAAGGTTTATTCTTATTGTATTATCACTGTAGACTGGTTAGGCACCTGATTGCATACATATTTCTTTCTTTATATTATATATCACAGTTTATATGGCATGGTATTTTTTTGTATCTTGCTACGTCCCTCTGAGGACCTGGTTATCTCTCCAAGTGTGTGCTCTTGTCTTTCGCAGGTATTCTAGCTCTAGCCGTGATCCTCTTTATTTCTTCAAGGATGATTGCACTTGGATCGTCTTCGCTTCGCTCGCCAAATTTATTTCATTTTCTATATACTTTTCTCTTACTTGTTGGTAGTGGATTTTGTCTCCGCCCAACATATTGTATCAAGACATTCATTATCATTATATGATATCTTTTATTTATTTATTTTTGTGTGGATGAGATTAGTTATGGTTCTACTGCATTTTATAGCTTATGTATCCATACGAGGCCTATGTACTTCGTATGAATACAGCTGGCATGTCTGCATTCCTAGTCCTACGTTCCTAGTCCATACGAGGCCTCTTCGGCGGCTTCTCATAGCCAGTGCTCTCTTACCAACTAATCTAGCGACCAGAACGCCATCGTCGGCCTTGCGCCGGTGGGGGTGGCCCCCAAGCTCCGGTGGTCTCCTCTACTGCCGACCCCCGTCCTGGGCGTCGTGCGGCCACTTCATTGGCCTTCGGGCGCGGCCTCGTCGCTCGTCGAGCATCTCCAGGCCCCGTCCCTCCGCGCTCGGCCCCCCCGCTCAGCTGGCCCAGCTCGTCCCTGGCCACCCCCGGCCATCCCCCTCCCTGACTTTCTGGCGTCGCATCAGGGACTGCCCCTTCCTTCTCAGGAACAGTCCCTTTCTTCTTGGGATTCGTCCCCGCAGTATCCCGCCCAAACCGTTGGAATTTGGAACATCCCCCTCCCCCCTCCCCGCGGAGACGGGGAGTGCTCACGTGCCACGAGGGACGGCTGCTGTAATGCGCCCACTTCGGTCGCGGGCCTTCATGCACCCCCTGCCCCTTTCAAGAGGGATCATGCACACACAGCACCTCCCTCGGGCGCCCATGCGCCAACTGCTCCCGTGGGGGACCACCGTCCCTCCCTCTGGCGCCCATGCGCACTCTGTGAGGGCTCTCGCGCTCACAGTCCCCCTCGGGCGCCCATGCGTCTACCCCGAGCTCGGGCCGCTATGCGCCCACTTCTCCCGTGGGGGACTATGCGCCCACCGCCCCCCTTTCTGGTGCCTATGCGCATACTCCGAGCAAGGGCCGGTTTGTCTTCCCCGTCGTATGCACCCACTTCTCGGGTGCTCGGCCGGACTCATGCGCCCCCCCAAGGTAGTCATGCGCCCTCCTCGGCTCTCCTCCGTGCCGCCTCTGTCGGCCATGCGCCCTCCTCCCCTCCCCCTCTTTCCGTATGCGCCCTCTCCTGGGGGCTTCCGGGGCCGCATGTGCACGCAGCAGGTGGTCTCGCGCCCCTAACCTGGGCACCGCCGCCGCAGGGACATCATCCCCTCCCGACCAGCACCACGACTCTGTCTTATGCAGAGGCATTGCTCCCAAATAGAGGGTTACATCTTCCCCTCCACACTGAGGTCCCCGTCCTCCCAGACATCAAAATCTTGGCCCCCTCCAACGGCCATACCATTCGAGTACCTTTCTCCACTGAAAAGATAACCTCCTTAGCGGTTGGCTTCGCGAAAACGCTCGTCCTGAAAATCCCCTCGGGGTGCCCAAAGCTCTCCAAAGCCCGAGAGGTCATCGCAGGTTGGGGCCTCTCCTCCGCTTATAGAGTTGCCCCGCTGGACCCAAAGCACATGTACCTCCACCTCTCCTCTGACCCCGACTACACAAAAGTCTGGGCCAAAGGCACCACCACCATCGACGCTCACAGCATCAAAATCGTCAAATGGTCCCCCAGCTTCAATCCCAAAGTCGAATCGTCTATTATCTCAACGTCGATCACCCTCCCCAACCCCCCTTAGTTTACTTCGTTCCCGCCGCTCTAAAGAGAATCGCCAGCTCTTTCGGGTCGCTTGTGGCCATTGCAGATGAAACACGCAACCTCACCAAAGGGAACTTCGCCAAATTTTGCGTAGAACTCGACCAGACAACATATCCCCCCACCCATATCGAGATCGAGCTTGGGAATCAGATGCACACCCAGGACTGGTGTACGATAACAGCATCATTTTCTGCAAACACTGTGAGATCCGGGGGTACCCCACAAGGCTGTGCTTCAGAGCACATCCGGAGCTGAAGAAGAAACCCACCCGGAAGGCGCACACCCCGAAAGAGACCCTCTCTACCCCCTCCGATTCGATCCTCCCCCTTCCCAACAAACACTCCCACTTCGAAGACAACAACGACATCCCTTGCCCCCATGCCCTCCCCCCGTCAAACAATACCAGCACCCCCCTCCTCGAGCCTCCGACCATCCTTCTCAACAACCGATTCGACATCCTCACATCTTCCTCCTCTGCCGACAACCTGGAGAGTCCTCCTTCTGGCACGGTCTCTCCCGTAGTGAGCGAGAACCCACCTGTAGTCGCTTCTCTGGCCCACGGAGAGCAAGCCCAGCTCATATTGATTTTTTATCCAGCCCTCACCATGATAGCAGAATCTCCTCTAATCACCAGAATAGCCGTCGCAGCAGACCCGGACAGCCTCTGTCTCGTCCTTGCCGACAGGCTACAGCAAGCCCAGGAAGCCGGATTCCTTGATCCCAGTAACTCCCTCTGCGCACTGGCAGACTTCGATATCGCAGAAGCTACCCAGCCAGATGAGCAGGGTAACTCCACAAACAGATCGTCCGTTGCGACGGTCGGCCCCTCCAATACGATCTGGAGACCCTACAAAGACTCCCACAACAAAAAGAAAAAACAAGACTTAGAGCCCACGCCCATGACCACCAAGTCAGCCACGAAGCTCAACAACCACCCCACCCCCCACCACCCTCCCCCCTCCCGTACCCATCCCAATGCTTAACATCCTATCATGGAACGTTAGAGGGCTGGCCAATAAACCCACCTTGACCAGATTACTCAGCCTCAAGAAGATCCACCAAATCGACATCTTAGTCATCATCAAACCCAAAATCCCTCAAAAAAAGCTCAAATCCATCCAGCTGTATCTCGGCTTCCCGGCCGCAGTCGTCGGATGCAACGAAATCTGGATCCTCTTTGCCGCTGGATACAAATTTGACACCATTCACGACTCCAAATAGGCACTCTTCTGCTGGGTTGAACATCCCTCCCTCTAATCCCGAACCCCCCTCTCTTCCGTCCACGGCAGCTGTGACATCCCCGAGCGCAAGCTACTCTAGAACACTCTGACGGACACCCACCTCCACCTCAACAACCTCTCATGGCTTTACATCGGCGACTTTAATGTGATCTCGAGCAAAGACGAGAAGTCTGGGGGCTGTCCACCCCCACAGCAAGCCATGAATGACTTCAATACCTTTATCTTCAACGAACACTTGTCCCTACTTCCCTTTTTGGGGAACGCATTCACCTGGTGCAACATGCAGGAAGGCGCCCATAGACAATACTCATGTCTCGATCGTGCACTCGTCGACAATCGTTGGTCAGACATGGGTCTCATCTCAAAACTCTTCTACCGAATCTGACCACTCCCCCCTCCTGATCGGGATTAGCAGCAATTCTAACCTTATCAAGAAATCTTTCTGATTCCTGGAATTCTGGAGCCACCACCCTCAATTCCGTAACATCGTAGCCTCCGTCTGGGGATCTACTAGCAACCTCGACCCCTCGCTCGAGTGGCGGACAAACTAAAAGCGACTAGATGCACGCTTTCGACCTGGAGCAGAAGCGCTTTTGGCAATATTTTCCATGCTATTAAGACGACAGAGGATGATGTCACTCGGGCTGAGGCCCAGTACGCCTCGATTTTTTCTCCAAAAAATCATGCCACGCTCAACCTCACCATAGCCCTCCTCAAATCCAGGCTGAAGGTCATAACCGAATTCTGGAAACAGAAAGCCAGAGTTACCTGGGATGCCGAAAGGGATAAAAATTCCAGCTTCTTCCACTCATGCGTCAAAGGCCGCAGGCAACAGCTTATCCTGCACAAAATTACCGATGACAGCGATACTGTTCTCAAAGACCAGAGGAACATCCACGTGGCAGCAACCAATTTCTACACCAAATATTTCGCTAAAGAGTTTATCGCTAAGGACGAGGACTTCATAGCGAAGATCCCTAACTTGATCAGCACCCGAGAGAATGAACAACTGTTGACCCATCCATCCGCAGATGAAGTTAAAGCTGTCGTGTGGTCCCTCGATGCGCACAGTGCTCCCGGACCCGATGGCTTCTCCGGTATGTTCTACTAATCCTGCTGGGACATCATTGAGTACGACATCCTCGAGGCCGCAGTCACCTTTTTCTAAGGCGCTAGCTACCCCAACGCCATCTCCTGCACAAACCTCATCCTCATCCCAAAAAAAGACAACCCGGAGACCATCAAAGACTTTCGACCTATCAGCTTATGCACCTTCACCAATAAAATCATCACGAAGATCATCGCCACCCGCATGGCAGCTCTCATTCCCAAGATCATCTTCGAAGAGCAAAGCGGCTTTGTCCCAGGCCGGAACATCACCAACAACATCCTTCTAGCATAGGAAATTATAACCTGTATGAAATTCCCAGTCAGGGGGGAACATCGCCATCAAGCTTGACATGAAGAAAGCCTATGATCGCCTGGACTGGCAGTTCATGATTTGGGTTTTCAGGGCCTTCGAATTCTCCGAAATTTGGATAGACGTCATATTTAGATCCATAAGCAACTCCCAGTTTTCCACTGTAATAAATAGGTAAGCTGCGGGCTTCTTCAAATCCAGCAGGGGGTCAGACAGGGCGACCCCCTATCATCCACCATCTTCATCATAGTCATCGATGCGCTCAGCAGAAACCTCAAAAGCATGGCCAACATCCCTAGATTTAATCACTTTCACACCACCACCGGTTGCCCTTTGATTACTCACCTAGCATACGCAGATGACATCCTCATATTCTTCTCCGGCAACAATGGGTCGGTCGAGGTGGTCCACCGCACTCTAGAGAAATGCACCAAATGCTCGGGGTAGCGAGTTAACACCAACAAAAGTATCATCTACACCCACCACAAAACTGATAGGATCCACTCGGAAACCCTATCTAACATGACCTCTTTCTCCACCGCATACCCACTATTCTCTTACTTAGGATGCCCACTGGTGTACGAAAAAGCGAACTCTAGCATCTTCATGGACCTGGTGAGAAAAATCAAGAAAAAAATCGAGGACTGGCACAACATGACCCTCTCCCTGGGCGGTAAAATGATCCTGATCAAGCACGTCCTATCCTCTATCCCCATCTACACCTTGGACGTCTATTCCCCCCTAAGAAGGTATTATCCTCATTTGAATCCCTCTTCTCCGACTTCTTCTGGGGCCACTCCGAAGATAGGGACAAGCACCAATGGGCCAGCTGGGACTCTATGGCCAGACCCACGAATGAAGGCGGGCTGGGTTTCAGTAAACTAACGAACATCATCGACGCCTGCTCCATAAAGTTGTGGTGGAAGCTTTGCACTGATACCTCTCTCTAGACCAGGTTCATGAAGGCCAGATACTTTCGATATTACCACCCCACGACCGCAGTTGCAAACAACAGATCGTCGGCATCCTTTATAGGCATCACCTCGCTGAACCTCACATCCACTTACAGTATGGCAACGGTTGGTCATCGCTGTGCCATGAACGGTGGCTCGAAAATGTCTTCCTCCAACAAACCCCAAACACCCTACCGAAATGCTTAATACGTGGTCTTTGGAACTCCAAATCCGGCTGGCGATGGGACAGGGTCAGAGACTGGCTTGGCCTAGAGGCCGAAGACAGACTTGCCATCGCTGGCATCCAACTCCGTAATGGCCCATACGTCTGGAAGTTGATCCTCTCGCTCGACGGAGCCTTTTTGTTAACGTCGGCCAAGATAGTGATTAGAGGCATGTCCCTAATAATCGCCCCATTCTGGAAGTCTCGTATCCCTAATAATGGTCTATTCTGCTATGGAGAGCCCACCGTAAGAAGCTTCCTATCGATGACTCCCTAACCTCCATCGGCTTCAGCCTGGCATCGAAATGCCACTATTGTATCTCATACCGGCCAGAAACTGTCGAGCATGTCCTGCTTTTCGGTGACCTCGCCTCTGGGCTATGACAGCCTCTCCCTTCGATGCAGGCACGACCCTCAAGTTGGAGGCTTCAACGATCTCCTCGCCAGTTGGGGCTCCTCCCACGTGTATCAGATCATCGCAGCCGCTGACATCTGGGTCCTTTGGAAGAATCAGAACAAATTTAGATATGAAGGTCGCCAATACAATCCCAACCAGCTGCTCAGGGAAACCTTACGGCAAATCTTCCAGATCGGAAGGCATTTCTCGTATTCTGTGGATTTCGTCCAGTAAGTTTTGTCCTAGCATGGCGCTCGTCCCTGCGAGCGGTTTTCTGTTTCGGACCTTTTTGTTGTCTATTTTTCAGCTCGCGCTTGATGCGCTTACTTGTATAGGCTTCGGCATTTTGTGCCTGATACTTCAATAAAGTTCTGTTTTCGAAATATATATATATATTTTTCAATAAAGTTCTATTTTTGAAATATATATATATATATATATATATATATATATATATATATATATATATATATATATATATATATATCATAGGTAGGTAATGACTTGATGTGGGTTAACCTAACCTAAATTTGACTAGGGTTTGACCAGGGTTGACCAGTTGACCAAAGGTCAACTGTGAGTCAAACTTGACCAAAGGTCAACAACAACCAGCCGCTATATACTTGGCTTCAGTGGTGGAAAGAGCAACAAAGTTTTGTTTCTTACTAAACCATGATACCAAGGATTTGCCAAGGATTTGACATGTGCCGCTAGTGCTTTTTTCGGTCGATTTTGCATCCGGCGAAGTCTGCATCCGAGTAGCGGATAAGCTCAAAGGATAAAGATTTCGGATACCAAAGTCCCATGTTAATGGTACCTTTGAGATACCGAAAAATGCATTTAACGCCATATAAGTGAGATTCTTTTGGATTTGCTTGGTATCGAGCACAAAGACAAAAACTAAATATGATATCGGGACGACTAGCAGTTAAATAAAGTAAGCTGCCGATCATACCTCGATACTTACGAATGTCGATCGCGATACCATCTTCATCACTATCAAGTTTTGTCGTTGTTCCCATAGGAGTCCTCATTGATTTGGATGAGTCAAGCTCGAAATGTTTGAAAAGATCCTTCATATATTTGGCTTGATTGATGAAGATTCCTTTGGGACCTTGCTTGTTTTGCAGACCCTGGAAGAAGGATAGTTCTCCCATCATGCTCATTTCAAATTCGTCCTATATTACTTTGGCAAGTTCTACACATAGTGCATTGTTAGTGGAACCAAAAATAATATTATCAACATTAATTTGAACTAACAAAAGGGTGCCATTAAGAGATTTAATAAAAAGTGTTGTGTCAACTTTGCCCTTAGCAAAATTGTGAGAAATAAGAAAGGAACTAAGACGCTCATACCAAGCACGAGGAGCTTGTTTGAGGCCATAAAGGGCTTTGTATAATTTAAAAACATGATGAAGAAAATGAAAATCTTCAAAACCAAGAGGTTGCTTAACATAAACTTCCTCCTTAATAATACCGTTTAGAAAGGCACTTTTGACATCCATTTGAAAGAGCTTAAAATCATTAAAACAAACAAAAGCACATAGCATGTTAATGGATTCAAGACGAGCAACCGGAGCATAGGTTTCATCGTAGTCAATGTCTTCCTCTTGGTTATAGTCCTGAGCAACTAATCAGGCTTTGTTATGAGTGACGAACCCATCTTCATTAAGTTTGTTTCGAAACACCCACTTTGTCCCAATAATGTGATGGTTGTAGGGTTTAGGGACAAGTTCTAAAACCTTATTTCTCTCAAACTGATTAAGCTTTTCTTGTATTGCTATCATCCAAAATTCATCATTAAAGGCATCATTGATGTTTTTAGGCTCTATTTGAGAAATAAAAGCCATATTTGTACAAAGATCACAAGTAGAGGATCTAGTGCTAACACGAGAAGAGGATCACCAATGATAAGCTCCTTGGGATGATGTGGGACAAATCTCCATTCTTTTGAGAGGTCCACTTGAGATTCTCTTGTGATGGAGAATCTTCGGTTGGAGGGGTCACTATTTCATGGTTGGATGAAGAAGGACAAGTGTCTCTGTAACGCCCCTATCCCAAAATTCGTAGGACTAGGAATGCGAGTACATGCCTGCTACGTATCTAGTGGACTCCAGCCCATCTCGAATACGTATAAGCTGTATAGTAATGACCAACTATCTATATTAATTAATAATACCTAAGTCTCAATCCACAGTAAGATAGAATACAGGAATGAACAACATATAACATAGTGTCCACCCCATGCTACATTTGTTCGAATAGACCGGAAAGAAATAACTTGAGTCTACAAATACTAAGCTGACAAGCAGAATGTAAATAAATAGAGATAAATATATAACCACCAGAGATACCTGAAATAGTAACTATCAAACATCATGATCAGCTACCAACTCCGCTCAGTCGAATACCTGGAGAGATCACCAGGTCCTCAGGGGACATAGCAAGGTACATACAACATGCCAATTAACAGTAAATAAAAACATATGAACTAATGGATACTACCGTAACCAGTCTAAGTGACGTGCACGTGAGAACATATTCTGGATATCAGGCTTAGCCACTGAGGCTCACAAACTCCTCAGCAGGCTATTGCCCTCAGGCACCGTGTCGTGGGACCAAAGGGCATACGAGTATATCAAGTAAATAACCACCCACGCTCTGCTACAGAGACGAAGGTATACTAGTAGAATACCATCCAAGTCCCTATATGGAAACGAGGCTAAACTAGTAGAATAACAGCCAAGTCCCATATCTGAAAATAAGAATATTCGAGTAGAAATATATGTATATATATACAGCCTGATATAACAGTAATGTTCTCCCCACCCCTTGTTCTATTCTATCAAGTCATGTCAGATAACACTAACAATATCAAGTAAATAATCATGTAACCTATCACAGGGTCCAAACCATGAATATGTCATGTCTAGGACTATCTCATGATCGTATCAGTGTCCTAGGTCCATCGTGTCTCAAGTAACACGATAATCAATGCAACGCTATATCTAAGGTTAATACTCAATATCCGCATACAGATATTGATACCCGAATCTGTTCGGACGTGAAGTATCAACTATTCCTATATCATGATATATATGAAGATAGAAACAATAGAACAAAAAAAAGAATATGTACTGAGAACTTGGCAAGGTACACTTGCCTGGAGGTTTGTCCGAAAATGCTGGTATCTGGTGTCCGAAGTCAGATCCAAGTCCTAAAATAATCAAGAATCTAATATATTAATTAATCATATATGTCCTTATTGCCAACTATCTATAAAATTTAATACTTACATATTACAACCTAGGCTTATGTCTTCTCACTCTATAATAATTATACCATAGAATTAATACTTCTCAAAGTGTATTTTAGCCTTATATAAGATCGTATTTCTATATATGTCTAGTTTTACAAAAATAAAAAAAAAGAAATAGGATTATTGAAAATATCATACTTAAAGAAATAAATAGAGATAAAAAGGGTTTGGTTGATAATTGATTAAAGGGAAGGGGTTTATTTATAAAATGCAATATTATTAACTGATGTAGAATTCAGTGCATTCATTGCACACAATAGATAAGACTTTAGTATTGAAGGAAGTATAAATTAACTACTTAATGAATGCTATAATTAAAATAAATTGATTTCTAATCACTAAGCTCGAATCCCAATGCTCTTTTATGTGATCAACAACATAACTATGCATGTTACTACTTTTTTTCATCTACTTCTTCTTTAAATCTAAAAGAAATTCCTATATGTGAAACGGTTGCTTCTTCCTATTAGTAGACTTCTATTGTTCTCTTTCTCTAAATCTTCTTCCATATTGAGATAGATTACTGCTATCCATACCTCCCTTCAAACGATTGTTCTTAATAATCTTTGTAAATAATATTACTCAACTGCCATTCTCTATTATGAATATTAGGAAAATAATATATGGTGTGATATTATATATTATTTCTATCTTCTTCCAGTGATTGGCAGCACAACTACTTAATCTTCCTAATAGAAATTTACATGAACAAAATATACAAGAGAAACAACAAAAGCTCACCTATGTGAAGATGTTATTTAAACTTGGACTCGAGTGAGAGAAAGTCATCGTCGGTGATGTATGGTGCAGAGGAGTGATACATAGCGACAGTTCATCGAAGACGAGTTGTAGTTTGCAAGATCGGATCGGACGGTGTGCAGCGAGGTTGACGACCTTGAGATACTACTGTGGCTTGGGAGTCGATGGCTTGGATGACTTAAGGAAGTTTGACATATATATATAAGTATAAATAGAGGTTACAAAGGTGAAAGGACATGGTAGTTACGAATATGAAAGGAGGGGTCATGGCGGTTATGAAGATGAAATGAGGAGGGGGTTATGAAGATGAAATGAGGAGTCATGGGGGTTACGAAGATAAAAATAAATGGAGAAAGTTAATGCATGAAGCATGCACAAAATATACACAAATTATTTTACTACTACACCCATACTGGCTTATGTGTTCCCACTATTTAGTTCACACAAAGATGGTGCTCATGTTAGAAAAGCTAAAACCATGGGCTTACATAGCAAGAATTCATTCCTCAGGCTCATGATAGCATGGAATAAAATTATTGGCCCAAGATAGCATGGATATTTATTTGTTGGGCTAAGCAAGTACTGGACTATTTAACTAAACAATTAACTAGTAATCGTTTAAAATATAACTTAATATATATAATGCAAGCTCAAAGTTCTAACGTGAAATAAAAACAAATTAATATAAAAATTATAAAAATTATTTTAAAATGGGGGGTTTACATTCTATCCACCTTAAAAAAAATTCGTCCTCGAAATTAAGATTCTAACTAGAAGTAGAACTTATAAAGTTATGGCACTAAAGTTTAATTTAGAATCTTATCGAATTTTTCGAATTAAATGCGGATAACATTCTCTTATGGAATCTTTACGCCCCCAAGTAGATTTTCCTATGGGGTGATGCTTCCATGCTACCATACTAATCTGATAGTCTTCCCCTTCAATATCTTCTCACTGGTATCCAGTATTCCGACTGACTGCTTCTTATATAAAAGATTCAGTCTCAACGTTATCTCGGAATGGTCAACCTCATGACTAGATCAGTCACATACCTCCTCCACTACGAGATATTGAATACATCATGCACTTGCTCTAGAGATGGGGCACTGCATGACGATATACCACTTCTCCAATACTACCTATAGTGTCAATGGGTTACTAATTTAGAGGTAATGATTCTAACTTGGCTTTTGAGTCTTTATCTATGACTAACTATATAGATAGAAAATTTTACAGTTAATCCATGATCCCTATTAGTTTTCTAAGCTCTTCATTATACTTTTATACGTCAATAGTAATTGATAATAATCTTACCAATGCACTAGTTTTTTTTCCACCTACATGCTAGGTAAGGTTGAGCCTGGGCTAGTCAAATACATAAACCTATTGGTCAACCTTCTAGTCCTGGCATTCTAGAGGTCATTTCAAGGCTAGTCTAACTCAAATTTGTCTACCCTATCCAATATTCTTAGGCCACCTAACAGCCTGATATAACCTTTTGATATTAGTTCTTCTAGTCCTTCTATTCTAGACTATCTTATGTAAAAGCTAGCAAGGTTTAGTCTAATATTTTCAGGGTTGCTTGCTAGGATTAGACCATATACTGTACTATGTTCTGACTTCTACCTTTGAAAAAGTTTCTATAAAGATTCTATCCACCCTAGTTATTTACCTAGTCCTGCAAAGCATGAACTACTATATCCCTCAAACAAAATTCACAGGATACCGGTTCTACCCAGACTTATGTCCAATCTTAAGTACATGGCTTAGCCAACCATTTTACCCATGACAAAGTCGTAAGTCATACTTTCTTAAGTCTACCACAAGTGTTGCCCTCTTTTAGCTTAGAAAACTATAACTAAGGTTCAACTGTATATCCTTTAATATCGTATTGCTAGTCATCCAAAAAATAATTATTATTATTATATTCTTATTCTCCTAATAAATCTCTATGGATATGTAAAACATCTAGTTCGTCCTACCTGTTTTGGCATGGATAGTAATATATGTCCATTAAGTAAGATTGACTTCCTATAAAAGTGTAATGCATCTCTGTTCTATTCGGTCTTTCTAGTAGATATGTTCTATCATACTTATATATCATTACACAATCGCCCTTCTATGAAATATGCTACCAATATAGCTTCTATCCTATGACAAAATGTAATCAAACTACCATAATTGTTTCAATTACTGAGGAAACACCATGTTCAGCCAACTCATAAATATAACAGGTATATTTTTCAGTCAAAAGGCATCACCAAAATTTATAATGGTTGTAGCGGGTCCCAAATGATGTCCTTGACATATCTTCTCTCCGTGCCTTCTCTTGATGGTATCCCAATCTCAAGTCAACATTAGAAATGAAAACTTTTGCTCATTGGTCAAACAGGTCGATGGTGGATAATACTTTTGGTTTCTTGAATGACCTTGGACTTCAAATGATCAATCCGTCGGATATCGACTTATGTCAATATAGGCTATCTATCAAGTTTTCCGAAGGATGAGGCTAGCTAAACTTCTAGGCCTAACTTATGCTACCATAGAGGTCTTCTATCTCAATTCCAGCCAACTTACTCACTTATGTAAACTAAGCTTCCTCCAATCATCAGTTCTTGCAACATAGTGTTACATACTAAAAAAATGGGGTATGCTAGGTCCTATCCATCCATGACTGCTCCTACGGTTCTTTCATCTTTATTCCATATGTGCATCTTATTCCAACACAATTGCCATAACTACAAGTCTTTTGGTATTTCTATCTGAACTATGTTGTGGAAAAGGGGTCAATATCTCCATGATTTCTAGTCTACTCAAACTAAGATTCCTAATTTTTCTCTCAAGTCCTTAATTAGGTCTATCTACACAATCCAAGACTACCTAAAATTAATTCCTAATCACTATGTCATTATTTTATCAAATCTCCTTTTTAGTATGATTAACAACTCACCACTTCTAGTCTATAGGAAGCTATTTAATAATCACAAATACGTCTAACCCTTCTATACTTGTATACTAGGTAATGCTAGACAATGCTTATATGTAATACCTCGACAAATACTCGCCTATTGACTAATATTCTACTCATACTTGTTCATAGGTCCTTTCAAAGTTATTTAACTTCTACTTAAAGGTATGTCTAGTATAACACGCAGTCATGTCCATTCTATATCCTATACCAAGTCAGAGAGTGGTACAACCAAATATCACTTATCCCTTTGATAGAAAGCTTCCTAGTATGGACTTTCAACCGCTATCCAATGATAACTTCATTTCTTGACCTATACCTACTACCATGATTTTTATATTGTTCGAACGAAACTTCCTCCACCTTCATGCAACCATAGGATTTCTATCTATCTTGAGTACAGTACTTATAGATTTATCGTATTCTCAACAAGACTTTCGAATCCTTTCAAATGTAGTCTTTCATGTAGGTGACCACATTCTAATTTGAAAACCATATCAACATCTAAAATTCTAGTACTCGTTCTTTCAAATCACTCCCATCATTTCGGTTGATAACTCTATTGTACCTTTCTTACTAAACCAAGTTAAACCAAGTTAGACTTATATCCCATCCCTATCTAACATAGATAAATAGTAGAATGTCCATTGCTCCTAGAGTCTCTCACTAGGATTAGGTAGGCTATATGAATTCTATATTGCTAATCCGACACACTTGGTCTATCTAATAGAGACGTCAATATAACCCATATTATCTTAAACAATCTCTCCCTCTTAAGATGCTCTAATAACTTTTTTTTCTATGATAAAAATAATAATCCAAAGGAGTATCAAACAGAGCATTCGTCCTTCAGAAATAGGGAGGGCGTGAATTTAAGGTAAGGAGTTCAGGATTGTGATTGAATGCAATATTCGAGCTTCAAGGGCGATAGATGAACCCAAAAGAATTTCCAAAGCAATTGTGGATTGAGACCCTAATATAGTATCCTATTGCAGGCTCGTTCGGTCAGTAACATAACTAAGATGATATGCTCTGACCTGCATGGGCCACGACAAAAATATGTAACGCCCCAGTCCCAAAATTCGTAGGACTAGGAATGCGAATACATGCCAACTACGTATCTAGTGGACTCCAACCCATCTCGAATACGTATAAGCTGTATAGTAATAACCAACTATCTATATTAATTAATAATACCTAAGTCTCAATCCACAGTAAGATAGAATACAGAAATGAACAACATATAACATAGTGTGCACCCCATGCTACATTTGTTCGAATAGACCGGAAAGAAATAACATGAGTCTACAAATACTAGGCTGACAAGCAGAATGTAAATGAATAGAGATAAATATATAACCACCAGAGATACCTGAAACAGTAAATATCAACCATCATGATCAGCTACCAACTCCGCTCAGTCGAATACCTGGAGAGATCACCAGGTCCTCAGGGGACATAGCAAGGTACATACAACATGCCAATTAACAGTAAATAAAAACATATGAACTAATGGATACTACCGTAACCAGTCTAAGTGACGTGCACGTGAGAACATATTCTGGATATCAGGCTTAGCCACTGAGGCTCACAAACTCCTCAGCAGGCTATTGCCCTCAGGCACCGTGTCGTGGGACCAAAGGGCATACGAGTATATCAAGTAAATAACCACCCACGCTCTGCTACAGAGACGAAGGTATACTAGTAGAATACCATCCAAGTCCCTATATGGAAACGAGGCTAAACTAGTAGAATAACAGCCAAGTCCCATATCTGAAAATAAGAATATTCGAGTAGAAATATATGTATATATATACAGCCTGATATAACAGTAATGTTCTCCCCACCCCTTGTTCTATTCTATCAAGTCATGTCAGATAACACTAACAATATCAAGTAAATAATCATGTAACCTATCACAGGGTCCAAACCATGAATATGTCATGTCTAGGACTATCTCATGATCGTATCAGTGTCCTAGGTCCATCGTGTCTCAAGTAACACGATAATCAATGCAACGCTATATCTAAGGTTAATACTCAATATCCGCATACAGATATTGATACCCGAATCTGTTCGGACGTGAAGTATCAACTATTCCTATATCATGATATATATGAAGATAGAAACAATAGAACAAAAAAAAGAATATGTACTGAGAACTTGGCAAGGTACACTTGCCTGGAGGTTTGTCCGAAAATGCTGGTATCTGGTGTCCGAAGTCAGATCCAAGTCCTAAAATAATCAAGAATCTAATATATTAATTAATCATATATGTCCTTATTGCCAACTATCTATAAAATTTAATACTTACATATTACAACCTAGGCTTATGTCTTCTCACTCTATAATAATTATACCATAGAATTAATACTTCTCAAAGTGTATTTTAACCTTATATAAGATCGTATTTCTATATATGTCTAGTTTTACAAAAATAAAAAAAAAGAAATAAGATTATTGAAAATATCATACTTAAAGAAATAAATAGAGATAAAAAAAGGGTTTGGTTGATAATTGATTAAAGGGAAGGGGTTTATTTATAAAATGCAATATTATTAACTGATGTAGAATTCAGTGCATTCATTGCACACAATAGATAAGACTTTAATATTGAAGGAAGTATAAATTAACTACTTAATGAATGCTATAATTAAAATAAATTGATTTATAATCACTAAGCTCGAATCCCAATGCTCTTTTATGTGATCAACAACATAACTATGCATGTTACTACTTTTTTTCATCTACTTCTTCTTTAAATCTAAAAGAAATTCCTATATGTGAAACGGTTGCTTCTTCCTATTAGTAGACTTCTATTGTTCTCTTTCTCTAAATCTTCTTCCATATTGAGATAGATTACTGCTATCCATACCTCCCTTCAAACGATTGTTCTTAATAATCTTTGTAAAAAATATTACTCAACTGCCATTCTCTATTATGAATATTAGGAAAATAATATATGGTGTGATATTATATATTATTTCTATCTTCTTCCAGTGATTGGCAGCACAACTACTTAATCTTCCTAATAGAAATTTACATGAACAAAATATACAAGAGAAACAACAAAAGCTCACCTATGTGAAGATGTTATTTAAACTTGGACTCAAGTGAGAGAAAGTCATCGTTGGCGATGTATGGTGCAGATGAGTGATACGTAGCGACAGTTCATCGAAGACGAGTTGTGGTTTGTAAGATCGGATCGGACGGTGTGCAGCGAGGTTGACGACCTAGAGATACTACTGTGGCTTGGGAGTCGATGGCTTGGATGACTTAAGGAAGTTTGACATATATATATAAGTATAAATAGAGGTAACAAAGGTGAAAGGACATAGGAGTTACAAATATAAAAGGAGGGGTCATGGAGGTTATGAAGATGAAATGAGGAGTCATGGGGGTTATGAAGATGAAATGAGGAGTCATGGGTGTTATGAAGATTAAATGAGGAGTCATGGGGGTTACGAAGATAAAAATAAATAGAGAAAGTTAATGCATGAAGCATGCACAAAATATGCACAAATTATTTTACTACTACACCCATATTGGCTTATGTGTTCCCACCATTTAGTTCACACAAAGATGGTGCTCATGTTAGAAAAGCTACAACCATGGGCTTATATAGCAAGAATTCATTCCTCAGGCTCATGATAGCATGGAATAAAATTCTTGGCCCAAGATAGCATGAATATTTATTTGTTGGGTTAAGCAAGTATTGGACTATTTAACTAAACAATTAACTAGTAATCGTTTAAAATATAACTTAATATATATAGTGCAAGCTCAAATTTCTAACGTGAAATAAAAACAAATAAATATAAAAATATAAAAATTATTTTAAAAATGGGGGGTTTACAGTCTCCAAGAGAAGAGTTTTTCAAACCAAAAGAGATATCATCAATATCATCGGATAAGGAGGATGTAAAAGAGTTAATTTCATCAAAAGAGACATTAATTAACTCTTCGACAACAAGACTTCTTTTGTTGAAAATATGAAATCCTTTACTATGTATTGAGTAACCAAGGAAAATACCTTCATAGGATTTTTCTTCGAATTTGCCTAGATTATCCTTGATGTTTAAAATAAAACATTTGTATCCAAAAATCTAAAAGTATTCAATTGAAGGAATTTTGCCAAACCAAAGCTCTTAAGGAGTTTTCTTAGAAATATGTCGAATTAAGACCCTATTTATAACATAACAAGCCGTATTGACGGCCTCCGCCCAAAAGTATTGGGAAAGCTTATATTGGTTTAACATAACCCTTGCCATGTCGCCAAGGGTTCTATTCTTTCTTTCCACAACTTCGTTTTGTTTTGGAGTTCTAGGATAAGCAAAATCATGACCAAAACTATTCTTTTCACAAAATCTTTCAAAATCGGTACTATCAAATTCTCTCCCATGATCACTTCTAATCTTGTTGATCATAATGCCTTTCTCATTTTGAACACGTTTACAAAAGCTAACAAATTCACAAAATGTATCACTTTTGTTTGCAAAAAATATAACCTACGTAAATCTCGAAAAATTATCAATTAAAACAAAAGCATAAAGTTTACCACCAAGACTAGCTACTCAACTAGGACCAAAAAGATCCATATGGATAAGTTGAAGAGGTCGAGTAGTACTTACGGAGTTGATGGATTTGAAGGAAGCTTTGGTCAACTTACTTTTCTCACATTCTTCGCATACCATATCCTTTTTGAAGGAAATACTTGGAAGACCTCTTACAAGCTTCTTGGTAGCGAGTCAGGATATGGTATCCATGTTAGCATGCCCAAGTCTCATGTGCCAAAGCCAACTTTTATCGTTCTTTGCTACTAAGCACTTGCCATTGTTAGTGCTCTCAACAAGATAAAGAACATAGATATTATTTTCTCTAATGCCTTCATATACAGTAGATCTACTAGTGCTATCGGTGATGAAGCATTTGTGTTTAACAAACTTAATATCATAACCATTATCCGTAAGATAACTAATGCTAAGAAGGTTATGCTTGAGATTTGTAACAAGGCAAACATTTCTAATACATGGATAAGGAGGGGAGCCAATGTTACCATTTCCTATGATATACCCCTTTAGATTGTTGTCGATGGATACATGTCCTTCTTTATTCATCGATAGCGTTGCGAAGAGTGAAGCATCATCGGTCATGTGTCATGAGCTACCGCTATCGAGGATCCACTTGCTTTTAGCATACGACGGAGGGTTCACCTACAACACAAGTTGAAGATGAAGACTTGGTACCCAAGAATGTTTGGGTCCTTGATTGTTAGCTTTAGGAACCCATTTAAATATTTTCATATTAACATGTTTTCTCATTTGACAATAGTAAGAAGTGTGTCCAAGGAGACCATAATAGTGGCATCCCATTGGTGTGATAAGTCTAGAGGAGGCTGAGTGACAGAGTGAATGAGAGGTCCTAGTATGATTAGGAGTTTTCACATGAGTGTTGTGGTGATGATAATAGAAGGCATGATATGTAATATTTTTTTCTTTTGAGAGGATCTTTTTGTGTATGTACTTGGTTAGGGAAAGACCTATGTGTTGTGTTCTTATGAGTATGAGGCATGCAATCGGAGTTGACGTGCCTTTGTGTATGCGTGTGTGTCGTATTATTATCGACTTGTTTCTTGCCTTTTGCAAGAAGGTCATTGTATTTTATGGAAGTGGTATATTCTCTTGGATTTGCAGCGAGAGTCTTGTGCATAGCAAATTCATATCCTTTCTTGAGGGATTGGATTTCAACGCCCCTATTTTTGATGATGTCTTGTGATTCTTGGAGCTGTAATCGTAGAGACTCGATCTCATCCGTGTCAGAAGCAGGCAACTTTCTTTTGATGTCATGAATGATGTTAGAAAGTTTTGATATTTCTTGCTTGTGAGCATCAATCTCTTTGAGAGATTTCTTATATTTTCCTCTTATGACCTTGTGTTCATCGTGTAATTCAAGAATAGCATTTTCTAAGTCATTGTAAGAAAGAGCATTCATAGAGAGGTCATTTGTTACCTCCGTTGCCATAAGACAGACATTTGCCTTGTGCTTGCACTCTTTGTCATCATCAGAGTCGCTAGCATCGCTTTTACACCATATGTTGGCGTTGGCATATTTTTTGGAGGATGTGCTACCTTTGTTGGACTTCTCGTACATGTTGGATTCTTTTCTTGCCATGGGACAGTCCCTCTTAATGTGTCTGGTTCTCTTGCAGTTGTAGCAGGTGGATTCTTCATCGTTGTCCCATCTTGCACAATTTGTTTTGTTGAATTTGAGAAACTTTCGGAAGTGCTTGGCGGTGAGAGCGATCTCTTCATCATCTGAGTCATCATCCTCAGAGCTGTCTTTTGAAAAGGACTTGGTTGCTTTTAAAGCAAGTGACTTTTCTTTTTCTTTAGCTTTCTCCTTCTCTTTTTCTTGAGTGGAAGATTCTTCTTGGTCCTTCATGTCCAGCTCGTGGGTCATGAGATTTCCCATGAGGGTTTCAAGAGTCATGGTCGTTAAATCGTTTCCTTCAATGATGGCGGTAGCTTTAGGATTCCACCCTTTGGTTAATCCCTGAAGGATTTTTCTAATATTTTCATGAGTGGGATATTCCTTGCCAAGAGAAGAAAGAGGGTTAATGATATCACAAAATCGAGTAAACATAATAGTAATAGACTCATCTTGTTTCATTTTGAAAGATTCATATTCCTGGGTGAGTCTACTGATTTTGGATTCCTTTACTTGAGAGGTTCCTTCATGAGTAACCTCTAAAAGTGTCCAGATTTCATTGGAGGTCTTGCAGTTGGAAATCCTATTGAACTCATTGCTATCAAGGGCATAATAGAGAGCATTCATAGCTTTAGTGTCCCGACTAGCAATCCTTTTATCATTCTTAGTAAGTCTATCTTTAAGGGTTTCTGAGACAACTTCTTCAATGACTATGGAGGATACAGGAATGTCGTTGACGACACAATCTCATAGATCAAAGTCTAGGGATTTCAGATAAATGCTCATCCTAATCTTCCAATAGTTGTAGTTGGTTCCATCAAATAGAGGAGGTCTATTTGTGGAGAGTCCTTCATTGTGGAATGAGTTGGTACTAGGGTTAGTGGCAATGGATCTGTCTAAGGGTTTAAGTCCAAATCAAGAGACAAGGCTCTGATACCAATTGTAGAACCCTAGAGGGGGGGTGAATAGGGTAATAAAATAATTTCTAAATAATTTACTACTATTTTAATGAAGAGTAAAAGAGATAGAGATTCAAACACTCGATGTATCCTGGTATCCTCCCAAGGGGCACTCCAGTCCCGGAACTCTCTCCGGCTTTAATCCACTATTTGAGTAAATAGTTACACATGAGTTTGGATCGGAAGAACTCGTCAACTTCAACACGAGATTGGATCCAAAGAACTCACCAACTTCTTACACACGAGTTTTCTTACAAAGGCTCACCAACTTTAATGGAAAAGAAAAAAAGGGCTTTTGATTTTCTACAACACTTTGAAGATCGAAGCATACACCTCTTGAAATACTCTAGCAGTCTTCGGTTAGATGACAAATTAAAGCTTTGGGTAGAGTAGTAATGGAGAGGCTCTTTTGGTTGTTAAGAAAATTTAAGGCTCAAGTTGATGTCTTTAAAGAGAAGACACAACCACTTTAAATAAAGAACCAAGAGAACTAGGCATTTAATACTCCAAACATAAGACTGACGGAATACCGTTGGTATGGAGCGGTATTCTGTCGGCATACCGCTCCTGAGAGGTAACGGTAATAAATCTATCTGTTGGAGCATTTAATGCTGACATCTGTCCGTTCAAAAATCAAAATAAGAGAGATCGGAATACCGGTGGTATGAAACGGTATACCGTCGGTATGCCGTCTTTCTTCACAGAAAGTTTTTTAAGAAGAAAACCGGTATACTGTCGGTATATAATGGTATGTCGTCGGTATGCCGATTTTCGTCACAGAGAGTTTTTCTTGCTCAGAAACGGTATACCGTCGGTATGCCGAGTTTCGTCACAGAGAGTTTTTTCATGAAGAGTTCGTATACCGTTGGTACATGGTGGTGTACCGTCGGTATGTCGAATTTTGTCACAGAGAGTTTTCTCATGAAGAGCTCGGTATACCGTCGGTACATGGCGGTAAGTCGTCGGTATTCCATTTCTAAAGATATTGATTTTGATTTAAAGACAGAAGGGGCTTATGTTTTGTCATCCACCTTAAGTGTTACATAGACAGTCTTAGACCTTGAATGGATTCTGAAAACTAGAATTTTTGAGAGCGGTCTTTGAGTGTGCGCTGTCTTTTCTTCAGTCTTGTTTTTGGGAGACTTCTTTTAAAAGCTTTTCATGTGGTTTGCTGAGTGACTTGGATAAACAGATATCTTTGTAGCAGCCATTGGAAAGCTTGAGGGTGTATCTATTTGCTGAAAACAACGAGAAAACTAAACCACGAAGATGTTGTTAATGTTATCAAAATACATGTGCCAACAGATTGACGGGGGCTTGACTTAGAGAAGAGTACAACCAACTTAAATTTCAAAGAAATTTTTTTTTCTAGGAGGGTAAGATTGTCACTACCACATTTCCAGAATAGAGATATTTTTGTCATTTTACATTAATTATATAGTGGGTATTTTTTATTAATTAAACATGACTCCTTCATTATTTTGTTGACTAACCTATTTATTGGACCTCGACTTGGGGACCCAATTAGACTAGACATGACCACTTGAGCCTATATTCTAGGATGAACACAACTAGTCTCATTTAAGTCATGTTAAGCTTAGTTTTAGACTAGAAATTAATCCCACACTTAGAGCACAATTAACCCTTCATTTAAAAGGGTGTTCATGACAACTTGAGGGATAAAATGGACTTTTTAGAAGAGTTTTAGGGCTACATACATGGCTGGTCATTATGAGGGTTTATCCTTCCTTTTCATTCCATTTAGAGCCTCCATAAACCCTAGAAGAGCCTCTTCAAGCCCCCTTCCATTCCATTCATTCCCACCATTAAAAATATCCTAAATTATTCCAAAACCTTTCCAAAACTTTACCCTACAAGGCTAGAAACTTGGAGACCAAGGAGCTCATGGGGAGGACTCTAAAGGAGGAAGAGATTGTGTCAAACTTGACACAAGAGCATCCCTAGAAGACTTCATTTGGAAAACAACCACCCAATAGGTAAAACCCTTGTTATTTTGATAATTTGAGCTTCATTTTCATGCAAGACACTTGTATGAGTGTTAGTATCAGTAGGATTTGGACTTGGCCTGGCCACAGAACAGTGGCAGCAAGAATGCCATAGCTTAGGCATTTGGCCTTGGCCTATGAAAAGACCATTAGTTCCGTATTAGGGAGTTTACGCTTGGGGGTTTTGTTAGTTCAGAGGTTAGTTTCAGAGGTTAGGTTTGGTTAGAAACAGTTAGATACATGTGTATGTATCAGTATTTTTGGGCTTGTATGAGAGTGTCTTGATGTGAGTAGTGGTTTTCAGTTGGTATCAGTAAATCAGGGATAGTGTTCAGTTAGTGAATGTATTAATAAGAGTGAGAGTATGAATGGTAAATTAGTGTCATGTTAGTATCGGTCATTAGCAGGTTAGTATCCTAAGTTAGCCTTGGTTAGGTGCTTGTATTAGTGTTTGTATTTAAGTATCAATTAGGATTATCGATGTGTGTTAGTGTGTTAGTGACATGGCATGTATCAATGAGCAGGGCATGCACTGGGTTGCATTTGCTACATCTCACTTGCTTGTAACAATAGGGCTTGCTTTGCCTTGGCCTTGCTAGCATTAGCAGCAGCAGCAATTTAGCATTGGCAGCAGGTGGTAGCAGGGGATACTTCCCCTTTGGGCTTTTGGCTTTGGACCATGGCCACTTAGCCTGTAGGGGATGTTAGGTAAGGATTACCTACCAATCTAAGTATACGGTTTACCTATTAGTATAGGTAATGTTATACCTAATCTAGGTAATGTCTTACCTGTCAACTTAGAGTAATGGTACCTATCAATCTAAGTTGGTAATGGTATTACCTAACTAATAAGGTAGTGTATTACCTATAGGATAGGTAGTAGGTTGAGGGTTATTTATTTTTAGAGAGGGATATCTATATATATATATATATAGAGAGAGAGAGAGAGAGGTATATATATATATATATATATATATATATATATATATATATATATATATATATATATATATATATATATATATATAATATTATGTTATTACCATCCTAGGTAAGTATATGATATTACCTAGGCTATCTAAGGTAAGGTATTAGCCTAGTAGGCATCTATATGTAGGTAACGACTTGATGTGGGTTAACCTAACCTAGATTTGAATAGGATTTGACCAGGGTTGACCAGTTGACCAAAGGTCAACTGTGAGTCAAACTTGACCTAGATTCGACCTAGATTGTATATCACGCACTAGAAAACCATATTTAACTCTATTAAACACCATTTAACATATGTATCTCATATATAGGTCTTTGTGACTGCACTTTGGGTCTTGATTCCCATTTATTGCTCTGGACCGCAGATGAGTACATTCTCTGATAGTTTTCGTTATTTGATTACCCTTATAATTCAAGTATTTAGAAATGTTACTTATGCTTCTTGACACGATGGTACACAGATTGGTATTGTAATTGGATATTCAGTCATGGGATGTTACCTTAATTCGTCGTAATGGTATCGGATACTGTCCTCATTGGTATTGGATAATATTGGATAATATTGGATAACAATGGAATACATTGGCTAGTAATGTGTTATGGTTGGATCCATCATATCAGTCGGGGCGGGAAAAATACTAGTTTGATATGTGATCAAGAACTATCGGCAAGTAGTGTAAATCATTAGCTACTAGCTATCATACACTTCACGTATGGTTGTGCTAGCCTTCCTTAGTGTAAATCATTGAATCTTCCAAGCCGATCACATATCTAATTTGGTATTCCAAAACACATTGTCTATTATATTTTCATACTCAGTTCACCAGCTACATGGCTCTATCCTTGATATGGTAGTTCTTCTTGCTCTCGTAGATTATATTTTTAGTTCATATTGACTATTGCCTCTGACATATTTTCTTCATCGTATATAGCATTCTCTTATCATTGTTTTATAGTTTTTTTCAATTAAATGGAACTGCTATTTTGGTTGTACTTTTCTCTAATCCTGACTGGATAATATTTTTCAGTGTATCTAGAGGACTGACGACCATGCTCAGGAGGTTTCCTTTGGAGTCGGTGCTCACTAAGGGTGCACCTTTAGTAGTGTTATAGCTAGTAACTAGGGTTACTGGACCTTGTCTCCAGTTTATGAGATTGAGATGTTATATTTATTCAGGACATGTATTATATTGACTTAGACATCTAGACTTATCTATGTGTGACTCTTGTTACTATTTTAGATTATTTTATCTTTTATTATCTATCAATTGTCGTGCCTATCTTCCTTTAGTTCCATGTGATTGAGTTATATTTCTTATATCATATATTTCCTCCGTGCGGAGATGACAGGTCTATTCATTATTGTTAGATATTAGATGTTATAGATGACCTATACAGCGTTCTACCACCGATACTACGACGTAGGCTAGACGTACCTGCATCCTCGTGCCCCTAAACAGGGTGCGGGTCGTGACAAACCAGAAAGATTCATTCCCTTTCAGCTGGATAGAACATACCATGATATTGTCCTCTTTTTGGACATTGTAATAATAGAATAATGGTTTACTCTGGGCAACCATTCTTCCACATCAAGACTCCCATCATAATTAGGTATCTTAAGTCTCTTGGTGGGTGGTTGTCCCCCATAATGGCTTGAGAGTCCTTGTGATGAGGGCGACTCATTTGTAGAGGATTCAAAACTGGAGGTTGTGGTGGAGTTTGTAATAGGGGAATGTTTTGATGGAAGGTTGGTTATACTATGCAAGAAGGGTTCCAATTTGTGCAGGATTTGTTGAATTGGTACACATATACGCAGGAATTGTGTTCACCTATGCATGGATGGATCCAAATAGTGTAGGAATTATATTCTCTATTGAGGCCATATAAGAATTGGTTTGTATAGGAACACCTATATATGCATATCCAGTTGGTTGTTGGGCTGACAGGTTTCCAAATGATGCATTCTGATACTGTTGGACTGATAGAAAGCCAAAATCACAGAAGAGACAAACACATATGATGCAAGATGTGGTAAAGAATTTATCCCTCATGATACAAATTCTTGGGGAATTCCTGGGAATTAGTTAGGTTATTGACTTGATTTAGGTCATTTCATTGGTAGTTATGATGTTGGTGTCTAGCTCTAAATTTTGAATATGTGTGGTCAGTGGAGAACTCATGGCCAAAACACAGGGCACCCCAGCATAATTAGGGTTTGGAACTGGCCCTTGATGGATACATTCACATATTGGGGAGGATCTGTGCCCCTTCTTGATTGATTAAATTCTTCTAGCAACAGATCAAATTTACTATTGCGATAAAGAATCTTACCCACTCCCAAAATATCTCATATTGGCAAAAAAAATAGCGACTCAGGATAAATACATCGCTATTATTTGTGTCATTAGCGACGTATCACAGTGTCGTCGCTGAACGTCACTATCAGCGACGTTTATCGACTGTTAGCGACTAGCATTATGGTTTGGAAAGAAGATGTCACGGTTTAGTCGTAGAATATCGCTAATTTGTTTTATTCAGCGACGTTTTATGACGCCTACTCCAGCATGTCACCGGTTTGTTAGTGAATAGCGACCTGTAGCGACGTCTTCTTTCGACGTCGCTAAAATGTTTCATATAGGGTTTGTTGGCCCAATCGATTTTATTTTTTTTCACCCAAAATTTTATTCTCCCGCTCGAGAGCCCCAAATCTTTCTTCCTTCCCCATCTCATCTCCAGCGACCCCCTCCCCTCCGACGACCCCTCCCTCCGACGACCCCTCCCTCGGGCGACACCCCTTTCCCTCGTTCCCTGCCCCGGTGACCCCCCTCGTCCGCTGGTATCCTCGTCGTCGCTCCTCCACCGCCGACCCCCTCGTCCTCTGCTCTTATAACCCTGACCCAACCCCATACAGGTATACCTAACCCTAACCGACACGACACAACATACTGACACGATATATGCACACAGAAACCCCTCCCCCTTGCTGCAGATTTGGGTTTTGAGAGTTCATAGTTTTCTGAGATTATATATATATATATATATATATATATATATATATATATATATATATATATATATATATATATATATATATATATATATATATATATATTTCTGAGATTATATATATATATATATATATATATATATATATATACTCAGCCTTATATATCTATATATATATATATATATATATATATATATATATATATATATATATATATTATATATATATATATATATATATATATATATATATATATATATATATATATGTTTGATATGAGTATTCATAGATATATAAGGCTGAGTATATATATATATATATATATATATATATATATATATATATATATATATATATATATATATATATATATATATATATATACTCAGCCTTATATATCTATGAATACTCATATCAAACATATATATATATATATATATATATATATATATATATATATATATATATATATATATATATATATATATATATATATATATATATATATGTTTGATATGAGTATTCATAGATATATAAGGCTGAGTATATATATATATATATATATATATATATATATATATATATATATATATATATATATATATATATATACTCAGCCTTATATATCTATGAATACTCATATCAAACATATATATATATATATATATATATATATATATATATATATATATATATATTTTATATATATATATATATATATATATATATATATATATATATATATATATATATATATATATATATATATTTTATATATATATATATATATATATATATATATATAATATATATATATATATATTTTTATATATATAATATATATATATATATATATATATATATATATATATTAATATATATATATATATATATATATATATATATATATATATATATATATATATATATATATGATGTATGTTTATGAGAGTATAGCCATGTGGGGTTGTATATGTGAGGGTTGCCAGGTTCCTGCTATCTGTGAGTTTTTCTGAGATGGAGGTGAAGTTCTATTCAGATTAGGTAGGTTATATTATAGGTTATAATTTATTCATGGGTTACCAGTTATGTATATGTTATATACATATGCGTGAGATTAATTGAGTTAGATGTAACTCAGCTTTCAGAGTTACACATATGGGTTAAAGGCTGTATAGTTTGGGGGTTCAGTTTTATTGAGATTTACATATATATGTGTGAGTATAGATGTAGGTTGTGCTAGTACCTAGAGTGTATAGAGTATCCTAGTACCCAGAGTATATAGAGTATCCTAAGAAGTGTATAGAGTATCCTAGTACCTAGAGTGTATAGAGTATCCTAGTACCTATAGAGTATCCTCTAGAGTGTATAGAGTATCCTAGTACCTAGAGTGTATAGAGTATCCTAAGATATTGGGGATTACCTACTCTGAGAACCTTACTAAGAAGTATCCTAGTACCTACAGTGTATAGAGTATCCTAGAAGTGTAGGTATGATTGGTACAGTGTTTTGAGCCCTTCTATAAAAATTAAATTTACTTATGCCAAGCCTTTTGGGCCTATCAGAGTTATAGATTTTTTCGAAAATCTAGTATAACGCTGATTGCCTCAAAAGGCTTGCATAAGTAAGAGTGTATAGAGTGAGTATACTAGTAGTATATCGTAGTATCCTAGAGTGTATAGAGTGAGTATCAATTTGGAATATACTCGAATAATATGTATCTATCTTTGAAGAATTATTGTCAAATGGATATGAATTACTATCTGCGACATCGTTCGTGGATGTATAATCGTCATCCTGATGACATGTGCAGTGTACGGGATGAATTTATACATGGGGTAGAGCAATTCCTGCAGTTCGCCAAGACGTTCCCTCAGTACATGGACCATACCAAAATTAAGTGTCCATGTGTGAGATGTCGCAATATGAAATATCATCCAGAAGTGGATGTGACATATCATTTATACTCGAAAGGTTTTATGCCGAATTACTATCAATGGACGTCACACGGAGAACTTGTGCCTTTAGCATCGAAGCTGTTTAATTTCAATGACAAACATTTTATTATAACAGGTAAAGAAGGGTGCGAACCCCAACATGGTGACGGTCTTCCTGGCTATCCATCGGAAGGATGAAAAGCTCATCGATGATCGGGTCACGCAGAGCTATGTAAGTTTACTTTACGTGTCACTAACTTTATTATAACTTAAGAAATATGCAAATATATCCATAGACGTGGAACAACTAGGTTGGTAGTAAATATTATGCTTATCGAGATGCATACTTTTCTAGGATGAGTATTTTAGGCTAGAGTGTGAGCTTACTAGTGCATCTGCGGAGGGAGGGGCTGGTCCTTCCGCGCAGCCCCCTCCGGCTCGGACGATGGATGAGCTCTGGATGACCGTCGTTGGTGGTCTTCAGAGGGCTACGTACTACGGTACAGGATCCTACGGTGCCTTTGTGGCGACACAGCCATCCAGAGCCTCCTCTGCCATTGTGTATTCCCCACGTCCCTCAGAGGAGTTGGTCCGAGTGGGGGAACTCTGTCGCCAACTTAGTGAGCTGCGTGACGAGTTGTTGCGGAGGATGGAGCAGCCCCAGTCTCAGCCGCAGAGGGACGATGCGGCCCTTACCGCACGATTTGATATGCTCGAGCGTACCATTAGGGAGACGGGCGAGAGGACGGATCGTGTCGTTCAGGCGGTGCAGGGGATGCAAACGGCCATTGGCGAGCAGGTTTCGAGGCTGGCGGCTATTAGGGCGTCCACCAACTCTAGACTGCTGGCCATGGAGCGGACACTTCCTGGTCATGCTTCGGCATCCACACCGACTGCAGTGGCTCCACTGACCCCAGAATAGTATAGGTTTCTGGTGTCCCAAGTGTAGGCACTGTCTACTCCTCCTTCTCCTCCTCCTCCTGACCAGGTATAGTCCTTTATTAGACTTATTTTCATTTGTTGTGTTGGTGACCCATTGTTGGGTCTTTATGTATTTGTTGGTTTATGTATTTATTTTATCCCGGGTATGACTATTTGTGTTATGTTATGTTGAATATTATCGGACACACTTTTTATAGCCGTTTGGTAGTGGATTTGTATCCACCCGGCTATTTCTTATCTTTCTGACCGTTCGATTCTATTTATTTGATTATTGGTAGTGCATTATTATTATTTGTCTTTATATTGGTTTACCGGTGTTGAGTATTCCACCGAAGGGGTCGACGAACCCAAAAAATTCTACAGAGGGTTGCTCCGGATCTATTATTTACAAACTGAAACTCTAAATACAGGTACAATATTTTTAATGTAACTGTTATTTATGTGAAATGTATACTGTTTGATATTTTTTACAAATTTTTTTGGAATTAGCGACGTTCAGCGACGGTCAGCAACACACACTTACGTCGCTAGAACGTCGCAAACATGATAACCAAACGTTGATAATCGTCGTAGAACGTCGCAGATACGTTGACGTGACAAACTGTACAGGTCAGCTAATCTAGTATCTGGACGTCGGTATTCAAGTATCGTAACGTCGCTAAATGATGCTAAAATGATGACATGGCAACCAAAAATTCTCAGATATGGAGTCGGACAACGTCGCTAATCACTAATTTAACGTCGCTAAAATCTAAACGGACAGCAACAATCAACAACGAAAGATTACGTCGCTAATTAGCAACGTTGTTGTCGATAAAAGTCGTTAATACTAGCGACGTAGTGCGTCGTCGATCTACGTCGCTATGGCAACAAATAGCGACGTTTTCGCTAATAGCGACCATGAATAACGCGACATGCCCGAAACGTCGCTAAATACGTCGCTATTTTCAGTTAGCGACGTTTTGTGGCTGTTTAGCGACGTCGTTTAGCATCGCTAATATGAGATATTTTGGTAGTACCCTCCAAGGATCTTCGATCTTCAGAGAGCATTGGCTTTGGAGCAATGTATGGAGGTCTTTCTGGTCGCAGAGCTTGGCTGCCATGGGAGAGTGATCCTTGCTTGAGCTTTCCTCCATGATCGGCTCAAGTGGCTCTTATACCACATTGCTAGAACCTATCCCCAATATTAAGGGAATGGGAGGTGATCTAGGTTGGTTAACCATGGATTCCTCTACAATCTACTAGCTAGAATTCAAGAAAATGAAATTTGGAGAGGAACTGGTGTTAGAATTTTATTGTACCCTGTCAATTCATGAGATGAAGAACAAAATTAAATTGCAAAAGCGTACCTGAATCCATTGCTAGGCTTGATGGATCTTGAAGCGATCGTCCTTTTATGGGGTTCGATCTTCCAACTTGCTACGACCCTTAATGACAAAGAAGAATCTGAATCCTTTGTCCCTTTCTTTCTGTTGATGGGGATGCAGAAGAGAAAAGGAGAAAACTTCTCTTTTGGTGGCCATATAAGTTGGGGACCATAATCCTAATGAATACATATATTTATATGTTTTGATATTTTTAATTTGGCCCCTCATCAAATTAAATTTATCTCCGGTATCTACACATTAATTCCATGACAATTATACCCTTAAGCCAATTTTTAAATAGTCCACTTTAATTTGGCTTAATTATTTAGATAGCCCAAACTCAATTAATTTTACATGTGTGGCCCCTTTATTATTGAATAATTCCAACAATCTTCCACTGGGCCACATATGTAACCTTATAATTGTGTTAACCTTAGTGAGCTTATAAATTGATATCTTAATCCTTAGGGTATATTCGGACAATCTCGTCCATTAACCATATCAACATAGGATCAAAGCGGCCTTCGTCACATATAGCGTAACTAAACCATCAATGGTCACATATACTAATATAGCTAAACGACATAGATCAATCATGGATGCGTAGCATAAAAATTACACGCAATGTGATTAATACATGTCTATTTCCAACTGGCCCTCCTTAACTTTAGTGAGATCAATACTTTAACATAATGAAAATAGAATGAACTAAATTTCCATATATCTGATCAGATAAATATCCAAAATACTTTAATACACAAATGTGTCCAAAACCAAATAGCACCCAAATACATAAAATACAAACTCCCACTATATTACCATATTCTTAATTAACACCCATATGAGCAGTATGCTCATGAAAGACCTTGGGTGATAATACTTTTGTGAGTGGATCCGCTAACATGGAGTTTGTCCTAATGTGCTATATGGACACTTTAACCATTCTGAATTCTTTCTTTCACAACTAGAAACTTTATGTCAATATCCTTGCCTTATACAAGTTTCTGTTGTTATTAGAATATAGCATTGCTGATTTATTGTCACATCATAATTTATGTGGTCTTTCAACACCGTACTGTAGACACAACCTTGTGACAAAATTTTGAAACCATATTCCCTGAATAGATGCCCCACAGCATGTAATAAACCTTGCTGTCTTGGTGGAAGAAATTATGAGTGCATGTTTGACACTCATCCAAAATATATCTCCATTAGTCAGCATAACCTGATATGGATCTCCTGCTGTGTTGGCATCCAGCAAAATCGGAGTCGGAATACCTTATGATCTCCAAAATTATCCGATCTCCTACAAAGAGCATATAATTCTTTGTTCTCTATTAATTACTTAAGTAGTTTGGCTGCTACCTAATGATCCATCCATATTTGCTTAAATATTTGCCTAACATCCTAATGTGTACGCAATATCCAGACGCGTACATACTTGAGCATACATTAGACTCCCTACAACTGACCATGAAGGAAAAATCTATTATATTTTCTTAATTTTAAGGCTAACCTTAGGGCACTTGATTGAGACCGAATTTGTCTCCTTTAACGAGAGGTGTCACCTGGTTTGCATTGAATACTTTAATCAATATACAAAACCAGAAAATTATTCCTACTCCCACTGAACTTGTGTCACGACCGCACCCACTGTGAGGGTACGAGAACGTAACAACGCCCAGCCTACGCCGCAGTGTCGGCGGTAGAACGATGTTCTAGGTCACAACAACTAACAATATAAGGTACCTGAACAGTATATACACTCCGAATGGAGGTGACATAACAGAACAGTCTCAATCTCATCTAAGCAGATATAGAATAGTAAAGGTAGATAGATAGATCAAAACCACAATGTCATACAAATAAGAGAGAGAATCTAAGTGTCTAAGATAACAACTCAAGAAACATCCAGCTCAATACAAGTCTCTAAATATATACAACATCTCAGAACAACAACTGAAAGTCGAATAAATAATACTGAAAAAAAAAAAGATAAAGCCTAGCTATCTAGCCTAGACTATGGGAGTAGCATCCTGTACTGCAGCTGGATCCTCCAGAGGAACCAGGTCGCAGGTGTCGTCTAAGCCTGCTCCGTAATAGGTGGTGCATAGAGCCTCATCATCATCCTCTGTAATATTTTCAACAGGTCCAGTCAGGACAGGAGCGAGCACAATACATCTCACGCAGTTCATATCAAGTTAGGAAAAATAAAGCATGCAATAGAGTAAGATACATGAAATACTGAAAAGAGAATATATGAAGTAAAGGAGATAACTGTAAGTAAATATCTGCTATAAATAGAGAACTAGCAGTGACTAGTGAGTCAGAGTAAAATATAGACATGTGAATGGCATAGAAAGATTCATGACTACAGCTACTTGGATATTATTCACATGCCTATTTCTACTCCCCCATCCCAATCAATACACAAGGATCTATTCAAGTTATGTTAAGATTCGTGAAACTTCACATGGCTCATAAAATGAGTGATACGTGAAGGTAATTCATGATGGCTTTGTGAATATGAGAGTACATGTGTCACAAGCGATTCATGAATCAGTAGAAGCATAGAGATACATGATGATTCATGAAACGCACAAAACGTACAGTATTCGATGCTCCCGAGGGGGATAACATCTCATGAAAAGATCCATATAGTACCAATCCGTGCTACCAATGTGTCAGCATCAAGTAAAGTAATCTAGAGCAAGAATATAAATCCTAGCAAGTATGAAATGGTCAGAGAATGTACTCGCCTGATATCCTGAATATTCGGAAGAAAATACTGCCTGAGGAGTGGTGTCTGGCTCCTAATCAGAATAGTACAAGTCACAACATGTCTAAAATAATGAAATAGACTGCTACAATGCATCTACATGATGTTTGGGATCAATCTAGGCTAAAGTCAACCTTTGGTCAACTCTAGTCAAAGCTAGGTCAACTGGGTCAACCTAGACCCAATCCAGTCTCACTAGGCCTAACCTCGTCTACCCTAGTAAACACACATCATAACTAGGCTATACAAGCCACAACCTCACAATACTACTATGAACAAGTATGCATATAGGTACATATATGTATAGGTACATACACAAGGGTTAAGCCAAGCTTGTATAGGCTATTGGCCTATACTTGCATGGCCCTTAGAATACATCCATAGGAAAGTGCTCATAATATCATGTGAACATAGATAGAGGTAGAGAGGGGCATGTATATAGGTACATGTAAATGTGTGTGTGAAAGATTGAAATATAGGCAGTGGGTGTGTTAGAATAGTATACAAGTGTCCATGAATTTAGAAGTTTACATGTGTGTGTGCATTACAACATTTTAGCATTATTTAAGGAGGTTCAGAATTTGTGTGTATCATATGTGTAGACATAAAACACCCATCTCAGTTTTCAGTGCATAGCAAAAATCAGTCTAGGCATGTATGTTAGTTTAGGTGTAACAGGATGCTAATGTGTGTGAGTGAACTGTGTGTTAGAGTGATAGGAAAATGTGTGTGTGTGTTAGGTAGGAATGTGTGTGTGTGTGGATTGGTATGAGAGTGTAGTGATAGGAAAACAGAATATGGCCGGTGTGTATGTTAATCTGTGTGACAGTGACCATGAGAGGGTGTCCTGTGTGTGACAGATGTGAGGAAAACCTGTGTGACAGATTTCATATGCGTGTGTTTGTTAAAGTGAACTGTGTGTGTGACAGTGAGCATGTGTGTGTTTAATTGTGTTAGTGAATGATAGGAGTAGATGTGTGAGAGTGAACTGTGTGTGTGACAGTGAACATGTGTGTGTGTTTAATTGTGTGTTAGTGAATGATATGAGTAGATGTGTGAGAGTGAACTGTGAGGGAACAGCCTAGATTTTTGTGTGTGTGACTGGGACTAAGGGGTGGCCTATTCTCAAGTTTTAACACCCAAATGGCAGTTCTAGTTTCCCTTGACAATTAGCACCCAAAATTCGATTCCAACAACCCATAGCATCACACAAATCGAATTTAACATGAACTTGAACCCTAACATATGCAGGTGAACTAAATCAAACATTTAATCATCATTTGAATCAGTAAAAAATACAATTTAGAACCAAAGAACTGAAATAGGTCCAGTATCAGTCCACATTGGGGATTCAAAGAATTCGACCTTAAATACGTCATAAAAATCACAAACAGTGGTTGGTAATTAATGTAGTATATGTACACATGTCTTGAGAGTCCTCACGTGTCCAGAAAACATGACACAGGCGTGTCCAACACGTTGCAAACACGTGGGGTGCACCCAATGTTGCACAGTGTCGTACACACGTGCACGTGTGTGTAGGACACGACACACGACACGTGGGGTCTCGTGGTCATACCCACATGTAGCCCACGTGTCAGGCTACACATATGACACAACACGACACGAGCACGTCGTGTCCAGAGTGGACACGACTCGCGTATCAGAATGCGATCTGTCTGAACGCGGCGCGCGCGTGTGACCAGTGCGCGTGACTTCGTGTGTCCGATACGACTCCGTTGGACACGAGACTTGGAGGACAGGTTCGCAGACACTTCCTCTGAGTCCAACTACAGCTCGCCACGTGGCATGTATAATGAGCACGAGGCCTCGAGCAGCAGGGGAAGCCCTAGCCGCGCGCGGGGCTGTGTCCACGAGTCCAGTGTGACTCGGACACGACACGAAATCACCTCAGTCGTGTAGAATACCATAAGCAACATGAAAAACTAATTTTTTATTCAAATACTTTCTAAAAACTCGATCGAAATGCCCACTGCGGCATTTCGTCGAATAATAAAAAAATCACAGTAATACGTGTCCGATACGGACACGTAAAGGACACGAAACTTTGTAAAACCTATTCCTACAGTGGGAGGACACCTAGGGCTATGCATACATGCCAAGAAATCAAAAATCTATGAAGGGAATAGGAAGTTGCCTATAGGTGTTCCTTCTCAAGGAACAACTTCAAAAATGGGGTTCCTCCTAGCTAGCCCCAAGCTCCAAATTATCTCAAATCTGTCAATAGTCGCCATGAACAGTAGGGGAACACCAATTAGGTCACCATGGAAGAAGTTTGAATGAAAAAGGATTATTATTGATTAAAATAGGAAGGAGTTTCAATAGAGGCTAACCTTGCTTTTGCAAAATGAAGGGATGAATAAAAAAGAGGCAACTAAACTTTGAGAGGGATTATATAGTGATGGAGGAATCCCTAGGCTGGCCATAAGTATGAGAATTAGGGTTTTGCTAGGGTTCACAATGTGTGGCCATGATTCTAACTTAGCTATTAAGTCTAGATCAAAGGTCATGAAGAAAACTAGGTTTCATTCAATAATATCTACTCTTAAATATCTTACAAGGCTAAAACTAGATATTTAAATTCTTGGCATCTAGTGAATAGCTACTAACCATTATTCTAACCTCAAGACTAAACTGGATTAGGCTAGACTTCTAGGTTAAGGCTTAACTAAAATATTAGTACAAAATTTAATTAATGCGGATTACAATTTCACAAAATTGTTAAAATGACCAAAATACCCTTGACTAAAAAGTTGTAATATTACATTCTAATCACATGACTAGGCTCCCTTGGTCATGGTTAGTCTCGAGGTTTAGCAATTCTAGGGTTTAACTAGTTAACCACCAAAATCATAATTCAATGTTTTAAATAGTTTTAAATTGATTAAAAATTACCAAAAATCATAACATGGTTTCAATATCATTATTAAATGATTAAAAACACAAAAGTTCAAAATTACCCTCATTTTAGAAAACTGGGTGTTACAAGTCTACCCTCCTTAGAAAAAATTTGCCCTCGAAATTAAAATGGTAGTAATCCTTCTAGGTCAAACACCCCACAATCAAAGTCTCAATTCACACAGTCCGATAATCATATGCGTCTGTCCAAATTTATGATACTCAGAATCTTTGTCATGCTAGTGAGCAAGGCTACGATAATCACAGAGCCCTCGACTAAGGTATATACCTCTAGAATTATGGTATTTAAAATTTTTGCATTGCCGCATGCTTGGCCGCAAAAACCATAAATTTCCACACCCGAGAAATACATCCAAAATCTGACTATATGTCCTCACTATGCTAGCTAACATGACTATAGAAGACTCTAAATCCCATAACTTAGGCGACCTAGCCCATACGACTTATCTCAAAAGAAAACCAAATCGAAAAGAAATGACAGATCAAAACTTATCAACAAATAAGGAAGTAGATAAGAACAAATGGAATTGAATTTCAAGATAGATATAATAAGGCAAGGTGGGAATATAATCGAAAAGAACACAGCCTGCAAGCACCTCTCCCATTGCCTGAGCATCCTCGACTGTCATGGAGTAAGCTCGCCCCTGCTGGCCTCCTCCAACCTGATGTTGATACTGTACAAATCTCTGTTGCTGTATCTGTAACGGTACCTGCTGCTGACCTACCGGAGCCTTGGCTCCTCCTCTTGGTGCTGCTCCTTGTGCTACTCTGCTTATGTACTAGGAACACTCCCTCAGCTGGTGGTCCGCTGCTCTACATAGTGGGCACCTGCCCAGCCTCTTCCTGCACTCACCCCATCCATGCCCCGGTTTCTTGCAGTAGGGACAACTGATTGTCTGTTGTCTGGGTGCCTGATGCTGTCTGGGCTGCTGCTATCCCTGTTGATGGCCCTGACCCTGGAACTGTTGCTGAATCTGATATTGAACGTGCGGCCTCTTGGCCGGTCCTCCGCTACCACTAGCTCCCTGGATGTCTCGCCCCTTCTTGAGCCTAAGCTCAAGATCATCCTCTGCGGCTAATACATCTATTAGGATCTCCTCAAAGGTAGCGCTGCGAGCACTCTTAGTATAGGACTTAACCTCCTTTACCAATCCCTTCCTGAACCTCTGGGCCTTCATCGCCTCGACAGTCCCTCCATAAATCTGCCCAGACGACTGAACTCCTCTGAATACTCCTTCACAGACTGGCACCCATGGACTAGGGCCTCGAACTGAGTCTCGAGGGCTCCTAGCGCTGCATCCGAGAAGAATTTCTCCTTGAACAGCCTCTTGAATGCTGCCCAAGTCTGCCCCGGAGTACCAACCCACGGATCGGTCTGGTACCATGTGCGAGCCAGATCCTGCATCATGTTGGCCGCTGCCTCAATCCGAATCCTTACCGGAATCTCAGCCAATCTGAATATCTCGTTCATGTGCTCGATCCACTCGTCGGCATACAGAATCCCCTCTGTCCCTCGGAAGTCCTTCGGGTGCATCTTCTGAAAATCTTGGATGTCCTTCTCCCTCGGAGGATGTGGCTGCTGGACTGCCGCTGGCTGAGCTACTACTCTCTCTACTATAGTCAGGGCTAGATCAATGCCCCGACTAATCTCTGCTATCTGCCTCTGGTGCTGGGCATGCTGGCTCTCCATAAACTGTTGAAAGAACGTGAACAGCTGAACTGCGTCAACTGTCCCCAAAGGTGGCTGCTGCTGCTGAAGCACCTCCAAAATTACCGGACTCAGCCCATGTGCTACAAGTGGAGGGGCTCCTCCGAACGCAGCTGAAACGCCTACCCCAGCTGGCAGGACTGGGGCTGCGGTACCAGGGGCTGGCTGCTGAGTATGAAAGGTAGCAGACCTCTCATCGGTGTCCCCTTGGCCCTGGCGATGTGATATCGTCTCAACCATCCTGGAGACAGATCAAAAGAAACAATTGCTGAGAACGAGTCGAAATAGCAAAGGAGGACAGTTATATTCAAAGGAGAACAATATCAGCAAGAACTGATATAGTATGAATTAGATAAGAGTTTTTCCCTAATGTGATTGAGTACCTTTAAAAAAATATCCTAATCCTACTGCAGGCTATAGTGATACTCTAGTTCGAATACCACTACATAAACTCGACCTGCATAGGCCACCACTAAAAACGTGTCACGACCCGCACCCACTATAAGGGTACGAGAACGTAACAACGCCCAGCCTACGCCACAGTGTCGACGGTAGAACGTTATCCTAGGTCACAACATCTAACAATATAAGGTACCTGAACAGTATATACACTCCGAATGGAGGTGACATAACAGAACAGTCTCAATCACATCTAAGGCAGATACAGAACAGTAAAGGTGGATAGATAGATCAAAACCACAATGTCATACAAATAAGAGAGAGAATCTAAGTGTCTAAGATAATAACTCAAGAAACATCCAGCTCAATACAAGTCTCTAAATATATACAATATCGCAGAACAACAACTAAAAGTCGAATAAATAATGCTGAAAAAAAAAGCCTAGCCATCTAGCCTAGACTATGGGAGTAGCATCCTGTACTGCAGCTAGATCCTCCAGAGGAACCAGGTCGTAGGTATCGTCTAAGCCTGCTCCGTAATAGGTGGTGCATAGGGCCTCATCCTCATCCTCTGTAATATTTTTAACAGGTCCAATCAGGACAGGAACGAGCACAATATATCTCACGCAGTTCATATCAAGTTAGGAAAAATAAAGCATGCAATAGAGTAAGATACATGAAACGCTGAAAGAGAATATATGAAGTAAAAGAGACAACTGTAAGGAAATATCTACTATAAATAGAGAACTAGCAGTGACTAGTGAGTCAGAGTAAAATATAGACATGTGAATGGCATAAGAAGATTCATGACTACAGCTAAGAGTGATTCATGACTACAGCTACTTAGACATTATTCACATGCCTATTTCTACTCCTCCATCCCCAATCAATACACAAGGATCTGTTCAAGTTATGTTAAGATTCGTGAAACTTCACATGGCTCATAAAATGAGTGATACGTGAAGGTGATTCATGATGGCTCTGTGAACATGAGAGTACATGTGTCACAAGCGATTCGTAAATCAGTAGAAGCATAGAGATACATGATGATTCGTGAAACGCACAAAACGTACAGTATCCGATGCTCCCGAAGGGGATAACATCTCATAAAAAGATCCATATAGTACCAATCCTGCTACCAATGTGTCAGCATCAAGTAAAGTAATCTAGAGCAAGAATATAAATCCTAGCAAGTATAAAATGGTCAGAGAATGTACTCGCCTGATATCATGAATGTCCGAAAGAAAATACTGCATGAGGAGTGGTGTCTGGCTCCTAATCAGAATAGTACAAGTCACAACATGTCTAAAATAATGAAATAGACTGCTACAATGCATCTACATGATGTTTGGGGTCAATCTAGGCTAAAGTCAACCTTTGGTCAACTCTAGTCAACTATTTAGTCAAAGCTAGGTCAACTGGGTCAACCTAGACCCAATCCAGTCCCACTAGGCCTAACCTCGTTTACCCTAGTAAACACACATCATAACTAGGCTATACAAGCCACAACCTCACAACACTACTATGAACAAGTATGCATATAGGTACATACACAAGGGTTAAGCCAGGCTTGTATAGGCTATTGGCCTATTCCCTTAGAATACATCCATAGGAAAGTGCTCATAATATCATGTGAACATAGATAGAGGTAGAGAGAGGGGCATGTATATAGGTACATGTAAATGTGTGTGTGTGAAAGATTGAAATATAGGCAGTGGGTGTGTTAGAATAGTATACAAGTGTCCATGAATTTAGAAGTGTACATGTGTGTGTGTGTATTACAACATTTCAGCATTATTTAAGGAGGTTCAGAATTTGTGTGTAGCATATGTGTGGACATAAAACACCCATCTCAGTTTTCAGTGCATAGAAAAAATCAGTCTAGACATATATATTAGCTTAGGTGTAACATGATGCTAATGTGTGTGAGTGAACTATGTGTTAGAGTGATAGGAAAATGTGTGTGTATGTGTTAGGTAGGAATGTGTGTGTTGTCATGTGTGTGTGTGTGGATTGGTGTGAGAGTGTAGTGACAGGAAAACATAATATGGCCTCTGTGTGTGTGTTAATCTGTGTGACAGTGAGCATGAGAGGGTGTCCTGTGTGTGACAGATGTGAGGAAAACCTGTGTGACAGATTTCATATGCGTGTGTGTGTTAAAGTAAACTGTATGTGTGACAGTGAGCATGTGTGTGTGTGTTTAATTGTGTTAGTGAATGATAGGAGTAGATATGTGAGAGTGAACTCTGTGTGTGACAGTGAGCATGTGTGTGTGTTTAATTGTGTGTTAGTGAATGATAGGAGTAGATGTGTGAGAGTGAACTGTGAGGGAACAGCCCAGATTTGTGTGTGTGTGACTGGGACTAAGGGGTGGCCTGTTCTCAGGTTTTAACACCCAAATGACAGTTCCAGTTTCCCTTGACAGTTAGCACCCAAAATTCGATTTCAACAACCCATAGCATAAATCGAATTTAACATGAACTTCAACCCTAGCATATGCAGGTGAACTAAATCAAACATTTAATCATCATTTGAATCAGTAAAAAAAATACAATTTAGAACCAAAGAACTGAATAGGTCCAGTATCAGTCCATATTGGGGATTCAAAGAATTCGACCTTAAATACATCATAAAAATCACAAACAGTGGTTGGTAATTAATGTAGTATATGTACATGTGTCTTGAGAGTCCTCACGTGTCCAGAAAATACGACACAAGCGTGTCCAACACGTTGCAAACACGTAGGGTGCACCCGGTGTTGCACAGTGTCGTGCACACGTGCACGTGTGTGTAGGACACGACACACGACACGTGGGGTCTCGTGGTCATGCCTACGTGTAGCCCACATGTCAGGCTACACATATGACACAACACGACACGACCACATCGTGTCCAGAGTGGACACGACTCGCGTATCAGAACGCGATCTGTCTGAACGCGGTGCACGCGTATAACCAGTACACGTGACTTCGTGTGTCCGACACGACTCTGATGGATACGAGACTTGGAGGACAGGTTTGCAGACACTGCCCCCTCCTCTGAGTCTAACCACAGCTCGCCACGTAGCATGTGCAATGAGCACGAGGCCTCGAGCAGCAGGGGAAGCCCTAGCCGTGCGCGGGGCTGTGTCTACGAGTCCAGTGTGACTCGGACACGACACGAAATCACCTCAGTCGTGTAGAATCCCATAAGCAACATGAAAAACTAATTTTCTATTCAAATACTTTCTGAAAACTCGATCGAAATGCCCACTGTGGCATTTCGTCGAACAATAAGAAAACCATACTGATACGTGTCTGATACGGACACGTAAAGGATACGAAACTTTGCAAAACCTATTCCTATAGTGAGAGGACACCTAGGGCTATGCATACATGCCAAGAAATCAAAAATCTATGTAGGAAATAGGAAGTTACCTATAGGTGTTCCTTCTCAAGGAAAAACTTCAAAAATGGGGTTCCTCCTAGCTAGCCACAAGCTCCAAATTATCTCAAATCTGTCAATAGTCTCCATGAACAGTAGGGAAACACCAATTAGGTCACTATGGAAGAAGTTTGAATGAAAAAGGATTAATATTGATTAAAATAGGAAGGAGTTTCAATGGAGGCTAACCTTGCTTTTGCAAAATGAAGGGATGAATAAAATAGAGGCAACTAAACTTTGAGAGGGATTATATAGTGATGGAAGGAATCCCTAGGCTGGCCATAAGTGTAAGAATTAGGGTTTTGCTAGGGTTCACAATGTGTGGCCATGATTCTAACTTAGCTATTAAGTCTAGATCAAAGGTCATGAAGAAAACTAGGTTTCATTCAATAATATCTACTCTAAAATATCTTACAAGGCTAAAACTAGATATTTAAATTCTTGGCATCTAGTGAATAGCTACTAACCATGATTCTAACCTTAAGACTAAACTGGATTAGGCTAGACTTGTAGGTTAAGGATTAACTAAAATATTAGCACAAAATTTAATTAATGCAGATTACAATTTCATAAAATTGTCAAAATGACCAAAATACCCTTAGACCAAAAAGTTATAATATTACATTCTAATCACATGACAAGGCTCCCTTGGTCATGGTTAGTCTCTAGGTTTAGCAATTCTAGGGTTTAACTAGTTAACCACCAAAATCATAATTCAATGTTTTAAATAATTTTAAATTGATTAAAAATCACCAAAAATCATAACATGGTTTCAATATCATTATTAAATGATTAAAAACACAAAAGTTTAAAATTACCCTCATTTTAGAAAACTGGGTGTTACAACTTGTGATACACACAATCTTCAACAGTGTTAATCTAAAAACCAAACGAGATAATCACTTGAAGTACATTTTACGAGAAGCTTGCTTGAGTTCATAAATATATTTTGTCAATTTGCAAACCATATTCTTTGGATCTTTCGACACAAAGTTTTCTGATTGCACCATATAAAATGTTTCATCAATGTTACCATTGAAAAATATCGTTTTGACATAAATTTAATGTAATTCAAGATCAAAGTGTGCAACATGTGCTATGATTATTTTAAAGGAGTTTTTTAAAGATAATGAAGAGAAAAACTCTTTAAAATCAATCCCAAAATTTTGAGTAAAGTCACTAGCTACAAGACGTACTTTATACCTCTCCACATGACCCTTCGAATCCTTCTTGGTTCTAAATGTCCATTTGCAACCAATGGACTTCATAACTTTTGGTAATGGGACAAGTTCTTAAACTTTATTGTCTTGCATGGTACTTATACTCCTTATTTATTGTATCAATCCACTTTGAGAACTGAAACTTTCTATGGCCTGACGGAAGTTGATTAGATCATCTTCCAGTATCCACAGTCTTCATCACGTTCCTAGAGAAATATAACAAATATTATCCGAAATTATATTTTTCCTTTCTCTGGTGGACCATCTTAATAATACCGGTTCTTGAGGTTGTTGAGTTTTTTCCTTAGGAATAATTACCTTATCTTGAATGGGGTGTCGCTACGTTGTCGTTGTTAAGGTATCTCAACAACGACTTATAGAGGTAATTCGGCATTGTCTTATTGAGGCTCCGAATTCACTTCTTGATCATTATAGGTATAGAATCCTGCACATAGTCAAAAGTGATAGTAGGAATCATAATTGATTCCTTCTCAAAGATAATGATCTTGACTTTATTTCTTCCCCAAACTCAACATCCTCAAAAATATTATTCTTCTCGTCTCAAAAAAATTTCTTAGTGTGGGATTGTATAATTATCAACCCCTTAATCTGTAGCATAACCAATAAAGTAGCTGCTTATAATTTAACTTTGGTCGGTCTTCCTATTACACATTCAATATAAACATTAAAGTCTATAAAGTCAATGGAATCTATATCTCATCAGACACAAATCGTTCAACTCTATTTCTAGAGATGTAACCTAATCGCTTATGTCATAATAAGGCTAAAAAAATATTAATTTTGCATTTAGTACCACATGACTTCACTTGCAAGGTTTTATTGTAAGATGCAATAGTTTCAACTGAATATAGGTTATCATAAACCTTAAGGGAACCATTGCCAATAATATCTAAATTTAAAGATAGACTAAACTTATTGTTTCCAAATGAACAATGATAACCAGATTTGTCCATTAAGGAAACTGAAACAGAATTTCGTCTAAAAGACGGATAATAAAAGTGTCTATCAAATCCAAATGATAATCGGTTCCTAAAAATAACCTAATCTCCTATTGCTTTCACTTCTACCGAATTGTCGTCACCCACATAGATGTATCTTTCACCATCAATTAACTTTCGGTAACTCACGCAACCTTGCCTAGAACATTAATGTGGGTAGTCCCACCAGAATCTAACTACCATGAGTTTTTTGGTACTAAATCTAAATTAACCTCAGAACAGATCAAATTTAGAAATATACTTTTCTTTATACGCTATGCGTGGTACTTTGTACATTTCTTCCTTATGTGTCCTGTCTTATCACAAAAGAACAACCCTTAGTTTTATAATGTTGTTTCTTTTGATCATGACCCTTAGCAACTACTGTATTCATTTCTTTTTGCCCTTAAAGTTTATCCATTAAACATAAAAATTAAAATCTTATTGGCAGATATTTTAACAACATTAACTGTAAAAAGAACAAAGTAACAAAAAAACAAACATGCTCTAACAAATAACCAAAGTGTAAAATATAGTCAAACAAATTCAAATAATGGTGAACCCCATCTCAAGTACCTAGTACATCATTAATATCAAGTCTTTGGACAGTGATATTAACTGCAAGTGGTATTCTTGGTGTAATGATCAAACGTTGACAATAAGTCATGTCAAATAATAAGCCTATCTTTGGATCGGATTATTATTCACATATAAACCGTATAATTGTCACACATTTATCACCACAAGTATGTGTACAATTTGGCCAAGTATTAACCTTCCTTTGGGCCGGCTAATACTCGTATAAATTTACACACACAAACATCTAACATCCTTCATAGACTATCTACGCAAGAGAGGTCACTTTGGCGACATCTTATTTCAATGAGTCTATTTAGAATATTAGACGACTATTGCTAGTCACAAAAGACACCAAAAAAAATTTGAATGTTGACTAAATTTTACAAAACCGAATCATGTCCAAAACTTTATGTACATGCATAATTAAAATATTATAACTCAAATAAGATAATCATAAGCATGTGAATCTCTTTACATGATTCAAACAAATATTCTTAATTTGACTAAACTGAGCATTGTCAACATAATAAAATTCACGTAATATTTTACTGAAGATACGGACCAATAGATTGCTTCAAATAACCCATAAAGATAATATTAAAATAATCTGCTGAAGATATGTACGTCAATAGATTACATCAAATATATGACTTAGAACATAAATTTATTGGAATCTAATTTTATGCCAAACATAAAATTGTCTATATTTGATTCCAATTTGTCCTCCAATGATCAACTTAGATTGGAAAACACTCTAAATTGAGTAACACCAAATATCTATCAGCATGAGTAATTGGAATCTAACCGACATTCCATATTATCACATGTCCAGCAATAAGCATATTCATGCATATTTAATATAATAGAGAATTTCTATGGTCATTATCACATGCGTCCATATCTAATATTTAAGTATGAACTGAGAGATCATTACTGTACATAAATTATGAATTCTATCAAAATTTTCTTAATATGGCGATCAAATCAACGAAGGATTAACAGTAAATCAATGTACTTGTAAGTAATGGAGAACCATGTATGCAAAAAATAAAATAAATTATGATGTGCAAACATGTTGGAACATTTGTTTATGTACGAAAACAACTCAGAAGTAGAAGACAAGATCCCAATAGTTGTTCTCTTTATTTAGCCATCTAGTACAACACTAAGGAAATATATAAATTATATTCCACCATAAATTATAACCCACCATGTGTAGTACTGCCAACAATTTTGATCAAACAACACAAACATAAGTGCCATCCTAGTCCATTAATTATGGATGTATTGTTTGGATACATGTCCAGCATGATCTGGCCGGAACAAATATCTAATTTTTTTTCTTGTGCATCACAGGATCAAGAAATCAATTATTGAGAAACTGTAGATCTAATATTCGTGTATCATAAATTTTATTTTATGAACCATTGGAACCCTAAATTAAAACAGATCTAAAGATCTGGGGTTCCCGAACAACAAGAAAAAAATTGATCTAAAACTTCAAACTCAAGAACCAAACAGGGAGGCTCTGATACCATTTGTTAGAATTTTATTGTACCATGTCAATTCATGAGATGAAGAACAAAATTAAATTGCGAAAGCGTACCTGAATTCATTGCTAGGCTTGATAGATCTTGAAGCGGTCGTCCTTTTATGGGGTTCGATCTTCCAACTTGCTACGACCCTTAATGACAATGAAGAATCCGAACCCTTTGTCCCTCTCTTTCTGTTGATGGGGATGCAGAAGAGAAAAAGAGAAAACCTCTCTTTTGGTGGCCGTATAAGTTGGGGACCATAACCCTAATGAATATATATATTTATATGTTTTGATATTTTTAATTTGGCCCCTCATTAAATTAGATTTATCTCCGATATTTACACATTATTTTCATGACAATTATACCTTTAAGCCAATTTTCAAATAGACCACTTTAATTTGGCTTAATTATTTAGATAGCCCAAACACAATTAATTTTACATGTGTGGCCCCTTAATTATTGAATAATTCCAACAACTGGATGATTTTTATTGATAGTTCTTGAGGAACAAAAACTAGTTACAAGAATGAGAGAGGAACTAAAAGTAAACTACAAAAGGGAATGCAATAAGGAAAAGCTAAGCAAAAATACATTCTTCACACTTCTTGCTTTTACATTCTTCTTATTTATAGACTGTTTAGTGACGCTCCTTCTCTACTTGCCAAATGAAATCTTCAGGACAAGCGGTTAGGACAGTTGCAATTACTTGGTTCCACCATTCCGTTGGACAACTAAGCTGCTGACGTGGATTCTTCCTTTTGTGGTGAACTCTGGTTGCTAGTGTGCTCTGGCAGTTAGTGTGCTCTTTCACTTTTGATACCTGCCTTGTTGATAGAGGTATGTATCAGGTTGCTCGAATAGATAAATTTACTTGAGAAAATAAATTAGCTGGTTGGCATTAAAAAGTAGTCAGTCAAGATAGACTGTGATCGACTAGGATATTGTAGCATGGTTCCAATAAATTATGTGTACCGTTAACTTTAACTGTTGGAAGTGCAGTGCAGGTCAGATCCTTCTCAGTATGAAAGAATGAGTCAACGAGAATTTAACTTTATGATCATTTAAATTTTATCTTATAGTGCAAACGAATTTATTATAGGCACAAAAGAGTATGAAGGGAAACGATATCTACTAGGGTGATTCTAGAGACACCACACCAAATATGGAGACTATCTAGATAAACGGAGGAAGAGGGCTATATGCCATCAGTCAATAATGGAACTAAAGAGTTGGTCGCTCCCTGGCTTCTTGAGGCGAGGCGAGGCGAGGTGAGGCGAGGCGAGGTTGGCTATGGCCATTCCAAGAGATCTATATGTTGCGGGAAAGTCCCATTATTTATCTATGGTTGTATAGGGAATACCTTCAACCTTGTGGTCATGGGATCGAGCTCAGTGATGAACGTCAATCAAATGATGTCATCTAAAATGTACTGAATGTCTTCTCATTAACCTATAATTCTCACCATCAAGATCTAGTACCTTTTTGTTACTTGAAATTTATCGTTCTTACTTGAAATTTTACGCATGTTCAACTTTTGACTCAAGAGTGGAATTTTGCTTTGATCTGCTCGAATCTTGATTACCAAGTTGCAATTTCACTCGTCATTATTCATTTAAGTTGGTATGTTTGTGGGCTTAAATACTTGGGTGGATTATTATTATGTTGGATTGGATTAGTTTGAGTTATATGGGTTGTAGGAGTTGTGCTATGTTAAAAGAAAGTTAGGTATTGAAATAGTTATAGATAATTTAAATTAGATAAAATTAGTAAAAAAATATATAACCAAAATTTAAATGAAAGATAAAACCATGCTAAAAATAAATAAATATCAAGCATAATAAATTAAAAGATAGAAGTTAAATAAACGTTGGTAACAATTTGAAATTAAATCGAGTTAAATTTAGGTTGGATGAGCATAATTTTCAAAGGTGAGAAAATAAAGTTATGCAAATAAAACATCAAAAATAAATTCGATAGGATAATCTATAAGATAAAGTTAGTAATCTCTAAAAATATTAATACTAATAAAAATATATTTGAAAAAGTAAATTAAAAAAATAAAAATTAGTAACATTTAAAATTTTACTTAAGAAGCTAAATACGCATAGAATGGGAATATAAAAAATAGAAAATTACAAAATCAGCATCAAAGTTTGCTTAAATTCTAAGAATAGCATGAAGTTTTGAGAAATTGCACTTTGAGCATCCAACCGGACTTTTAAAGTTCGGTTGAAAAAAATCCCTAATGCTCAATGAAATTGATTTCCAGATCTTCTCCGGAAGCCTGAAAGCGGACGTAGCGGCCGGTTTCGTTTAATTAAGCTAGGGGAGAGGTTAAGGGAGGACCGAACTTTAAAAGTCCGGGTGCTGACGTCAGCTGACGCGCACGGCCGGACTTTTAAAGTCCGGTTAAGTGAGGGTTTTTTTTTTACCGCGTTGGGGGTTTATTGTTGGCAGTTGGGGGGTTGGGGGTTTAATGTTAGCCGTTACTAGCCGTTGTAAAGGAGAGATCGGACTTTAAAAGTACGGTCGTGAGCGTCAGATGACGTCATCAGGCGAACTTTTAAAGTCCGGCTGAACCCACAAAATCTCCCCTCTAGCTAGTCCCATCGTTAACAAAAAAGTTAACGAAAAAGTGAAAACTAATTTAGGTGTGACATCATGTGACATCACCAACCGGACTTTAAAAGTCCGGTTGGATGCTCAAAGTGCAATTTCTCAAAGCTTCATGCTATTCTTAAAATTTAAGCAAACTTTGATACTGATTTTGTAATTTATAAAAAATAAAAGACAAAAACTAATTCATTTTTAAAATATATAATAAGGATATCATTCCATTTATCTAATTCTTGCAAACCCACTAGCCTACTGGTAGTGCGGGAGACAATCTAAATACAGGTCTTAGGGTTCAAATTCTTCCTCAAACTGGATAACTTTAGCTCCGGTCCGACTTCCAGAAAGGACATCTCAAAAAAAAATAAAAAAATTCTTGCAAATTTTTTCCCCCTACCCAGCTTCTCTTAAACTTCGTAACTATCTAAAATTTTCTATAAAAAAGAGAGTTGTTATTGTAACCCATGCTGGCAGCTGTCACAACTATACGACTCGTACAAAAAATAAAAGTTGTATTTAGGTTGTAAAATGGTAAAAGTAAACACTTTTAATAATAAAAAGGCTAAATTATGACACTTGACAGCGCTAATAATCATAATAATGGTAATCAACTGATATCTCCACTCCATCACAATCATTTGTTTATCGGGATTATCTAGATCAACGACCAGGATTGCACTCAGTTGTAAATATAGAAATATCGTGTGTGATAATATCAGATACAATTGGTTCGGCTTCCTTCCGTTTTCATTTTAGGGTTTTTTCTTTATTCTACTCTGTCAAAGTTCTTATCTCTCTTCTTCTTCGCTGCGGACTTTTATTCTTTCTCGTGATTGATCGCTGATCTTCTGAAAAAATCGAAATCGTAAGTTTTCTTTCAAAATCTTTTTTTTCCGCATAATTTGGTGAATGTTTCAATATAGGGTTTACTTATTCACTTTATTGTGAATTTTTTTTTAATATTAGATTTGGTGTCCGACTGACAATCAATGTAAGACTACTCTATAATTTTGGTTAAATTTCGCCGTTGATCTGTGATTGATTTGGTATTACATCAGTTTTTAGGGTTTTAGATCTGAGTCTAGTTTACTTAATATTGGGGTAGAAGAGATTTTTTATGGGTTCTAGAACTGTTAATTGTTCCACTCCCTTAAATTTTATTCAGATCTGATCTGAATTTGTTCGAAAGTTATATATTTGTTAAATAGATATCTATTTTTCTCTTTCGCTGCTGATAAGTTACTACAATGTTTGGTACATCTACATGAATTTTAAGGTGATATATATATATATATATATATATATATATATATATATATATATATATATATATATGAAGTGGTCTTCTTCAAAAAAATATATATTTGAAGTGGTAAATCTAACTACGTTAGTGAGTTAGCTCCCCCTTTCAGGGATCCACGCGGGTCTGCACTCAGGGAATTTGAAATCAATAATTAGATGTTAGCGCTCCCCGTGGGATCAAACCCACCCAGCCAGGGAGGATGCCGCCCTCCTCTGGTGTATATATATATTTTTCATCTAGCATAAAGATATGCTATCTACATCTTTCTTACTCTGCATCTATAGGTAATGGGTATAGAATAGGAGGATCATTGTAATAGAACAAGCAGAAGAACAACTACAATAGTAAAATCTTATCGCAAAAGTTTGGTATTTTCTTGAATTGAGTATTATTATTGAATTATGCTGCTGTTAGATCCAATTTCCCATCTCAACAACTGGCTTTAACTTCATTCTATCCGCAAGGAACCTGGTATTAACATTTGGTTGATCTCTGTTTTCCTCAGTATTGTTTTAAATGAAGGATATTATATTATCTGCTTGTAAATGCTATTATTATCTTCCTAGGATACGTTTGATCCAATTTATTAATAATGAACTTGATCAGGATGGTAAAGTAACAATTCATCTATATTATAGTGTTGGTTTCATTTTATCTGGAGAGGTTTCGTTAATAATGTTCCGCCTGAAGAACGGTTTTCTTTTATAATATCAGTGCCTTTGAAGTTTTACGTAATGAATTGGGTAATGACATTTGCTTGAAGAATTTCTTAATGAATGTAGATATTTGTGGTCATATGCACGGTCTGCTTAAGATTATCCAAAGTTAGAACTGGATGTTGCACAACAATTGTGTAGTTAGTTGTTGAACTGAAGGCTTATTCTCACTGTAAATTGACAGAATAAGAATTCTGCTATGTACATCTTTCATACGCTGTGATTTATAATTGTGTTGTTTGGTGGGTGGGTGGGGGGGGGGGGGGGGTGTGTGTGTGGAAGGGGGCAGAGGATTATTGAATACTAGAACAAGCAGAACCACTACAATATTAAAATCTTTTTCCGAAATTTGGTTTATTTCCCCAAAATCATTGAGTACTTTGATTTCATTCTGTTGTGTTGTTGAAGTCCAATTTTCCATGTTGACAACTGGGTTAACCTCTTTCTGTCTGCGAGTATAACATTTGGTTGATCTATGTTATTCCTCAATATCGTTTTGCCTGAAGATATTATATTATCTGTTTCTAAATGCTATTATTATTTGTCTAGGATATTTTTTTATCTGATTTTATTGGGTTTCAATACCATGAACTATCTGGAGTTTATTCGTTAATAATGCTCTGCCTGAAGAATATTCTTGTTTTATAATATTGCAGATACAATTGTCATTTATTTCGTTACCAAATGGCTTTGGATTTTTATGTAATGAATTGGGTGATGGCATTCTTTTGAATACTTTTATTAATGCGTGTATATACTATGTTCGTATTGCATATTTGTCTTGGGTGCACGGTCTGCTTTAAATATTCGAAAGTTAAATTGGATGTGGCACAAGAATCGTGTAGTTAGTCAATGACCTGAAAGTTTATTCTCACTGTAAATTGTCAGAATAAGAATTCTGCTATATATCTTTCTTACGCTGTGATTTATAATGGGTATTGGGGGTGGGGCTTTAAATAATAGAACAGTTGGGGGGGGGGGGGGTTATTGAATAATAGAACAAGCAGAAGAACTACAATATTAAAGTCTATCCAAAATTCGTTGTGATTCCCAAAATCATCGAGTACTTGGATTGAATTTTTCATTCTGTTGTGTTGTTGAAATCAGATTTTCCATCTTGACAACTGGGTTTAACCTCTTTCTGTCTGCATGTATAACATTTGGTTGACTGTGTTATTCCTCAATATTGTTTTGCCTGAAGATATTATATTATCTGTTTCTAAATGCTATTATTATTTGTCTAGGGTATTTTTTTAATCCGATTTTATCGAGTTTCAATACCATGAACTATCTGGAGAGGTTTATTCATTAATAATGCTATCCATGAAGAATATTTTTGTTTTATAATATTGCAGATCCCATAGTCATTTATTTAATTACCAAATGGCTTTGGATTTTTAAGTAATGAATTGGGTGATGGCATTCGTTTGAATAATTTTATTAATGCGTGTATGTACTATGTTTGTATTACATATTTGTCTTGGGTGCACGGTTTGCTTTAAATATTCGAAATTTAAATTGGATGTGGCACAAGAATTGTGTAGGTAGTCATTGACCTAAAAGTTTATTCTCACTTTGAATTGTCAGAACATGGCAATGGAAGTCACCCAAATCCTCTTGAATGCTCAAGCGGTTGATGGAGCCATCCGAAAGCATGCAGAAGACAGTCTGAAACAATTCCAAGAGCAGAACCTCCCTGGTTTTCTGCTTTCCCTATCTGGCGAGTTGGCAAACAATGACAAACCTGTGGATAGCCGGAAACTAGCAGGTCTAATTCTTAAAAACAGTTTAGACGCAAAGGAGCAACATAGAAAAAATGAGCTTGTTCAGAGATGGCTCAACTTAGATGCTTCGGTTAAGGCGCAAGTTAAAGCTTGCCTGCTTCAGACCCTCTCTTCTCCTGTTCCTGATGCTCGGTCTACTGCTTCACAAGTAATTGCTAAGATTGCAGGCATTGAAGTGTCACACAAGCAGTGGCCTGAGCTCATAGGCTGTCTTTTGTCGAGCATTCAGCAGCCTCAGTATCACGTGAAGCAGGCATCACTTGAAACTCTTGGTTATTTGTGCGAGGAAGTTCCTCCACAAGCTCTCGACCAAGACCAAGTAAATAAGATTCTTACTGCTGTTGTTCAGGGCATGAGTACTTCGGAGGGGAATGTTGACGTGAGGTTGGCTGCGACCCGGGCACTTTATAATGCATTGGGTTTTGCTCTGGCAAACTTCACAAATGATATGGAAAGGGACTACATCATGAGAGTTGTTTGTGAAGCAACTCTTTCCCAGGAGTTGAAGATGAGACAGGCAGCATTTGAATGCTTGGTCTCCATCTCTTCCATGTACTATGAGAAGTTGACATCTTACATGCAAGATATATTCAATATCACAGCGAAAGCTGTGAGGGAGGATGAGGAGCCTGTTGCCCTTCAGGCAGTAGAGTTTTGGAGCTCAGTCTGTGACGAGGAGATTGATATTTTAGATGATTATGGGGGTGATTTTACTGCTGATTCCGATATTCCTTGTTTCTATTTCATTAAGCAGGCACTCCCTGCTTTGGTTCCTATGCTATTGGAAACACTCCTCAAGCAAGAAGAGGACCAAGATCAAGATGAAGGGGCTTGGAATATTGCAATGGCTGGTGGAACATGCTTGGGTTTGGTGGCGAGGACGGTTGGAGATGACATAGTCCCCCTTGTGATGCCTTTCATAGAAGAGAACATAACGAAACCGGATTGGAGGCAGAGAGAAGCAGCAACGTTTGCCTTTGGTTCTATTTTGGAAGGTCCATCTCCAGACAAGTTAACTCCTATTGTCAATGTGGCATTAAACTTTATGCTTACTGCACTGATGAAGGATCCGAATAACCACGTCAAGGACACCACTGCTTGGACTCTGGGTAGAATATTTGAGTTTCTTCATGGATCAACTGTGGAGACACCTGTTATAACCAATGAGAACTGCCAACAAATCCTCACTGTTCTTCTCCAGAGCATGAAAGATGTGCCGAATGTTGCTGAAAAGGCATGTGGTGCTCTTTATTTCCTGGCTCAAGGGTACGAGGATGTGGGATCAGCCTCACCATTGTCCCCTTTCATTCAGGACATCATACAGGCCCTCCTCACTGTTACCCACAGGGAAGATGCTGGAGAGTCACGTCTAAGGACTTCAGCATATGAGACTTTGAATGAAGTGGTGAGGTGTTCAACTGATGAGACTGCACCTACAGTGGTGCAATTGGTTCCAGTAATCATGATGGAGCTCCACAAGACTCTCGAGGCACAGAAACTGTCTTCTGATGAGAGGGAGAAGCAGAACGAAGTTCAAGGTCTTCTTTGTGGGTGCTTGCAGGTTATTATTCAGAAGTTGGGTTCAACCGAGCCGACAAAGTATATGCTCATGCAATACGCAGATCAAATGATGGATCTTTTCTTAAGGGTTTTTGCTTGCAGAAATGCCACAGTGCACGAAGAGGCTATGCTGGCCATTGGAGCCCTTGCATATGCTGCTGGACCAAACTTCTTGAAATACATGCAAGGATTTTATCCCTATTTGGAAATGGGCCTTCAGAACTTTGAGGAGTATCAGGTCTGTGCTATCACGGTTGGAGTCGTTGGAGATCTCTGCAGGGCATTGGAGGAGAAGGTACTGCCCTTCTGCGATGGTATTATGACACAACTCCTCAAGGATCTTTCTAGCAATCAGTTGCACCGGTCTGTGAAGCCACCAATATTCTCATGTTTTGGTGATATAGCTTTGGCAGTAGGAGAGAACTTTGAGAAGTACTTGATCTATGCCATGCCTATGCTCCAGAGTGCTGCAGAAGTATCTGCCCATGCTGCAACTAATGATGATGAGATGATCGAGTACACCAATCAACTGAGGAACGGCATCTTGGAAGCCTATTCTGGAATATTCCAAGGCTTTAAGAACTCACCAAAGACCCAGCTTCTGATGCCTTATGCTCCACACATTCTTCAGTTCCTGGATAGTTTGTACATGATCAAGGACATGTTAGTTCTCAAATTGATCTCCTCTTTATTTACTGTTTAGAACAATGTTTATGTTCTTATTTACTTACATTTGGTTATTATCAGGGATGATGTTGTGACAAAGACTGCAATTGGGGTCCTTGGGGACCTGGCTGATACACTTGGCAGCAATGCAGGCCCTCTGATCAATCAATCAGTTTCAAGCAAAGAGTTCTTGGAAGAATGTTTGCAATCAGATGATCATATGATCAAAGAGTCGGCTGATTGGGCTAAGTTGGCAGTCAGCCGGGCTGTATCTGGCTGATGAGTTTGTTTTGCTGGCATTATAGGAGAGTATGCATTCATTTGGGTCGTGTCGAGTCAAGTCAAAGGTACGTGATTGCATTTGAGCGTCTGTCGGTCGGTCATCACAATTCAAAGTGTTCCCTTTCTCGGTGGATGGGGTCGTCTTCAAGTCTTGTATCAGCACCATGGTGTCAGTCGGTTTCCTTTAGTTAATGAAGAAAAGTGGGTGATTGGGGACCTGCCTCTGCTAACCTTCAGAGAGTGCTGAAAGGGACTCTCCCCTTCAATAAGTATGTATATTGGGGGGACTCGTTATCATTGTCCATGCTGTCCCATGGCACTCTGACCGTCTTTTACCATCATTGGTTCTGCTCAAAATTTCATTTCATTAGTGAACCTTGATGTTGCTGTCCTTTCTTCGAGCACTGAGAGTTGGACATCAGTCGTTTTGAACCAGTGGGCACCTTAAAGCAATGTGGAACAGAGTAATTTCTCCCTGGGAAATTCATTCGAGTCTCAGCATGCACCCCCATCAGCAAAGCTTTGACCGATACAATTGTCATGCGAACCGTTGCTACTCAAGACACCCTGCATATTTTTTCTTCTAATAAACATTTTCATCTCTTGGTTTTGTAATGGCATTGTTTTCTTTAATGTCCGTCTGTTTGCATTTCACCTCCTATAGAAGAAGCTACTGTAAGTGGTTTCAGAGTATGGATTTTGCTCATATGTAATCAGGTTTTATATGTTGCATGAGTCTTAAGTATATCATTATTTATATTCGTGCATGATTCTGTTAGTGCAGTCTGCAACTCTGTTACTCGACTGTGCTGCATATAGGCTATCAATGGGCTGAATAAAATTTGTTCTCTTCTCACCCCCCCCCCCCCCCCCCCCCCCCCCCCCCCCCCTCCTTCCTTTGTTAATTTTGGTAAATATATTATCATTTGTGTGTCGTTTCCAACTCATTGTTGACCTGGTTACTACTGTCGTTATTTAGTCTCTCCCTAAATTAGAAGCTATATCATCATGGTCCACTGGTAGAGGTCTATCTTATCCAGACCTAACTATTGTCATTTGTTAGTATGTTTATTTTTATTCAGTGCCAGTTGACGAGAAATTGTGCCATATATAGTTATGTTCAGGATTACACAGTAACAATGAGAACTACTGGCTGTCTGCTTAAGAAAAGGTGCAGATAAGAAGGGATCTTTCTGTTGCAACATTATTTTTCCTGTAAGTAAATTGATCTGCATTAATTTTCTTGTAAGTAAATGATCTGTGTTATTTTCCTGCAAGTATATTGACCTGTTTGTCTAAATAGATTGTTTTGTCTAGGTATCCTGCTTATAAATTTATAAATAGGCACTATAAATGGATTCGTGGACAGCTGAGGAAGACTTTTGGATGTGGAGCAAAACCTAAATGTTTGGTTTTTGCTGTGAGCAATTGTTTAGCTGGGTTGAAATAATCTGAATGTTCTGGTGGGAGGGGTACAGCCTGTAGGCACCAGGCAGAGTGCAGTTTGCATGAATCTTCTTCCAGCCTTGAGTATTTTTTTCCTTCTATTCATACGCGTTCCAACCTGAGTCCAGTTGTTTATAGTGTCTGATACTAGTTATAAGTGTATGTAGTGGATTTTGTCAGTTTTGTGTGTTTCAAATGGATTCTGTTCTGCGTTTAGGTCTGGTCCTGTATGTACCTTTTAATGCAACATGGAGGATGAGTTACAAGCAGTATTGTTTTTTGGTATTATATTTACCTGCTACTGCTGGTATTTTACATTTACATCGTATGCTGTTAGAAATTGACCCAAGGTTTGCAAATTTATGGAAGATTATGGCGAGTCGAGGTTTGCAAATTTATGGAAGATTATGGCCAGTGCTGGACTTCTTGTTCTTAATTACATAACATTCCACGAAGAATGTGGCAAGGGTTTGATGCCTCCAAAGGACTCGTTGCTACAATGTTTGTTGAGCACCCTCTGGATCCTTGGGAGATCCGCCCCTGAACCAAAGGGCAATCTATTGCTCACCAGGATAACCAACAAACGTACATTGATGAGCTCTAGCTTAATCAAATCCAAACATCAAATATAGCATGCAAAGAACTTAAGTGCATGGTACCAACTTTTACTAATTGACAAATGACAATCCATTTTTATAGATCTAGCCTTAAACATTAAAAATCAAGCATCACATACAACATCATAGGTAATTACTTTTAAATTATTTTTATCGTCCGTGTCCAATTCGGTGATGACAATGTATGCAAGCGGAGGCATGTCAGACAAACTGTATTCGATGAGATCCCTAACAGAGACGTCGGGCAAGATGGGTGTGCTAGAAAGGCCTTGAAGATGGCTTACTAAACGTTGGATTCTAAGAATTTCAATCATAACACCATCCCTCACTGCTATACTTACCAGTTGCAGCCATGGAGGCCTAATTGTCCAAGGATTGAACTATCTCAACTCTATGAGTGCCAAGAACGGCGTCGAGCCGAGCTTGGATCACTAAATTTGTGTTGTCGATACGATCGGAAGAGTGGGGGAGGTTGAAAATAACTTTTACATGAGATGCCTTTAGAGTTGAATTCGGTTGCGTGGGCTACTCTTCTCAATGCTTGTTTGATTCATGGGAACGACGAGATCGGTAGCATCGCAACAGACGCTAGGAGCTACGTACTTCGATTGCAGGGATTTGCAGGGAGAATTGCGAAGTTGGGGATGATTCGTGGTTTGATGGAGGAGATGGATTTGAGGAAGAAGCCTGGTTGCAGTTGGGTGGTTGAGACTTGAGAATTTTGTCCTCTCAGACACTAAGAATGAGTTATGGCATTCACAGTTTTCCTTACCCTGCACAAAGTTTTTGAGTCCAGCGGAGATGGTTTTTGTTCGGTCTCTCTCGTTTAATTTCTCTCTTTATTGTTTATTCTTTATACGGATACATTATTCTTTTCCCTTTTTGCTTACTCTCTCTCATTCTATTTTTTTCACGGATGTAATCTGAGGCATTTTTAAAATATAATCCAACAGATACAGATGATAATGCGTGGACAAAATAGGAAGAAGAGAATCTGATCCCACATCATTTTTTTTTAAGACAAATGTTAAAGCCACCCCATTTTACTAAGGGCCACCAACTTAAAACTTTAAAAAAAAATTATAAATTTGCCATTTTGAAAACACTAAGGGCCACTAAGTTAGAATGTAACAGTGACTGCAGGACTTGCCTGCAGTCCAAAGTGAAGACAGGACTGCAGTACTTGCCTGCAGTTCTCGATTGACAGAAGCTTTTCTCTATTTTTTTTTAAAACTTTCAACCTACAGTGACTGCAGGGTTTGCCTGCAGTCTAAAGTGAAGACAGGACTGCAGTGCTTGTCTGCAGTCCTCGATTGACAGAAATTTTTTTTTCACAAATTTTAAAACTTACAGTGACTGCAGGACTCGCCTGCAGTCCAAAGTGAATACATGACTGCAGTGCTTGCTTGCAGTCCTCGATTGACAGAAGCGGAGAGAGGAAGGTGAGGGGGAGGGGAGGGGTACGAACGGGAGAGGGGGGGTGTCGGCTGGAGGGGTACGAATGGGGGGGGGGGGGGGGGGAAGAGGGGGGGGGGGAGAGGGCGGGGGGACGAGCGGAGAGAGAGAGAGAGAGAGAGAGAGAGAGAGAGAGAGAGGTGATGGGGGCTTTGAGGGGAACGAACGAGAGGGAAGGGGGAGGTTTTTTGGGTGGCCCTTAGTAAACTTGTTCAATTTAGGTTGCTCTTAGTAAAAATAATAGTAAGTCATGGTTGCCCTTATTAGAATGGTTGCCCTTAGTAAAGAGGGGATGGCCTTTAACATTTGCCTTTTTTTAATATATACTAGTAAATGTACGTGTTTTGCACGTATGATAACGTATAATAAGAATATTATCCAATTATAGTCAAATATCTCTTTTAAACTCATGTGGTTAAGGTGGGAGATATTCTTCTTATTCGGTTGAGCTCGATTTCCCATGTTAAACATATATAACAAATATAAACTTTATTCAACAATTTTTTGTACATAATTTAAATTTTTTTTAAAATTAAATAGTTAATGATATACACACGGTTTAGACGATTCAATATTGAGTGATTTTGAAACCCCCCCTATATATACTAGTAAATGCACATGCTTTGCACGTATAATAACATATAATAAGAATATTATCCAATTATAGTTAAATATTTCTTCTAACTCATGTGGTTGAGATGAGAGAAAATTTTCTTGTTTGTTTGAGTTCGATTCCACATGTTGAATGTATATAACAAATTTAAGCTTTTTTCAACAATTTTTTTACATAATTTTTTTATTTTTTTAAATAAAATGGATCATGATATACATACGACTTAGACGGCTCACTTTTGAGCCATTTTGAAGCCTCATTATATAGTGAAATATATATATATATATATATATATATATATATATATATATATATATGTACAGTATAGAATGTCTAAAAACTCACTACATATACAGTGTTTTTCTCCTCTTTATATATATATATATATATATATATATATATATATATATATATATATATATATACAGTATAGAATGTCTAAAAACTCACTACATATACAGTGTTTTTCTCCTCTTTATATATATATATGTACAGTATAGAATGTCTAAAAACTCACTATATATATATGTACAGTATAGAATGTCTAAAAACTCACTACATATACAGTGTTTTTCTCCTCTTTATATATATATATATATATATATATATATATATATATATATATATATATATATATATATATATATATATAAAGAGGAGAAAAACACTGTATATGTAGTGAGTTTTTAGACATTCTATACTGTACATATATATATATATATATATATATAGGAGAAAAACACTCTATGTGGAGTGAGTTTTTAAACATTCTACACTGATTCTCGTTGCACATAAGCACCCAACAAGTCTACACGCTGCATCACCTACATATATCCTCAAGCTCTCTCAATTCTGCAATATAGATCAATAAATCTCTAAAGCTATACGGATGGCTTCCACGCGCTGAACACAAAAATGACGGTAGGTGTGCACAAAGGGGTTCACTCGGGGCTAAAGGGCTCGCCAATGATATTCCCAAATGCTGCGACATGTAGCAAGGGGCCGACAAGTTTACAGGTGGGGGCAGATCCTGGTACGGGGGAGCAGTTGTGTCTCACAATGTATAAAGAGAAGGGCATAACGCCATTGGAAGACATAGGAGACAGACCACATAGTAAGTCGTGGGCAAAGCTTTGTCGCCCTGCGACATATAGTTCTAATGGCCTGATACAGTTTGTTGAGCCGACTAAGGTCGGGTCCGGGATACGTGCTACCTTTTCAGAGGAGAAACTGATGGAGACATGGGAGTATTGGTGCAACACAGTGGTTCTTTATGTGCTTGGAAATAGGCCTTTCTACGACCAAATTCAAGCATATGCCTATCGGGTATGACGGCTGAAGGGCAGTATGGAGTTTTTTCCAAGGGAAAATGGATTCTATTATGTGCGATTTGGGACGCAGGAGGATATGGAGCAAATTTTGTAGGGCGGCCCATGGACATTTGACGGTCGACTTATAATCATGAAGGAATGGATGACACGGTCCTAGTATGATCGAAAAGTACATCATTCAGTACCAACATGGATCCGGTTCCCGGAACTCCCTATTATGTACTAGAGTATTCCATTAATGACGAGACTGGCTAGCCTAATAGGACGACCTATGAAAGCGGATGATGTGACCACGATGAGATCGAGGCTGGGATATGCCAGAGTTTTCGTGGAGATAGAAGCAGGTAAGGAACTCCTTTCCATGTTGAATATGAGATTCCATCTAGAGAGGTCTTTAGCAAAATATGGAATTGAATGGGTTCCACTCGTGTGCCAATTTTGTAAGTGCTTTGGACATCCACCCAAACTTTGTAAGAGCAAAAGGGATGCTACAACGGAGACTGCAGCTGAAACAGGAGGTGGGGATGGAGTGCTAATGCCTACGCATGTTGGTAACCCTGAGACTCATCGGGTAGAGAGCTACTGAAACGACTAAGGAGATGGAGGTTGTCACGACCCGCACCCTAGAGTAAGGGCACGAGAACGTAACAACGCCCAGCCTACGCCGCAGTGTCGGCGGTAGAACGCTGTCCTAGGTCTCATGCATCTAACAATATAAGGATAAACAGTTTATACTCTCCGAATGAGGATGACATAGCAGAATGTAACTCAATCACATCTAAGGTAGAGTATAAAGGAAGATAGATAGAACATGAAATCCAAAAGAGATACAGCAGATAGAAGTCTAAGTGTCTAAGATACACAAACCCAGAAATACATCTCAAAGCTCAAATACAGTAATCCATAAATACAACTCAAGACAACTGAAAATAAACTATGAGCAAAACCCTAGCTATCTATACAACCTCTACTGTGTCTCCTGTAGGCTAGCAGGCAACCTCCAAGCTATCTGTAAAATTTATCAACAGGTCCAGTCAGGACAGGAGCGAGCACAATACATCTCAACAGTTCATAGCAGGTTAGAAAATATAATCATGCAGTAAAGTAAGATACAGGTACTGAAAGAAATGCAGTATGTAAACAGAGAGAGAGCTGTAATAGAAATATCTACTATAAATAGAGACTAACAGTGGCTAGTGAGTCAGAGTACAATATAGACATGTAAATGGCATAGGAGATTCTGATGAGACACTATGAAAAGATTCTGATGAGATACTACTTGGGTATTATTCACATGTCTACTTCTACTCCCCCGTACCCCCAATCAATACACAAGGATCCAACCAGGTTATGTTATGATTCCATGCAAAGGCCCCCGAAGGGTGATACATGGATGTCCCATAAATGGAGATTCTAGGAGATTCTAGTATACCCAGTAAATGGAATAAGGATTCAAGGAGACTCTGTGATCATAAGAGTATATGTCACAAGTGATCAATGAACCAATAAAGCATAGTGATACGCCATGTAAGTGAAACGCACAGAACATGTAGTACCCGATGCTCCCTAAGGATAACATCTCAAGAAGGGATCTATATAGTACCAATCCGTGTGACCAACGTGACAGTAACAAGTAAAGTAATTTAAAGCAGGAAAATAATTCTAAACATGATATGAAATGATCAGAGAATGTACTCGCCTGATAACCTGAACAGCTGATAAGTATAGGGGGTCCAACTGAAGCCACAGAGTCCTATTTAAAGCAACCCAGGTTACAAGGTGTTCAAGTTGTAATAAATAAATCTCTACAAGCAATCTATATTATCCTAGGTTCTTCTAAGTCAAAACAACTCTAGGTCAACTCCGGCCAATAATCTAGTCAAACTAGGTCAAGTGTTGACTTACATTTGACTTTGGGTCAACTGGTCAACTCTGGTCAAACAGGGTCAATTCTAGTCTAATTATTAAAGATATAAAGTGCACTTCGTTATTTGTACGTCGAAACTTACGACACGCAAATCGAGATATGAAGATCAACGGTAAAGTTGATAATCTTATTATAGTGATCCACGTATCCATCTTGTCAATTTCAGCGATGTGAGATCACTGGAATTGACTGAGCTCAGTTTCGTTGTACTAATCTCGAAATACGAACATTATAAGAATTAATTATTAGTAAATTATAAAAAGGTTAAACTCAGAGAAATTATCAACAAATATTGTCGGACGATGAAATAAACATCGCCAACGTGTCCAGAATGGTCAAATTAGCTAGGATAGCCTACCCATCGGTCCATTTTGGATACAAGGGCAAAAAGTAATTTTGGGTCAAAAACGGTATCCGTGTCGGAGTCGTTTTGCACCGAAAAAATGTACAAGAAAACAAGTCTATAAAATATAACAAATTATATGTCCATGAAACCAGAATGACGATACGAACCCAACTGTATATCCAGAATTGGATTTCGTTGACCCGATCTCAATTTGGTCCGTTGACCAGAACTTAGAATTCCGGTTTGCACGAAAATATGTGCCGGAGCCAACGTTCTCAAAACTCAGCAAACTACATGTCAACGAGTCCAGAAAGACGATACGAACTCAACGATATATCCGGAATTGGATTCCGATGAGCCGATCTCAAAATGACCCGTTGACCCGGATATTGGTATCCGACTTGCACCAAAATGCGTGCCGGATTCAATGTCCACCAAAACCTAGCAAATTATATGTCAACGAGTCCAGAATGACGATACAAACTTAACGGTATATCCGGAATTGGATTGCGATGAGCCGACGTCAAAAGTCCCGTTGACCTGGACTGTGGGACCCACTTTGTACCGAAAAACGTGCCAGGGCCCACGTCCTCCAAATCTAATAAATTTTATATGAAAACATGCCAGAACGACGCCACGAGTCTACTGGTGGTGTCATAAATGAAATCTGGAGTCCCGTGTTCAAAAATATAATTTTACAAGTTGGAAATTACGAATTCGGACGACCAACTTTGGCGTCGAATTCAACCAATCAAACAAGCTCACAATAAAACAAAACTGGAGGGGTAGCAAGAGGGTTATACCAGCTTCGCACAGAAACTGGTAGCACGCCAAACAGAGTTGCGGTGGAGGAGGTACAAGCTGACGAAGTTGACCCCGTAAAACTGTCCAAAAATTAATACAATTTAAACGGTCAACTTGGTGGCCGATTTTGATGTATCAAACGATAAAATCAACGGATGAAAATTGATAGGAGTGAAGGTGGATATACCAAGATTGTGACGGAGCGAAGAAATTGCCGATCCAACGGTCGAATTTCTCGAAAATCGCACGCGAAGTTGCTGCGACGGGGCGCCAAAACGGACTTGATTTCGCGCGCGTCACGACGGAACTTCGTACGAAACGCACGAATCGCCTCGGCGGCGCGTCCCGAAGGACGGTGGCTGCCACGGAAAGACAGTCTAGTATTCGCCGGAGAGGAGGGGCCGCCCATGGCGGCACGTGGTCGGCGACGACGGCCGCCGTGGCCGCTGCTACTGCCGCGCATGCTGTTGCTGTGCGCGAGGGGTTGCTGGCCGCTGTCGTCGGTGGCCGTGCGGCCTGGCCTGGCCTGGCCCGGCGACGACGGGGGCTGCGTGGCCTCGACGACGGTCGGGCGGCGGTGCTGGACAGTGGAGGTGGTGGCGGAATGGTGGAATGGAGGATGATGATGGTGGTGATGATGTATGAAGAAGGAGGAGGAGAGGAGCTCGGTGGTGTTGGTGTGGTGGTGGCCGACGACGCCTGCCAGGGAGGAGAAGGAGTTGTTGAGCTCGGGCATGGGAGGGGGTCGGCTACTTGAGGTTGCTGTTGTTTTGTGATGTGTAGAAATTTAGAAGGAGAGAGAAAGAGAGTAATAATTGAGAGTGGGAAAATTAATGGAGGAGAGAGAGGAAAAAGTGATTCCTCAATGTTAGGGCCGGCTAATATGGAGGGGGTGTATTGATATTGGATGTGGGAAATTGGATGGCTAGGATTAATTAGGAGAATCAAAAGTCTAGGGTTAAATATAGCTAAAATTAGGTCATTCCAAGGGATTTCAATCAACAGAAATTTCTAATAAATATTAAAAATAGGTAGAATGAGTATTTAGTATTTTTCAAGGGTAATGAGGCTGAGGGTGATGGTGATGGAGAGTAACATGGAGCTGGGGCTGGGTTCAGTCAAGCCGAGTTGGATCAAAACCGGACATTGCGAAATAATCGAATAAAAATAGGTGTTGATGATCATGAGTAAATAAGTAGCACATGGGAATTTCAATAAATTGGATACAAGTGATATGCGGACAGTAGTCTCAATGTGGGCCATGTCCATATTTGGGGTTAACAGGTTTTGGTCGATAGGGTACCCACAAATCAAGTTGGAAAAATGAATGTGATACCGTGGGATGAAATAAAATCGGGTCACGTGTCAGGAAAGTTGTGCGAAGCTAATGGAGCACAAAATGGTGTGTCTGAGTGGGACACGAAGGTAATTAGTGAAGAGTGTCTCGAGTAGATCATGCATGAGAAGTTGGTTTCATGAAAATGACTGGTCTGGTGCTCCCAAATTAAAAGTCACGGTAACGTGCTAATAATGTTCAAGGAAAAGAGTCCGAAAAATAATTAATAATCAAATAGTCTAAATCGACCCGAAGTTGTGTGAAGCAGAAAGAGTACAAGGGAACAAGTTTGGATGTGACATTATATACCATCTTGAAGGTAATCCTGTCCACTACAAAACTCGTGAAGAAGGTTTCCAGAGTTGAACATCCCTGACACTCCAAATATCAAAGGCACGGAAAAGTACATCTAAGATAATAAATAGAATAATTTATTTATTGAAATTAAAATCAAACAGAAAATAAAATGAAAAAAAATCAAACCGAAATTCAGGGTGCTCACAGAGGTGAAGGTTGACAATGGGATCGAGACGGACATGAGTGCTGGGTGACATAGCAGATTCCGGAAGGGTAGGTAGAAGCTAATATGTCACACGTGTATTGCTCCCAAGAGATTCCTCCTGATAGCAGATCGCTTATGGTGTTTAATAACAGATGGGGGAAAACAATGCTTCGAGCGAACAACGGAGGGCATGGTAGGGTAACCACTAGACGGATGGTGGCGTACAGCAGAAAAGGGGGTAAAGGAGCCTATTACCTTCTGGACACTTGGAATAAGATCTTCGTAGGCCTCTAAGTGACCTGACTATCTGGTTTTGTAAGTTAGTTCAGAGATGTTGAATAGTGAAGATATGAAAGATACTTGAACTCTATTGTATTTTAAGAGAAGTTTGAAAATGAGGGAAAGATGCACATAAGAAGACGTAGATAGTCTCTATGACCTGCATCCTAGTGATCACCGGCAGAGGCATTCCACTATCATATCATAGAAGTTGAGTGAATGAGATCCTCACAGCCACCCAAACCCTAAGTCTAGGTCCCCAGACTGCGTTTTGATACAAGTTAAGAGAAGGGTAAGTTTAATCCAGGTTAAGAAAGACAACCTTCCCTCAAGGGCTCTCTCTTGGTTGTTGCAATTGGATGATTAAATATTTGCTTACCTTCCAAAATGGGTTATCCCGCTCTTACCTTGTTGCCAAACATTGCTAAAAGATGTATCCCATGCTCACACATGCTCCAACTTCTAAAAGACTTTTATATCAACAAGCATCTCACAGGTTGGAAATAAATTTACTCGTAGGCTAACAGGCAAGTGGCTGTTGTAGGTTTTCTATTGGCAAAAGAACCTTTCATCCTCTCCCATTATCTTTCTATATGTCCTACTGGTACATATGATTTACGTACTCAAAATAAAAAATAGTAACAAATCAAAGAATCTTCATTAAATTACCGTCTTTTTGTTTTTCTTGTCAATCATGCCCATAGAAAAAGAAACAATTCACAAAGTAATCATTGAGTAATCAGATTTGGTATATATGGTCTAGGAGAAACATAAATATCAAAATTATTTATTACACTATTACAAACCAATCATACCATTAAATATGGATTTGTCATTTCTTTACTCTTTGGCATAATGTGTCATAGAAAGAAATACAATTTCCTATAGAAAATTGTATTATCATACCTCTTCGTCCAGACTCTTTGTAATCTAAAAAAAGTTGGAGGATGCTCCTTGGTTGCATGAGCTTAAATTGCAATCCAATGAGCTTAAATTGCAATCAAAAATGTGTCTACATACCTGCCAACTGGCCTCTTAGATTTTTATGTTATGACCTCTCATACTCACAGCTACATTGGTTAGAAATTTGAAACCAATATTGAGGGTTGACATCAGGTCCAGCAACAGATCATAAATATTTGTCAAATCTTGTATGTAGCTTTCTTATGCTCCATAGCATACCCTATTCTGATGGAAAAAGACTTGGATGATAATGAGTCATACCATTAAATAAAATAGCACTGGATGACATCAATTGAGGCAACAATACAAAAAGTTGCAAGATTTAAATATCAAATATGAAAATTAAGCAAACTACTAAATTTACCACTCTTGGGTATGTACACATATAAAGGTAATAGGAGCACAAATTTGTGTCACCTTCTGTACAAGAGAAAAAAATGATCATAGTGAAAGCAGTGATGAAATCCAGTTCCTAATGACACGACTCCAACAGTAGCAAATGCTTGGCCTATTTCATAAAAGAAGTTGGACCCTTGAGTAGGCAAACTCTGCCAATCTGTATGCCTAACAACAAAGTCATCGCCAAGATATATAAAAGTGATATCATACTAACATGAACTAATAAATGTCATTGTTATGGTCATGCATAATTGATTGATGAAAGAAACCTTATGGATATTTAACATAAAAAGAAACCATATTAATACCATTTATGTTGCATTTCATGTTAACTCACAAGAGATGAAAAAGAAATTATATGGTAAAGAAACTTGTGTTTACATGTCAGACAACAGGGTAGGGCAACAAAAGAAAAAAGGAAAAAGGACACACATTCATAGTAGCTAGAGGTCGTTTTAATTCTTGATAAGACTAGGAAATTGTTTACATTCGTTTAGATATGTTGAGTAAAAATTAATAAATGCACCAGGTAGCAGTTGCACATATAGTTGAAGGTGTTGCTAGGACTATAGTGCATATTAATGAATGAGGATAGACGTAGCAAAAAGATATTGTAGTTTCAGATGTAATAAAGAAGATGACACTCAATAAGCTGTATGGAAGAAATAATTCATGTTCTTCACCCAATTTAATGAGGGTGCCAAGATCGAGCGAAGGGACTGTTTGGTTTACCGAAGTGTATGGAAGTGCGAAAGTGTGAAATCAGAATTTTGTGTACGCATTAGGGCATTGGGGCGGTTTTGATCAATGAAGTGTATGGAAGTGCAAAAGTGTGAAATCAGAATTTTGAGTATGCATCTTATGCGTGCACACATGTATTTATACTTTTTTCATTTGGATGGGTTGAAGAACTGCAGTGTGGAAGTGATAATTCATGAATATGTGTCACTACCACATTTCTAAATAGGGATATTTTTGTTATTTTGATATTATTTAAATTTTGTGAATAATTGTTATAATTATATATGTTATTGATTGATAAATGTCACGCCCCAGTTCCAAAATACTTGGGAACCCAAGGCATGAGCATGCCGGCTATACGGTTAGAATAAGTATTCCCAATTTAATAGACTTATCCTAATCTAGTACACTGTAAAGTAAACTAAATCTACCTATCTCAACTATGTCTCAATCCACAATAATGAACAAAATCAAGAACAAATAATATATGTCATAGTCTGCAGCTAATTAGCATATATGTTTGGAATGGACCCGAAAAATAATAGAGGTCCAGTAAAGCTAGGATAGGACAGCAAAGACAGAAATAAATGGTACAAATGACGCAAAAGTGATAATAAGAAACAATTACAACAATACCTGAATCCTATATAACACATCACGATAACTTCATGCCATAAATCCAACTAATATCTAGAGAGATCACCAGGTCCTCAGAGGGACGTAACAAGATACAACAATTAGCCACAATTGTTTGCCATTGATTGTAAAAGTACAGAACAATTATCGGAGGACTGAACTTAGACTCACAATACAAACTCGCTTGTACAAAGAAAGCCTAGGGACGAAAACCTAGGTACAGCAATCTAAGTACAATTGTTTATTTTAGATTCTGGGGGGTGACGATAGAGGCTCGGGAAGGCGACGACAGCCCTGCTTACTCCTTGGACGATCGGTATGCAGCCTTGGCTCCTTGTGAAAAGATGGTTGGTGTTGACGAAGAAATGCTCTTTTTTGCTCCTCTGTTGCTCTCCTGGCTTCTCTCTCTCTCTCTGTGTATTTTCTCTCTGATTATTGGGGGGGGGTCTCTCTCTCTGTATATCTCCTCTCTGACCGTGTGTGTCTTGCAAGGGAATGACACCCTGCTATTTATAATAGTAGGGAAGCATCATTAGGGTTTAGCTGATTACCCATTCTAAAAGTGGCGGCGGCCTGATGTTTAATCAATCTAGACCATTCGTTCTAGGCATGAAGGATCTGGGCCATAAATGGGGGTAGCACTAAATCTTTTGAATTAATGCTGATTGCTTTAAATCTTCATGATTGATTGTGTAGCTTGGATCTCCCACCACGTGTCCCATTGGTTCGATTAGGAATGATATGACCTGATCCCATTAATTATGAGAATATGGTCATTGGGATCTGGTAAATCTTTACATCTCATAATCATCTTTGCTGCCAGCTGTCATCGAATTTCTGCCACGTGTCTTGATGATAGACTCTGCCAAAGCCGCATGACATCCATGAACCGCATGAGACAGCGTCTCGGTGAACCGCATAGGTATAGCATTTGCGAGCCGCATGAGATGGTTCCTTGGTGAACCGTATGAGGGTAACAACTGCGAGCCGCATGAGATGGCTTTTTGATGAGCCGCAGGAAGACGATCTTTGCCAGCCGTATGAAGCTGTTCTTCACTGGAGCCGCATGGGAGTAGCCACGTGTCAATCTCGAATCACGTCAGAGATTTTCTCCTATTTCCCAAGAGTCTGTCATTATGGCAGGGCCATTATGATACTTTATGTCAGAGCCGTCAGCTGTCAAATCATGACAGAGCATTAAATAGGCAGACTGCTCGATGGCCAGCTGTGTGAAGGGGTTTTCGTGGGTACATGTGGCATTGAGCCGCATATCTTTGTGAGCCGTATGTATCTTTGAACCACATGCGGCTAGTGGACTCTTTGAACCGCAGGACTGTCTCTATGCAAGCCGCATGGACTCTTTTGTCCGAGCCGCATGAGACTAAGAGTCTCTCTGAACCGCATGGGACTGCTTCTGTATGAGCCGCATGGGGTTCTCCTGATCTGAGCCGCATAGATCATCATTCTGATATTTTCCATGCTTCTACAAGACCCCCTTCAAAGTTTTTAATTTGCAAAATTGAAATACTTTGAATAAAAAGCATGGCCTTTGTTGACCGCATAGATGGTACAGCTGCATAGATTTATCTGGCTGTGTGAGCTGTAAGACCGCATAAGATTTTTGCCACGTGTTTTAGCCACGTGTGCAAATCTTCTGCATTAAATGCCCTTGATTCGCCGCCTCTTTGGGGGAGGATCCCAAGGGTCAGTTTTGCTTTGACCGAAGCGGTTTATTCTTTTAGGTGGCGCGTAGATCGAGGAGTCTGTTTTGTTTTTTTCGAGCCTCCTTCGCCTATAAGTAGGAGTAAGTTTATTCTTTGAGGGTTTCTTTACCTTTTCTCTTTCGCTCGACCTCTTCGTTGCAGACTTCCTCTTCATCCTCTCCTCTCAGCGATCGTCAATGGCTCCCAAGAAGACTGCTGCTGCTACGGGCAAGAAGGCCGCGTCATCTTCTGCGGCCACGAAGGGCAAAAAGGTCGCATCTTCATCGACTACGGCGGCGAACATGGCAGCTCCTCCGATGGCTAACGTGCCTGTCTTTCACTCCGACGTTCACCCGCCCATTACTGGTAGGGCCATAAATATGAACTGCCATGGCTACGCCATATATTTTATGCGCGAGCCTATATTCCCAAGTATGCCGTGCGTACGACTCATATTTGGACCACATGGGATATGACCCCGGCCTGAGCCGCATGAAAGTTGTTTTGCATAACTACTTCATCATCAGGGCCGCATGAGTTCTTTTAGACTGAGCCGCTTAAGCATATTTCGAACTGAACCGCATAAGCTCATCCTCGCTGGACCGCATAAGCTCATCCTCGCAGGGCCGCATGAGCCGAATAAGCTTATTCAAATCAGACCATATTCGCATACACTCCCTTCGAACCACATAAGCTTCTTCGCACTGAGCCGCATGAGCTCCTTTCGAGCGGAACCGCATAAGCTTACTCGCACTGGACCGCATGGGCTCTTTCAAACTGAGCCGCATAAGCTCATTTGCACTGATCTGTATAAACCTTTTTAAACTGAGCCGCATGAGGCTATACTGAGCCGCATAAGCATCATGTAGTTTTATGTTTCAGCTATCTTTTTGACTTGTTTCTTTTGCCTTTTCTTCAGTGAATCTGCCAGTGGATCCTGCAGGGGAACTTATGGTAGGCTCGCGTCAGTTTGCCTCGGGCATACATCGGGATGACTTAGTTCGTCAAGTGTCCGAACAGCTACTTGTTGATGAACCTTTGGAGCGACTAAATGCTATTAGGGTTCAATCTTTTCAATTCCTTGGTGACATGATAAGCTCCGGGCAGTCTGATGGGAAGTATCTGAAACCGGTCTTCCTCTTTGGGGATGCATTGGTCGTAGAAAACTCCCGAGAGCGGGATGTTTCCGAGAGTTAGGATTTTGACCTGGACGGGATGCCAATTCACATCCCTATTATGAAGCGCCATTTCCCTTTTGAGTGGTTCAATATGATCGTTCTGGATAGGCAGATGCCGGACACCCTCACTCCAATCCGACCGGGGATGTTTGTTGGTAACATCCGTTATAACAGAGCCACTGGGTCAGTGCGCGCGGTCAAAGATCTGGCCAGTCGGTCCGTGATGGGGTTAGTTCCGGGTACTTTCATCAATACCCCCGGTCCTAACTTTTCATTCTCCCAGGCTGATACCTTCCTAAGCCAGCTTGCTCGCAAAGGGTCCTATCCGGTTGGCAGGTTGGTACTGCCGAGCTGGTTACACCCCATTCCCCCGTGGGCTAATCTGACCTCATGGATTCTACGGAAATACGAAGAATTTTTGCGGGGAGTCAACCTTTATGACGCTATCCGGGGTACCAGCCACGGGTTGCCCGTTAATAAGCCACTGTTCATGGCCCTTCTGGAGATGTACAATCATCGGACGGGGACCTTTTTTACCCCTGTTGGAGAATTGGGGCTTGCTCTTCACGAGATATATACTGTCTCCAAGCTCCCCTGGGGGGATGAACCCTTCGAAGTGTACACTCCAACGAATGAGGAGCTCCAAGATTTGGATCGACGATTCCCCAGTTTCGTCACCGTGTATCAAGAACTATTATGCCACCATAGCACCTGTCACCGGACGACTATCTAGAAAAATGGCAGTTCGGAAGGGGACTCTCCCCATACTAAATCTTGGGTCTTGTACCTTTTCAAATTCAGCACGGCTGGCCGGGTTACTTCCCGAGATCGTCTAACTCCTAGGGAAGTAGAGGACTTGATGTCGACCGCTAGGAGGTCGAAGTCTAAAAGTGACAGGTTCGGGAGCCAGATTGACTCCTTCAGCTACTTTTGTTATGGTACCCGACGGCTGTCAGAGAAGGCACTCTTGGTCGGGTTTCTAATGGTATGGCTGCGCAACTGCGTGGTCTCAGGAGGGGCAGGTTCTATTGAGAGGATCAGTCGTCACTTCATTCTTCCTGCCATGAAGTTGGCCTTTGGGGTCAGGCTGGCTCTTCTTCCTGCCATGGTATACAATATTCAGCATGGTCTTCGCGCCTTCTCGTCCAAGGTCATTGCTCGTGACGTGGCAATAGACTTTGAACGTGTAGAATTGCCTTATCATTACTTGCTGGGATGGCTGTTGCTGTATTATCTGTCCTTGATGAGACCTGGGACGGAAGATGGCATTACAAATGACGACGCGTTTCTTTTCAAGTATCACCACCAGCCTTGGGAATGTAGTATCATGCCGGCGTGTCGGAGGATGCTGGCGAGGGTGGACGGGTATAATTTCTTCGTGTCCATTCCTCGTTTCACTGATCAAGAGGTGAGGAGTGTTCATGTTGATGGGGTTGGACCTCCTCATTTCTTGCCTGAAAAGATGCGTTTTTGGCTGCGTAATATTCGCCCGGCGCATCTAGTTTACCGGAATCGCAACACTGTGTACTTGGAGCCCTACTTGCCTAGTAGGTTTGCCCGTCAATTTGGGTATAGTCAGCTATTCCTCGGGCGCCCCAGTTCTCACCTGGGATTTGAGGGTAGCATTCTTGACGGTATTAGGGCATGGAGCTACTATGACACCTGTCATACTCGGACTAGCTTCTTGGTCCCTGCCGCAAACGTGATAGGGGAAATTCTGCATATGACGGCCCTATATCATGTTACGGTAAATCCTCCTCCCCTCGATTTTGACTCGAGAACTAGCTTCATTGTGGGCACTCGCCTGGCGGAGAAGGCTACGACGTCGAGGGCAAAGAAGAAAGGGACGAATAGAGTTCCTTCGCCCGATTTCGAGTCCTTCGACACAATTGAGGAAGACAACGAGCGGGACGACGAGGACTCCCTTTCTTTGGGTGACGAGACAATGGCGGGTCAGCCTTCCGTCATGGCAGGTGAGATGATGACGGATCAACCGTCGGCTGTATTTGATGAAGCAGCGGACCAGTTGCCATCTGTGTCGGAGGTGGTACGGGTAGAACTACCGTCTGTCATGCCTGGTCCCTCATGTAAGCGAGGCAGGCGTGAGTCTACTGGCGGAGGAGTAGCTTTTTCTGTAAAGAGAGCGGCGGTCGGTCCCCGTAGACTGCTTATCACGGGGAAGGGTGAGGATGTAGACGATATTCCAGAGGTAAGTCGGAGCCTTCTCTTTGTTGTAGTTTTCTTCTTTTCCGGAGATATGACTCAATTACTTTTCTTTGTAGATGTCTGGTGAACCGTCCTTTCCTGAACCGTCTATTTCCTCTGGAGCTGATCCGGCCCTTGCTGCTTTGATTAGCGGCGTGTGCGCCGCGGTCCTTTCTGCGGGTGCTATCTCAGCGGTGGCTGGAAGCTCCCAGGTTGCTGAAACCTCGGCTCAGGGTGACGAAGGTTTCCTTGGACCCATCCCTGAAACCGCTGATCTTCAGCAATACGACGCCGATCTCGGTGCGTCCCCTCCCGAGGATGCAAGGGCGGAGGAGTCTATTATACCTGACTCAGAGGCTGTTGGTGAAGGGGCTGTGGTGGCTGCAGGCGAACCTCGACCTTCACGCTCCTCCACTGGTAAGATAAGCCAGATATTGACTAGTGAGGGGGCTTATTTACTCTATCAACATATTCTCCGGGTCAAATCGATTCATGGTTGCCTTGGCCCTGCAGGTCTTGACCCTTTACTTTCTACCGTGGATGTTCTTGGGGAAGGCTCGGCCTACCGTAATATGGAAGAAAAAATCGTTCCCTTTTCTTTGCCGTCCCGTATCGAGGAGCCTCCTGCCAGCTCCAGGCCGACGGAAATGGGGTTGGCGATGGTCTCCGCCTCGTCCTCCACAGGTTATACGGCTCCGAAGGTTGACCTCTCGGCCCTACCGAGCATTCAAATTTTGCAGGCTACCGAAGAGGAGTTGGCCGCTGTTCAAGCGTCCTTCCGTGCGGAGCTGGTTTCTCTTGTAGCAGGAGCGGCGGATTCTGTTGCGTCTTCTTCGGTGCTGCCAGCCACACTCCCATTGACACCTGCCTCTACGGAGACTCTGGACGAGGTGACACAGGATGTGGTTGACAGTTTCTATCGTCATTTAAAAAGGGGCGTAGACGCTGCCATGGAACGGGGGACCCCATTTTCTCTATCTCTCCAGTGCGCTCGGGGTCAGATTGCAACCTTGAAGTCCCTTCCTGGCGGGGTGGGATTGGCTGCACTGCTGGAACCTAAGCTGACAGAAGCTGATCAGCTAGTGACCCAACTACTGGCGATACGACAGGCGGGCTTGCCTGCTGCGATCAAGCGGGAGCGGGGCTTCCACCTTGCTGCTCGGGATAGGATTAAGCTAGGCCGAGATACGGCTGGGCCAGTTGTACGGGGAGACCTTGATAAGTTTTCTGCTTTGTATGACCAGCTGGGTCGTAGGAGTCAGGCTTGCCGTGCTTGGAAAGAGTCTGCTTCTCGTGTAATCGCTGACACGAAGGAGCGTATTCTTGGACTTCAGAGGGAATTGGCCTTCTTAGAGTCAGAGCTGGAGACTGCTCAGGCGGAGCAGGCGTCAATCGTTCGGGAGGCCGAGAAGGTTTCCCGATCTTCTGATAACCTGGAGCGGGCCTTTAAGAAATTTGAGGATAACTGGCAGGCTCACGCTCACCTGGAGGACGAGGCGATGCTGACCCACGAGGCGGAGCGTCGAACCTCCCAGAGGTTCGAGCGGTCGGTTGTTTTGCTGACGGACCATCTCAGGGCATTATGTGCCCCAGAGCAGTGATCAGCTGTCTGTTTTCTTTGCTTTCTCTTTTTTTTCTTTCTTCTTTTTTTTGTAAGGGATGTGATCCCAAATGAAGTAGTACGTTGAATTTTGAATTGATGAGCATGTTTCGACTCATCATCTCTTTCTTGTACTTGTGGCGTCTGTGAAATTGGACTTGCTGGAGGATTATTTGTGGACCTGTTATCCTAGGCGTACCTTAGTTTTAGGTATGGATAACAAGTTTGGACAGGATGTCCGGAACAGCCGTGGCAAAGTAGTCATGGATGTTCTCGGTGTTGGGAAAAAAGAATGTCGTAGAGCAGCTGGGCTCCCGGGGCATGGTGGGGTGGTAGATTTATGCTAAGAAGCTTAGCAAAGGAATATTTGTGGACCTATTATCCTTGGCGTACCCTGGTTCGGGATGCGGATAATAGGGTGAAAGGAAAACCAATATATTTGCTCAGAGGTTATGAGGACATGGCAAGCATGAGGGTTTTACCGTAGAATCTTCCTGCTCAGAGGTAATGAGGACATGGCAGGGGAGGTTTCACGGAAGATATTCGTAGTCAACAGCGGACATTTGTGGACCCATTATCCTTGTCGTACTCCGGTTGTGGGTACCGATAATAGGTCGAAAGGAGACCGACATACTTGCTCAGAGGTAATGTGGACATGGCAAGCATGAAGGTTTCTTCGACGGAGCCTTCCCACTCAGAGGTAATGATGACATGGCAGGAGTGGGCTCAATGAAGAGGGGGTACATAGAACGACTCAGAGGTAGGAGAACGTGGAAGTTCTATGTGAGGGGGCGGTTTGTTTTTGGTGGAAGTGAAAACGACTCAGAGGTAATGAGGACATGGCCGTTTTTTCGGAATTTTGTGGATCGATTACCCTTTTTTGTGCACTGGGGGCGCGGGTAGTGGATCATGAGGGAGGATCTCTTCCAGAAAGAAAGTTCAGAGGTATAATCGTACGTGACTTGCTATCTGAAAGAGTGACCGGAATGTGAGTTCAGAGGCACCAGCGGGTACATAACTCAATAATTTAAAATATTAAGAAAGTGGGAGTCCAGCGGCACCAGCGGGTATATGACTCGATAATCTGAAGGGGATGTGGGGGTGAGTTCAGGGGTACCAGCCGGTTCATGACTCGATAATCTGAAATATTGTGGGTGTGAGTTCAGTGGTACCAGCCGGTACATGACTCGATAATCCGAAATGTTGAGGGTGTGAGTTCAGTGGTACCAGCGGGTACATGACTCGATAATCTGAAATATTGAGGGTGTGAGTTCAGTGGTACCAGCGGGTACATGACTCGAAGACCTTGTAGCGAATGTCGTTTAGACATAATATTTCTTCAGGAACTTGCCGTTGACGGGCAGCATGAGCAAGTCTCCGTTTTGCTTTGCAAGGCGGTAAGCACCGTTGGAGAATACCGTCTCAATGATAAATGGGCCCTCCCACTTTGGCTGGAATTTGCCGGCGGTCTTATGAGTCATGACCATTGGCCTCCGGACTGCCAAGACGAGATCGCCTACCTGGAATGTTCTGATTTTGACCTTCTTGTTGAAGGCTCCTGAGATGCGTGCTTGGTACAGCTCGATCCTTTGCTGAGCTAGGAGGCACTTTTCATCTAAGGCCTCTAACTCTTGCTGCCGACGTTGGTAGTTATTGTCTGTCATTAATTGATGTGTGAGGGCGACACGTAGTGAGGGGATCTGGGTCTCCAAGGGGAGGACTGCCTCACTCCCGTATACCAGGGAAAATGGTGTATTTTCGGTGGCTGTTCGGACCGTGGTGCGATAAGCCCATAAGCACTCGTCGAGCTTCTCGTTCCAGTCACGTTTGTTGGAGGAGATAAACTTTTTGAGAAATTTGATGATTATTTTGTTGAATGCCTCTGCTAACCCGTTTGCTGCCGGGTTGTACGGCATCGAGGCGATATTCTGAATACGGTGTTTATTGCAAAACCGATAGAATGCGTAGCTTACGAACTGCGGCCCATTATCATGGATGATCCTTTGGGGCAGTCCAAAGCGGTAGATGACGTGATGCTTAAGGAAGCCGATCACGTTCAAAGTTTTGACTTCTGCAAGTGGGACAGCTTCCGTCCATTTGGAGAAGTAATCAGTGATCGCAAGTATGAAGCGATATCCTCGGGAGGAAGGTGGGGTGATTAGACCAATGATGTCCATTCCCCATGCTTCGAATGGCTAAGATGCCACCGTCGGATATAGAAATTCGGATGGTTGGTGAATGAAGTCCGCGTGGACTTGGCAGGCTTTGCACTTTCTAGCATAATCTATCGCGTCTGCCACCATTGTGGGCCAATAGTAGCCCATTCGGCGAAGGCGGTCTTGTAGTTTCGGGCCGGACTGGTGGGCCCCGTAGATACCGTCATGGGCTTCTCGTACGACTTTTTTGGCTTCTGCGTTTGACAGACACCGAAGCAGTAATTCGTTGTAGGAGTGGCGATACAGCGTTTTCGTCTCTGTATCGTAGAAGAATCTGAGGGAACGCCTTCTGATGGAAGTGGCTTCCTTTGGGTTCTCAGGCAGGATGTCGTAGACGACGAAGTCGATGAATGGTTGTCTCCAATCTGGGGCGTCATCGATCGTCTATGCGGAATAACTTGCGATGAATTGCACATTGTTTTTGGGACAGACCAGTTCATGGCCTATCACTTCCACTGATTGTCGATCATAATTCGGAACTGTTAGGGAAGCGGCGAGACCAGCTAAGGCATCGGCTTCAATATTTCGGAGTCTGGGGACGTGCTCGATGAAGAACCCCTCAAATGCCGAGATGATATTGATCGCTATTTGATGGTAAGGGATCATGTCTTCATGACGGACCTCGTACGAACCCCGGATCTGATTGACGATTAGTTGGGAATCGCCGTATGCTTCAAGGTATTCTATCCCCAGCTCTCTTGCAAGTTGGAGGCCAATGACCAGAGCGTTGTACTCGGCCACATTGTTAGAGCAGGGTTCAGTGAGGGAATAAGCGCGGTTAATCACCAATCCGGAAGGAGAGATTAGCACTACCCCGACTCCGACGACTATATTGCCTTTAGGTCCGGTCCTCGAAGCGCCATCGAAGAACATTCGCCATATATTTTTACGAGAGGTTGTATGCGAGTCGGCGACCTCATCTGGGATCTCTTCGTATATCCTGGAGGACTCCGAGCCTGGGTGGGCTGCTAAGAAGTCTGCCAGGGCTTGACCTTTGACTGCCTTTTGGGGGACGAAGATCATATGATAAGGGGACAACAATATTGCCTATGTAGCGAGTCGAGAGCTGAGTGCCCCTGGTTTAGTCATGAGGACCCTTAGAGGGTTGACTCGTGAGATCACATGTATCGTTTGTCCGGTGACATAGTGTCGCATTTTCTGAATGGCGAACACCAGGGCGAGGCATTCCTTCTCCACAGCGGTGTATCGGTGCTCTGGCCCAATCATCATTCGGCTGAGGTAATATATGGCCTGTTCATGGCCTGCATCGTTTTTTTGTGCCAGCAGAGCCCCGAGGGAGTGTTCTATTGCTCGTACATAGAGCAGGAATGGTTTTCCAGGAACCGGAGCTACCAGAACTGGAGGATTTGACAAATATTCTTTGATGCTGTCGAAAGCCCGCTGGCATTCCTCGTCCCATATGAATGAGACTCCTTTCTTTATGAGGTGCGTGAATGGTCGGCATCGCCCGGAGAGGTTGGAAATGAACCTTCTGATGTAAGCTAACCTTCCTTGAAGGCCTCTAAGTTCGCGAAGATTTCTCGGGGGACCCATCTCCATGATTGCTTTTATCTTTTCAGGGTCTACATGGATACCCTTTGCAGTGATGATGAAGCCTAAGAACTTCCCGCTGGATACGCCCAGGAAGGACTTCGTAGGGTTTATTTTCAAATTGTGCGTTCACATTAGGTCGAATACCGTCCTTAGATCCTGCAGATGGTCTCCCTTGTTACGGCTCTTGACGGCTATATCATCAACATAGCACTCCACCGTCTTGCGTAAGTGGTCTCTGAAGATGATGCTCATGGCTCTTTGATATGTGGCGCCAGCATTCTTTAAACCGAAAGGCATGACTGTGTAGCAGTACGTGCCAATCGGTGTTCGGAATGATGTATGCTTTTCGTCGTCAGGAGATATTTTGATTTGGTTGTACCCCGAGAAGCCATCCATGAATGACATGCGTTCGAAGCCACAGGTGTTGTCGATCATGATGTCTGTGATAGGAAGAGGAAATTCATCTTTGGGGCATGCCTCGTTCAGGTTGCGGAAGTCGATGCAGATTCGAATCTTCTCATTCTTCTTGAGGACGGGTACTATATTGGCAACCCATTCGTGATGTTGCTCCTCACGAATGAAACCGCTGGCTATCAATTTGTTGACTTTAGCTTCGATTGCGTCCATGATGCCTGGACGGAAGCGTCGCTGCTGTTGCTTGACCGACTTCGCGTCTGGTCGAATGTTAAGTTTGTGAAGAGCGATGTCAGGATTTAACCCTGGCATGTCTTCGTAGCTCCAGGCGAACACATTAATGTACTCTCTGACAAGTTCTAACAGCGATTCCCGTTCTTCGTCGGTTAGGCTTTTGCTGATGAAGATCGATTTTGGAGAAGATTCGCTGCCGAGATCCACTTGTATGACCTCATCTTCAGTAGGAGGTTCTCTCAGTTCGAACCGCTTTTCCCATTGTACGTCTAATTGCTGGGCCCATGGCTCTAGCTCGAGAATTTCGGGGATGTCTTCGTCTTCTTCGTAAGCGTCGGCGAACGCCATATTGACTGACATGACTTGTCTGAATACATCCCCGATGCTGGTATCTGAGTCGGAAGTTGGTAATCCGGTTGAATGTGACTGCCAGTCGCATTCTTTATCTGAACTTTTCGGGGTCGTAGTAGGCGTTACATACCCTAACCCGCATCGAGTTTTGTTATAGTAGTTCCGTGGTTTGCCTGCCGGGACTGGCGGCTTCAAAGGTAATCGTCGCCCAGTGCCATAATTCAACCCTGGCGTCGTCTCCAGATTATACCCCTGTTTCTGCATAAGATATTTGGATTGAGGGCTATAGAGATACAGAGGCAGTCTCTCGGCATCTGACCCGAGGTCGACTTCTTCTATGGTGAGGGGATGGGGGTTGTTCGTCCGGCCGAAGATGATCGGGTGATCTCCTCCCTCGAATATTCGGTAAGCGTCTTCTACTGGAGTAAGCTGGATCACGGTGTACACATTTGTCACCTGTGTGTGTAGGTGAGCGCCTATACCGTGTTCCATAGCATACATTGTACATAGCTTATTGAGCTCGGTGTAGTTCAAAGATAACCCTTTATTGATGAAGTAAGGTATCTTTTCTAGGGGGATTATATCATCAGCAGAGGGGACATCAGTGTGGGCAGCCACATACTTGGTTAGCTCCGGTTCCTCTTCGGCTACCCCCTGTGTGAACGAAGACTGAGAGGACGACCTAGGAAGCTTGATTGTCAGTGGTCCAGTTGATGGAGCAGAGCGTGGAGTTGTTGGCAGACTGGCGACCCCCAGTTTGGCATTCGATGTGGAGCAAGGAGTGGCTGGTTCGCTGGAAGTGTCAGACCTTGCATCGAGGTGACAACCTTTCTTGGGAAGGCGTATTGTCAGCGGCCTGTCCGAGGGGTTGAGCTTCCCTGCTTATGGTTGACTGACTCTCGGCAGTCGGATTGTCAGTGGCCCCGTTGTGGGTCTCGGCACTTGGTCGGACCTTGGCAGCCGGATTATCATCTGCTCCTCTTGCGCCGAGAGGCTGATCGCGTCCTTCCGCAGAGTGGCGGTGAGGGGTACGGACTTGCCCGATTTACGAGCTTGGAGGTGGATCGTCAGGGGTCCTTCTGATCCCGTGGCTGTCTCGGTATGAGTTTGTGCGTCTCCTTCATCAAGGTGCCTCTTCGACTTTTCGTATAAACAGGAGTCCGAGTAGTAAGATTCGACCCCTTTGAAGGGATCGATATCAGCAAACTCTGTCTTCACGAAGCCGTGTTTATCGACATATTTGAAGCACTGGTGTAGCGTGGAAGGCACGATCATATAATCGTGTATCCATGGGCGCCCCAAGAGGATGTTGTAAGAAGTGTCTGCATCTATGACGTAGCAGGTGACTTCGGATTGGAGGTCGCCAATTTGACACTTCAGACGAATCTTCCCAATAGGGTAGCTCCTGCCCAAATTGAAACCGCTGATGGCGGTGCTTGTAGCGGTCAGGCGATGCATTGGGATGCAAAGATGATGTAGCAGACCCTTCGAGATGATACTTATAGAAGAGCCAGGATCAATGTGCATCCGATCCACCTTCACGTCGCCGATGTATCCCGTGTAGTATAATGGGCGATCGTGCAGATTAGTTTTGATGAGCATGTCCTGCGGAGTGAAGACGATATTGGGCATTGCTCCTGTGCAGGCACTGTCTTGGAGATCCATGGGTGAGTCCTCCCCGGTAAGGTTGGATTGAGCGAGATAGGCATCGACATTTTGGAGTGCTTCGCTCAATACAATATGAACGTCCTTGGAGAGCCTTAGGAGTTCGTATAGTGACAATTTGGCCGGAGTGTTAGCCAATTGTGCTAAGATGTCAAAGTTATAGGGCCTCTCTAGCCCTTAGGCTGTGTCCTTTCGGAGGGATTTCGGTCGTCGAAGGCTGAGCTGGTCCTGGAGCATCAGTTGTAGTAGGTTGATGATTTTCAGCTGGGCTGTCAACCACAGGTTGGGATTGCGCTCCGGACTGCGTGACGACGGCCGTAGCTTCCTCGTTGTCTGCTGAGATTGTGTGGCATGTCCTAATTTTTCCACTCTTTTTGTTAGTGGGAGATGGTGAGGGCCGAGTTACTTCTGACACCAAATCTGGATGGACCCACATGACCTCTCCTCGTAAGGTGGTGAGAGGTACTAGACCAGCAGCCTGTTCTCGGGACGGAGGAAGATTGGTAATCTCCATTGTCGCGAGAGGGACGGAGATTACCCCGTCTTGAGTCTCCGTCGGAGGGAAGTTGCCGAATTGTACGGACACCATATTGGCTGCTACGGTTACCTCTTCGAAGTCGATGGCCAGAGCGTTCGAATCGATGAGGCTTTGGTTGTACCGTTTTAGTTGGTAGCAGTCATGCGTAGCGTGGTGTACATAACGGTGGTAATGGCAGAAATTCGGGTTCTCCAAATCAGCCGGCCGAGGCTCCCGTCTTGGTGGAGGAAGCTGAATTCTACCTCCTTGTATGAGCATGTCTAAGATAGGCTTGACATGGCCGTCTTCGAAAGAGTAAGTGATCTGAGGCCATTGCTTGTCTGTTGGCTGTGACTCGGGCTTCTGGGCCGTGTCGGCCACCATAGCCTGTTTTCTCTTGCTGTTCCGATTGTTGGAGGGGTTACCCCCATTATCGTTGTTGGGACGCTTGCCCTTGTTTTCTCCTTCTGAGATGTGCAACCCCAGTTGGCGGGCCTTCTTCAGTCGTTCTTCAGCGCTGGTGGCGCTGATGATGAACGCCTTTCAATCTTTGAATTGACTCTCGCCCATCCAGAGACTGATCGTTGGAAGCAGTCTCTTTTGGCAAATTTCAATCAAAGAAGAATCTGGATTTCCGGAAGGCAGCTTCATGGCGGTCTGGCGGAACCGCTCGATGTAGTTCCTTGTTAGCTCCTTCTCCCCTTGGATGATGTCTATGAGTGTGGACATAGTGACGTCTTGTCCTACTTCATAGAATCGTTCCAAGAACATGCACTTGAAGCCGGCGAAGGAATGGATGCAGTTGTCCGGTAGATTACGGTACCAATCGAAGGCGACTCCTTCCAATGCCCCAATGAATAACCGTGTGAGGATCGCATCCTCATGGGGCCGATGGTCGGTGGTGACCTCGAAGTAAGTGATATACCGACTTGCTGAGGTTTTGCCATCATACGGGTTGATGTTGAACGGCTTATATCTTGGTGGGAATGGAACATCCCTCCACTTAGCAGGGTATGGTTGCCGTATTCTGAGATCTTGAGCATTTTCTCGGGAATGAAACATGGCACGGAGCTCCTGGACCTCTCTTCTTACTTCTCGGGTCTCATCTGTCGCGGCAGGGGCTGTTATTTCGGGAGGATTATTGCCCGGGTTTGGTGCCGCTGAGTTCGAATCTATATTGACCGTGGGGCCCGTGCTCGTTTGACCAGGCGCTCCTCCTTGTAGAGTGGGCAGGGTCGCTTTAATCTCGTCTACAGACTTGACCAAAGCAAGTAATATGGCTTCGAGACTGTCAATGCGCTGGCGATCGCTGCAACCACTTTGATTGCTGTCCGTCATGAACACCGTTCTTACGTGAGGAGTGATGGAAGGAATGGTGGAGGATGTGCCCTCCGAGTCGTACCCATGCACCGAGAAGTCATCGAGATATGTGGGAATATTGTCTTCTGGTTCAGACTCGAAGGGAGCAGCATTCCCAGCTTCAGAGCTTGCTTCGTCTTGGATGTCCTCGGGGACATCAGCGTCTGTTGCTTCTGATGGGAGAGTTGTTTGTGCGGGCTCGGTTCCTTGAAACATCGGATTGTTGTGGATGTTCGGAGGAGTGCTACCCCCAGCTCCTTCAACCCCCAGCGATGTGGATGATGTATTTCCCATTGTGGTAAATTTTATCTTTGAACGGGTGTGTTGGAATACACCAGTAGAGGACGATAGTTTCTTAGCTGTAGTGGTTAATATCTTGGGACTGGAGATACTCGTCTTTTTCCTTCTCTCTTCGGCGGGGACTTTTTTAGCGGAATTGCAGGAGACAACATGAGGTGCCTCATCTTCTAAGTTCGGGTGCTGTAGCCTTTGGAAGACGGATGGCCGATCTTCCGTCATTGCCGCATTGTTGCAGCAGCAATTGACGATGATTTGGGTGCAGCGATGTCCAAGCGAGGACTCTTTGCACACCGACACTCCTTCTCTTTCCTTGCGTTTGTGGAGGATCGTCTCCCGTAGGTCAGAGGAACCACTCTGTCTGTTTGTCGCCGGGGGCTGGACTTGAGTAGTTGTATACAACTTTCCATCCGAGGCCCGTGTGATAGTCAACGGGACGCCCCGATAGTCAGAGGTTGGAACAGCTGACTGGGCTTGATGAGCCCGCGCTGCCCTAGACTTCCTCCTTTTAGCACTTGTGGGTGCGTAATAGGAGGAGTCCAAGTTGGGTGCCACAGAGTCTGGCTTATCATCCAAAGAATCATCAGGGTCGGGACCGTATGAGAGACGGTCGAAGACTGATCGAGAGAAGCGTAAAACGGACGCTATGCGGCTAGAGTTAGGTACCGTGCAGGCTGTCTGCATGCGGTTGTCTTCTGCTGTTGAATGAGTTATTTTTGAGCGACTAGGAGTCATGATCGTGCAGGCTGGCCGCATGCGGTTGGTGATTGTGGCCGCATAGGTTTTCTGCAAGCGATTAACTCCTGTAGCCTCATGTGTTTCATCCATGTGCTTGGCGACTGTAGCTGCATAAACCATATGGCTGACAGATGTGACCGCATGATTTTTTTTCATGCGGCTAGCGGCTGTGGCCACATGAGCTTTGTCCATGCGGCTAGCGGATGTGGCCGCATGAGCCTTTTTCACTCGGCTAGCACCCCTATGCGTCTCAGTTCGCGTAGAGTCCCTCTTTGCCCCTGCAAGTCCAGCATTATAGTGCTTTCTTCTGCCGGACTTGGGGACAGCAGAGTTGTTTACGGTCTGAAGTGGGGCCACAGAAGAGTCCTTCTCGCCGTCTTAAGCAACAGAGGGTATCCCGTCGGGGGCTTGGGGAGGAGCAAATGATTTTGGCCTCCACTCTCTGTGAGCCTTTGTCGTACTGGTGCACTTCTGGACCGGGCCAGCGCTTCCTTCGGAGAGCATCTCTTCAAACGCTTGTTGGTCGAAGCGGACGACCATCTTTTGTTGCATGGAGCCAAGTTTGGCTGCATCCGATTGCGTCACCAACTCCTCGGCCGTGGAGAAGTTTATCCCCAGCAGAGTCGCCATCGTGTTTGCCATTGATTGTAAAAGTACAGAACAATTATCGGAGGACTGAACTTAGACTCACAATACAAACTCGCTTGTACAAAGAAAGCCTAGAGACTAAAACCTAGGTACAGCAATCTAAGTACAATTGTTTATTTTAGATTCTGGGGGGTGACGATAGAGGCTCGGGAAGGCGACGGCAGCCCTGCCTTACTCTTTGGACGATCGGTATGCAGCCTTGGCTCCTTGTGAAAAGATGGTTGGCGTTGACGAAGAAATGCTCTTTTTTGCTCCTCTGTTGCTCTCCTGGCTTCTCTCTCTCTCTGTGTATTTTCTCTCTGATTATTGGGGGGGTCTCTCTCTCTGTATATCTCCTCTCTGACCGTGTGTGTCTTGCAAGGGAATGGCACCCTGCTATTTATAATAGTGGGGAAGCATCATTAGGGTTTGGCTGATTACCCATTCTTAAAGTGGCGACGGCCTGATGTTTAATCAATCTAGACCATTCGTTCTAGGCGTGAAGGATCTGGGCCATAAATAGGGGTAGCACTAAATCTTTTGAATAATTAATGCTGATTGCTTTAAATCTTTATGATTGATTGTGTAGCTTGGATCTCCCACCACGTGTCCCATTGGTTCGATTAGGAATGATATGACCTGATCCTATTAATTATGAGGATATGGTCATTGGGATCTGGTAAATCTTCACATCTCATAATCATCTTTGCTGCCAGCTGTCATCGAATTTCTGCCACGTGTCTTGATGATAGACTCTGCCAAAGCCGCATGACATCCATGAACCGCATGAGACAGCGTCTCGGTGAACCGCATAGGTATAGCATTTACGAGCCGCATGAGATGGTTCCTTGGTGAACCGTATGAGGGTAACAACTGCGAGCCGCATGAGATGGCTTTTTGATGAGCCGCAGGAAGACGATCTTTGCCAGCCGCATGAAGCTGTTCTTCACTGGAGCCGCATGGGAGTAGCCACGTGTCAATCTCGAATCACGTCAGAGATTTTCTTCTATTTCCCAAGAGTCTGTCATTAGGGCAGGGCCATTATGATACTTTATGTCAGAGCCGTCAGCTGTCAAATCATGACAGAGCATTAAATAGGCAGACTGCTCGATGGCCAGCAGTATGAAAGGGTTTTCGTGGGTACATGTGGCATTGAGCCGCATATCTTTGTGAGTCGCATGTATCTTTGAACCACATGCGGCTAGTGGACTCTTTGAACCGCAGGACTGTCTCTATGCAAGTCGCATGGACTCTTCTGTCCGAGCCGCATAAGACTAAGAGTCTCTCTGAACCGCATGGGACTGCTTCTGTATGAGCCGCATGGGGTTCTCCTGATCTGAGCCGCATAGATCATCATTCTGATATTTTCCATGCTTCTACAACAATATAAACAATAAAAGTAATATACATGAACATGAATATAATTGACAAGATAAACTATCAATCTAAGTGTAATGTATTTGAAGACTACTTTGGTACGTATGAATAGGTGAAGGAATAAAGCATAACATCCGCTAGAGGCTTATGCAAATACTAGCATACCTCTCGACTGTGTTCTGACGTGCAGTTAGTGGCCACCGCCGGATATATACTCTAGCAATACACCCATAACCGAAAAACTATGAACCCATAACCGGGCAACTATGAACCCATAATCGGGCATATGAGGCTAAAGGTGGTTATCTCATACACCTACTAAAAGTCTTCCCTGCCCATGTCTTGCAACAGTCATATCCATGACTCGAACAATACATATCTCAATACAAGTCACTAACTAGACTCATACTAACTCTATATGAACCGGCACACGAACCACTCGCATCGGTAGCTAGACGAATGCGTAAGCTCGTGCCGACAAATGTATCTCACTCACAGTGTCGTATAATGATACGTAACCAATCATAAAAGTCATTGGAAAACAACTTCAATACGAGGAAGTCTACTATCACGCTAGGTCACACACACACACACACACACACACACACACACACACACACACACACACACTATATGTCATCGATGGCACCCAAGTCACGCTTGAATTCTCTCCTAACACATCTAATCCTAACACACAACAACATGTCCATGTATAGCAGGAAATAAAATAAGATCACAGTGGCACGATATATTGCCTAGATTTGCAGCAAAGGAATAAAGTATCGATCTGACGTCACCCTCCCAATCATGATCTCATGAACTCCTATAAATATATAAATAATATTAATAACCCTACTAACATTATTACTATCATAGATGTCACGCCCCAGAACTAGAATATTGGAGAGCGGGGGTAGACATAGCCAGCTACGTATATTGAAGTACAACCTACCTCGCTATACGGTCACGGCTGTCTAGATACATGAGGGTCTACTACAAGCCAACAGTCTCATTTGGTCATGCACAAGCCTAGTGTCTCAATCACAAGCAAGTAAATAAAAGTTACAAGATGTATGATCATTAAATATACAATAGTAAGGCGTCCCAAACATTATATATTCAGCTGATCATGAAGCTAGTCGTTACAAAATGTCAGACTAGCAAGAGTTTAGTCATACATGATCAACCCTAGGATCTGTTAATCATGTTACAGCCCGTAGGCAGATAGTAAGTAAAGGGTACATCCGAGCTAAACATGTGCTCGTCGGCTAAACGTCTCAAAAGAATATTTTTACAATAGAGTGGGAGAGCCAAAAATAACCCACTCGTTGCCCTGGTTACACCTAGTTGCCACCATTGGGCTGTGTAACGCCCCAGTCCCAAAATACTTAGGACTACGTACGTATCCATGCCAACTGCATACATACGAAGTATACTCCAATATATGGAAACCTCGTATGAATACATAAGCTGTAAAATGCAGTAAATCCAAAATAACTAAATCTCATCCACTAGATAAATAAATGATATAAGAGCAACTTTGAATTTGTCATGTATACAAACATTGGGCGGAGACAAAGTCCACTACCAACTATCTCAAATAAAATGTACAAGAAGTGATCGATAAAATAATGAGACGAACCAAGCGCAATCGTCTTCGAAAGAATGGAGAAGATCATGACATTGGCTAGAACACCTGTAAATTCACAGAAGCACACACATGGAGAGATAACCAGGTCCTCAGAGGGACGTAACAAGACACATAATATTATGGCATATAAACTGAATAAATATTGCTCAAATAAATAAGGGATGCCTGCAATAAGGTACCTAACCGTACTATAGTGAATGCAATAAGAACAAACCTTTGACGCATGGGCCGGATTAGGAATATCAGGAATCATGATCGTATCTCCCACTGGAGATAACCGGCAATCAGGACCGTACCTCCCACTGGAGATAACCGGCTATCAGGACCGTACCTCCCATTGGAGATAACCGACTATCAGGACCGTACCTCCCATTGGAGATAACCGGCTATCAGGGCAGTGCATATATGACCCATACATTAAGGAACTGTTCTTCCCACCCAATGTCTATTATGTTGTATCCACAACATAAATCCTCTATTAACCGCTAAGTCAAACTAAGCATGCAACCTCTATTAGCGGTTATTCCTATCGCACGGCTTGTACGTACTGGTAGCCAGCCAATCACGTACGTCCGTGTTCTACATACGACACACAACTTTGTGGTACAACGTGTCAAGGCCATGAATGCAACACACAAGGTGGTCTCTTAAATCTAGGTCTAATGTGTAAGAAAAATAATACATAGCAGGAAATATAAATGAACAGTAAGTTCTAACAGGTTATGCCATGTATCACAGTTTATTTTGCATAAAGAAAATAAATAATACATAAAATATGAGCTAAAATAAATAAATATCAAATGGCAAGGTGTCTTGCCTGAGGTCCTTGCTGGTGAAACCGACAATCCCGTTGGGTACAGAATAGTCACAGGGCTACACAAGATGAACTCAGATGATGTGACAAACTTCTAAAATAAAAACCAAAAATAAAATATTCTGGAATTTTTTTTGGAAAAAATATATGATATGTATTTTTCTGTCAATATTTTGAAACTTCAAACGGATCGTGATTCTGATTCCTGATTCTCCCAGAATCTCAAAAACACTAAAACGTGTCATATTTTGGACCACTGACACTCCACAAATTTTCCAGAAAATTAAGTTCTGAATTTATGAAAATAAAATTTACATTCAGAAAATATACCTTAGTACGATTCCAACAAAAAAAACTGGAGGTCAAAATGAGTCCGGAGTTGAGAGTTATGGTCATTCGAAGTTGCTACAACCTTTGAAAATTGAGGCTGAATTTATGACGAAAAAAGAGAGAAATTTTGACAAGGATGGTTTGAAAGATGATTTGTGGTGAAAATAATATGGAAGAGTACCTGCCTATTTATACGATGTGGGAATTTCCAATTAGATAAGAATTAGGATTCCTTTAAACCCAATTTAGATATTTCCTAATTTAATTTAAAAGCAATCAAATCCAAATCCAAATCCAAATCCAAATCCAAATCTAATTTAAATCAAATCAAATCAAATCAAATTCTCTTAGTTTAAAATCAAATCAATTAAATCCAATTTAAATCTATTTAAATTTTTAGCTCGAAATCAAATGGGATAAATAAATTTTGAATATTTAACTATTTAAATAAATCTAAAAATCAAATCAAGATTTAAATGGCCACCATAACTTCCAAATATATTTTTTAAAATACCAATAATAATAATTTCAAAAATAATAAATATTTTTAAATATCTTTTTGAATAATAAATCTCGAAAATTATATTTTTATTTAAATTAAACTAGAAAATATTTGTGAAATATATGTATGCATGAATAATATTATTTATTCTAAATATAAGGCCTTTCATAAATAAAATCATAAATTTAGGAAATTTTGATAGCTAAATTAAATATTACATATATTTTTTGAAACTATAAAAATAAAAAAATGTTTTTCTCAAAATATGTACGCTCGCACATATTCGCACTCGTCGAGCAACTACGAAAAATAAAATTTCATGCGCGACGTACAATACGACTATGCGACGTACAATACAAAAAATTTAAATCAGTACGAAATTTAATATATATAAAAAATATAGTAGAAATTTAGGGGTTTTACATCCTATCCAACTTAAAAGAATTTCGTCCTCGAAATTAAGAATTAGGAGGGGGTGAGACGGCACAATGGTAGATAGGAGGATTTAAGGAAGTTTATATTGTCGTAGTCTAGGTTGAGGGTATGATTAAGAGACGATTGTAATAACTCTTAAATTCAAGTGCTTAGAAAGTCAAGATTGTAAATTTAGTGTCGAGGGAAAAGTCGAGTAGTTCAAGACAAAGATATGGTTACATTGGGTGGTAATGGTCGTGGTGATAGGACAGTTAGAGGAGTTTTAGTACGACGCTTTCGTCCTTCTAAAATAGGTGAAGGCGAACGCAATATAGAGTTCGAATGAGACGTTATCGAATACGAATACGTGGTTCAAAGGCGACCGAATAATTCAAAAGGAGTTGTCAAGGCAGTCGCGGATGGGACTCTAGAGGACAAGTTTAGCTATGTCCCCATCCACGTAGGATAATATGTGATAAGCGAACCAAAGTACAATAGGTTGATCAGACCATCATGCACCGGTTCTGATTAGACAATATGTTAGTGGGTGCACCCAATAAAATATGTCATGATCAAGCTTGATGACGAAATAATCTTGCAAAACTGAAGCTACATTAGTAGCATGGGATAGTCAAAATATGTGCAAGGGAGGTACTGATGAAGGAAATTAAATAGTCCCAGATCTTTTAAAATCAAGGCTCGCCCGAAGTGTGCGCCTATACAGTTGTCCTAGTGTTTCTTCATTTATGGCTTGGTAGACTAGATAAGGTAGGGTCCTCTGAATTTAGAGTCTAAGTGAACTTACCAATGTGGTTCATAAGAAAAAGGTTTGTTAGATGGTGAGGTATTCTACCCAACTTACAAGAGTTAAACTAATAGTGGGATGAGACAATGGGTTAGGCAATCAAGATAAAGCACAAATTTAAGCATTTAAGGAACTACGTAGAACAAAATTCATCTATCGGGTTAAGGGATTGAGTCAAGGTTGGATCTCTTAATTGAAGTCGGAAAGTATTTTGGTGTCATGGTAGAGGTTATAGTTTGGCCATTTTGACCAGAAGGTCCTATCATGAAAATAGTGTACAAGGAGACGTGTTTTAGTGGGACATGATACATCTATATGAAGGTGGACTTGTCTAGGTCTTACATATGAAATTTGTTGGAAGGAAAAGTGTAGTGTCGTACTCCAAATATACAAGTCACGGTAGGGGACGCCAGAAGATCAAAAATAGAAAGTGGGAGTTCACGAGGTGATAATTAATGCACAAAATAAAGAAGATCAAGTTAAAGCGTGAAATAAAATTAATTAAAGAATCCATTAAAAATAATTTAGAAACACAATTCCAGAGAGAAGATAGTCTCCTAGATGAATACAATTAAGGAACCATTAACTCATTATTCAAATTGCAAATAGGTTAGAAGGTCGCAATTAAAAGATCTAGAATTGAAGGAAGGTCGAGTAAGTCGAGGTGAAAATACAGTCACATAGCTGGGTAGATGACTAACAACACTTGTGTATATACTACTATCATGGTCATGAGTGACATGGCAATTAGTGTGGAATACTTCTAACTCATTTGGGCTACCTTTGTGGCCTATCATTAATATTTTAACTCAAGTTTCCTCCAAAAGTTTTTAAAAAATAAACTTTCAAAAATATACCACCAAAATTTGTATTTACCCTAAGCCGTTCAAATTCATTAAATCACTCTCATAAATCTCAAAGCAAAATTTTATCACGTTACTACTAACCTTTTCCAAAATTAACGTTTAAATTCAACTATTTAACTCAAGAGTTCATAATTTACGAATCCATAAAAATTTTACAATCAATCAAAAATTTAACACTCTAAAATTTTTAATTAATTTATAATAAAACTCTTAGCATATTAAAAGCAATCTCAAAAAAATTAAGCTCAATGCTCTGATCAATTTTAACTTCTATTTATGCTATGTTGTTCCAACAAACTCACAACTTTTAAATGGTAACTTCCTTTAATCAATCAAAATAACTTTCCATCACATCCTTCGAAATTTTGCAAAAAAAAAAAATTAATATTAGCAATCCCACATTAAACTAAATTTTTAAATAATCTTATCAGTCAAAATCTATTTTTTTATACCAAAAATCTAAATAGATTTATAAATCCTCAATCATAGGACACAATTTAAAATAAAGAAAAAATTCTCAAAAATCGTTTTCATAACTTTCAAATATTTTAAACCAAAATTCACCGTCATTACTTTCCCTTAAAATTTAAAATTTTATAAACACGAAAACCGTAAGTTGTACAACTCCGTTTAAATAATTCCTACGACCATTTTTAAAAGCTAAGATCATTTTCAAACTAAATCTATAACTGTTCAAGGTGCATAACTATAATATAATAAATCATGAACATTAAAACTCGAAAATTAAATAAATTTTATATTTGTTCAAAGATGTATATCTATCACCCAAACTCATAATTATCACAACTCGAAAAGCAAATCAATTTTATACTTGTGCAAGGATGTATAACTATAATCCAATAAATCATAAATATCAAATCTTTGAAAATCAATCAATTTCTTAAACCAAGTATGAAATTCTATAAATCCTCTGGTGTTTGTTATTTAGAAATCTCAAGGTTAAAACTTTTCGTGGTAATATCTTACTTTACAAATTACTAATCATTAAATCACACAAAAAAACCTTTAACTCAATTAGAGTCTTAAATGTATTCCAATTGCCAATATAACCATTCTAGCCATGTGTTTGACCTATGAGCATATATTAGTATAGTCATCTTCCTAGTTGACACTAAGCACGAAAATAAGAATCAACGGTAGAAAGAAATCAAGCAAGATGCAATTCAAGGAAGTCGAACGAGAGTTCGGAATTTGAAGCCAAGGGAAGAGGTCAAGCTGTATGGATGAGATTCCTATAATTCTAATCCTATGTTGCAGGTTCACATCGGTACAGTAACGTAACCGAAGTGACAAACTTGACTTGCATGGGCCACCACAAAAACATGCAACGCCCCAGTCCCAAAATACTTAGGACTAGGTACGTATCCATGCCAGCTGCATACATACGAAGTATACTCCAATATATGGAAATCTCGTATGAATACATAAGCTGTAAAATGCAGTAAATCTAGAATAACTAAATCTCATGCACTAGATAAATAAATGATAAAAGAGCAACTTTGAATTTGTCATGTATACAATCGTTGGACGGAGACAAAGTCCACTACCAACTATCTCAAATAAAATGTACAAGAAGTGATCGATAAAATAACGAGACGAACCAAGCACAATCGTCTTCGAAAGAATGGAGAAGATCATGACATTGGCTAGAACACCTGTAAATTCACAGAAGCACACACATGGAGAGATAACCAGGTCCTCAGAGGGACGTAACAAGACACATAATATTATGGCATATAAACTGAATAAATATTGCTCAAATAAATAAGGGATGCCTGCAATAAGGTACCTAACCGTACTATAGTGAATGCAATAAGAACAAACCTTTGACGCATGGGCCGGATTAGGAATATCAGGAATCATGATCGTATCTCCCACTGGAGATAACCGGCAATCAGGACCGTACCTCCCACTGGAGATAACCGGCTATCAGGACCGTACCTCCCATTGGAGATAACCGACTATCAGGACCGTACCTCCCATTGGAGATAACCGGCTATCAGGGCAGTGCATATATGACCCATACATTAAGGAACTGTTCTTCCCACCCAATGTCTATTATGTTGTATCCACAACATAAATCCTCTATTAACCGCTAAGTCAAACTAAGCATGCAACCTCTATTAGCGGTTATTCCTATCGCACGGCTTGTACGTACTGGTAGCCAGCCAATCACGTACGTCCGTGTTCTACATACGACACACAACTTTGTGGTACAACGTGTCAAGGCCATGAATGCAACACACAAGGTGGTCTCTTAAATCTAGGTCTAATGTGTAAGAAAAATAATACATAGCAGGAAATATAAATGAACAGTAAGTTCTAACAGGTTATGCCATGTATCACAGTTTATTTTGCATAAAAAAATAAATAATGCATAAAATATGAGCTAAAATAAATAAACAGCAAATGACAAAGTGTCTTGCCTGAGGTCCTTGCTGGAGAAATCGACAATCCCGTTGGGTACAAAATAGTCACAGGGCTACACAAGATGAACTCAGACGATGTGACAAGCTTCTAAAATAAAAACTAAAAATAAAATATTCTTGAATTTTTTTTGGGAAAATTATATGATATGTATTTTTCTGTCAGTATTCCGAAACTTCAAACGGATCGTGATTCTGATTTCTGGTTCTCCGAGAATCTCAAAAACACTAAAACGTGTCAGATTTCGGACCACTGACACTCCACAAATTTTCCAGAAAAGTAAGTTCCGAATTTATGAAAATAAAATTTACATTCAGGAAATATACCTCAATACGATTCCAACAAAAAAACTGGAGGTCAAAAGGAGTCCGGAGTTGAGAGTTATGGTCATTCGAAGTTGCTACAACCTTTGAAAATTGAGGCTGAATTTATGACGAAAAGAGAGAGAAATTTTGACAAGGATGGTTTGAAAGATGATTTGTGGTGAAAATAATATGGAGGAGTACCTGCCTATTTATAGGATGTAGGAATTCCCAATTAGATGAGAATTAGGATTCCTTTAAACCCAATTTAGATATTTCCTAATTTAATTTAAAAGCAATCAAATCCAAATCCAATTCTAATTTAAATCAAATCAAATTCTCTTAGTTTAAAATCAAATCAATTAAATCCAATTTAAATCTATTTAAATTTTTAGCTCAAAATCAAATGGGATAAATAAATTTTGAATATTTAACTATTTAAATAAATCCAAAAATCAAATCAAGATTTAAATGGCCACCATAACTTCCAAATATATTTTTTTAAAATACCAATAATAATAATTTCGAAAATAATAAATATTTTTAAATATCTTTTTGAATAATAAATCTCAAAAATTATATTGTTATTTAAATTAAACTAGCAAATATTTATGAAATATATGTATGCTTGAATAATATTATTTATTCCAAATATAAGGCCTTTTATAAATAAAATCATAAATTTAGGAAATTTTGATAGCTAAATTAAATATTACATATATTTTTTGAAACTATAAAAATAAAAAAATGTTTTTTTTCAAAATATGTACGCTCGCACATATTCGCACTCGTCGAGCAACTACGAAAAATAAAATTTCGTGCGCGACGTACAATACGACTATGCGACGTACAATACAAAAATTTTAAATCAGCACCAAATTTAATATATATAAAAAATATAGTAGAAATTTAGGGGTTTTACAGGCTGAAAAGTCGGTAGATCCTCTGGAGCTACTCCGAAATCTAGCCATACAAAACCAGCTGGGTCAGATCCCAGAAAGAGCAAGTGCCACAAAGGAAGCTTCACTTAGGAACTAAATCCAGCAATTAGCACAAATAGATAATAATATATAGTAAAACTGGAGAAATATAACATCACGAGGATATACGATAAGATAACCATGGGACCATTCAAATAGCCAGGTTACAATCCTTAAACCAAACAAGGACCAGAAATGTAACCCTTCGTCTGAATCGAACTAGGTTCCTCTCATATATCAGCAAGATGATATAAGAAAATCAGGACATTACAATAATCTATCCAGGATCCGGGCAAGACTAGACTGATTAGACTCCATCCAATCATTTCATGGCCAAGCAAGAATTATGGCTTGATACTTTAACTAATTAGGGTTATCACATGCCTAGTTACTAGCAAGATGCAGTGAGATTATTTCACAGCCACAAGCCCTGCAGACCATCCAGGTTACCCAGGTCAAAAATTAGGAGTTGAATTCAGGTGGGTACACCGTCCAGGAAACGTATGTACCCTTAGGTAGCTTGAAGGGTGCAACACATGACAGTATGCTGGAAATGTGCCCTACTCGACGGCAGGCTACAGATCCCAGGCGCACCCAGGTAACGGGATTGCCTGTAACTGGAAAATCTTTTTATGACTACTGTGTTATTCTAGTTATTATCCTTAGTCCATTTTAGTAGGTACTCCTGACCGTGGTACTCAGGAGTCCCTGTCCTAGACATGATGCAAGACAGGACTGGTTTATTTGTACAAGCACAATCGTCCACGGTATCCAGGTTAATTATATAGGTCATGTCATGTCAGGTAGCCGTCGCAATAGCTTATCAAGTTATATCATGTCAGGTTATCATGTCAAGTACTTGTCAGGAGTGCGCCACGACGGGCCACTATCATGTCATGTTTACTGGTCACACCATGCCATGTACAATTGTTATTTCAATCATATCAATCAAATCGTGATTTATCAAGTTCAGGACAACAGGCGTAAGGATATAAAATGGGCATAAAATATACCATAGGGGTTCCAAGACATGGGCAAAAATAATAATAAAATAACAGTACACAGGGCTATAGGAGAACCATGCGGCCCAGGCATATGCGGCCAAAGGAGGAATCCATGCAGGAGCAGCTCATGCGGCTAACGGCGGAAGCAGTTAGAAGCCCATGCGGCCTGCCGGGGAGAAGTTCTATGCGGATGAAATGAATTGGATCCATACGGCAGAGAGAAAGGCAAGCTCATGCGGCAGGAAGGGGGGCAGCATATGTGGCTACGGAAAGAGGAAATAGGACAGCACATGCGGCTGGAGCAACAATCCATGCGACAGGAACTGCGCGCTTATGCAGCTAAGTGGACAGTTCATGCGGCAGGGACAGGAGCGGAGCCATGTGGCTAAAAGTGTGCGCTTTTGCGGCTCACGAGGGATGCTTCGCCTATGCGGCTACGGCAAGCAGGGCTTTGTGCGGCTGGGTCGAGCAGTCTTATGCGGATGGGCTCAATGCGCCTAAGCGGCTAAGGACAACATCAGTATTATGCGGTAGAGAAGTGACTCGGTCTATGCGGCCAAGAAGGGGGAAGGGCACATGCGGCAAAAAGGGTAGCGTCTCATGCGGCTCAAGAAGTTCAGAGTGTTATGCGGCTGGGGTCGAGCGAGTTTATGCGGCTAGAAGAGTTCGGCCCTCATGCGGCTCAAAGTACTTCCAGTCATGCGGCTGAAGATAACACTTGCCGCATGAAATATTCATGCGGTCAAGTCAAGCACAGTTCATCTTCTCCAAAATTTTGAGAAGAAGAACACCATGAAGGCCAAGTTTCCAAGCTCTATAACTCCATCATCCGGAGTCCAAATCCGAACTTCCATAGGTCAAAATGAGGTAGAACGAAATTATCTACAACATGGAACCATCAAAACTTAGAAATAACAAGATTAAGTAGATCAAAACCCAAGAATTCTGAAAATAAGATAAACTTAGATCTACAAGAATCTAGCCATGGAAAGTGGAAATGCCAAGTATTAAAGTGAGTTAAAATGCTGTAAGAAAAAGAATAAAGCCGTAAAATTGGAGTTCCTCCATGAAGCAAGTTGCACTTGCCTAGACCTCTCTCTCCCTCTCTCTGGTAGGTGAAGGAGTAAATGGAAGAAGAAGAGATTAATGAAGAGAGAGAGAAAGAATAATGGGTAATAAATACTAAGGTGGTGGTAGGAAGGGGTTCACCCTTGGTTCATAATGAACCAAAGCAAACCGAGCCTAGCCGAACCCAAACCAAGAAAAAAACCAAGTCATAAATAAAAGCTAAGCAAGGGATCATGCAATACAAGATAAAATATGTACACGTATTCTAAAATACGTAATACGAACCACAGTCAATACAACTCTACCCAGCTTAAAGAATTTCGTCCTCAGAATTTTATCGAGAGGCTAGAGGGGCAATGACAAGCTATACTAATCACAAGCAAGCTATAACTAGGCAGGCAATCACTCATTCAAGCAAGGAATTGAAGGCATGAGGCATAAGGAAGACATTATACCTCACGAGTCAAACAAGTCGGGATATCGTGATCGGATATCATCCTTACGCTCCTACGTTGACTCACCCAAAGAGTGATGACCCCGAGCGACTCGGACTAACTTGATAGTCTTGTTCTTGAGTGTCTTCTCTCTCTGGTCCAACATAGATACGGGCCTCTCCTCATACAAAAGGTTGGTATCAATAACCAATTCCGAATGATCTAGGATGTGGCTCGGGTCCGGGATATATCGTCGTAATTGGAATACATGGAACACGTCATGCACCTCGCTTAGCGACGGTGGAAGAGCGAGACGATAGGACACATCTCCTACTCGCACTAGAATATCGAACGGCCCTATATACCTAGGACTAAGCTTTCCCCGTACGCCGAAATGAATGACGCCACGGTTAGGCAAAATCCTCAGGAATACATGGTCGCCGACCGAAAACTCATGAGGGCGCCGATAAGAATCGTCCAATTGGCACTGGCGATCATGGGCAACTCGAAGATGATCCCTGACTCTCCTGACCACCTCAACTGTCTGAGCAATTATTTATGGTCCAAGCATCTGCCTCTCTCCAACATCATTCCAGGCCAGCGGGGTTCTGCACTTCCTACCATACAGTGCCTCGAACGGTACCATCTGGATACTAGCCTGGAAGCTGTTGTCGTACGAAAATTCCACCAGGTACAGGTGATCTTCCTACGAACCACCGAAGTAAAGTGTACAAGATCTCAACATATCTTCAAGAGTCTGGATCGTGCGCTCTGACTGGCCATCTGTCTGCGGGTGATAGGCTGAACTGAACTGGAGACGAGTCCTCAAACTCTCCTGCAGGCTACGCCAAAAGTACGACGTGAATCTTGAATCTCGGTCCGAGGTGATACAAACTAGAATACCGTGAAATCTGACGATCTGCCTGAGATACATCTCTGCTAGCTGAGCCGTCGACTGACCAACACTGAATGGAAGAAAGTGAGTCATCTTCGTGAGCCGATCAACTATAACCCAAATAGCATCTCGACTAGCTGGGGATCTAGGCAAATCGGTCATAAAATCTATGGTCACATGTTCCCACTTCCATTCTGGAATCGGCAAGGGCTGAAGAAGTCCAGCAGGCCTCTGATGTTCAGCCTTAACTTGTTGGCAAACCAAATACCGAGAGACAAACTGAGCTATCTCCCGCTTCATGCTATTCCACCAAAAGTGCTGACGGATATCACGGTACCACCAGGATGAATGGAATACTGCGAACTGTGGGCCTCTGCCATAATCTCTTGTTTGATATCTCCACTGGGTACATAAAGACGCTTACCATGCCTAAGTGTACCATCTTCATGAATGCATAACTCTGGTCTTCGTCCTGCCTCACACTCTGCTCTGAGTCGCTGAAGCTTGGAATCTGTTGACTGCGCCATCCGAATCCTCTCGACTATAGTGGACTGAACTTGCATGCTGGCCATCAATACTACACTGGAAGGGAGAAGAACTTCAATACCCATCTTCTGAAGATCTGCTAACAGCTCCGGTTGCGCTGTTAGGAAATAAATTTCGGCTCTCCTGCTCAATGCATCTGCAACGACGTTGGCCTTCCCGGGATGATACTGCAGGTTGACATCATAATCGACAAGAAGCTCCAGCCACCTCCTCTGACGCATGTTAAGATCCTTCTGGGTGAAAACATACTTCAGGCTCTTATGGTCGGTGAAAATCTCTACCCTATCTCCGTACAAATAGTGCCTCCACAACTTAAGTGCAAACACTACTGCTGCCAGCTCCAAGTCATGGGTTGGGTAATTCCTCTCATGATCATGAAGTTGTCGTGACGCATAAGCTATTACCTTCCCATGCTGCATCAGAACACATCCTAAACCTCTCCCGAAGCATTATAATACACTGAGAATCCTCCACTTCCATCTGGAAGTGTGAGAATGGGTGCCGTTATCAGGCCTCGCTTCAATTGTTCAAAAGAACTCTGATACTCTGCTGTCCAAGCAAACTGCGCATCCTTGCAGGTCAATTGAGTCAACGGTGCTGAGATCCGAGCAAAATCTGAAACAAACCGTCGATAGTAGTCGGCCAATCCAAGAAAACTACGGACTTCTACAACGGTGCTGGGCACTGGCCAGGACTTAATAGCCACAATCTTCTGGGGATCCACTTCTACTCCTCCTCTGGTGATGATATGACCCAAGTACGAAATTTGATCAAGCCAGAACTCGCATACTGAACTTTGGCATATAACTGGTGCTCCCTGAGAGTCTGAAGAACCACAGAAGATGCTGTTCATGCTCCGCCTCACTCTTGCTGTAGACCAGGATGCCATCCAAGAACACAATCACAAACTGATCCAAGTAAGGCATGAAGATACGATTCATGAGGTCCATGAATACTGCCGACACATTGGTCACTCCAAAAGGCATAATAAGGAACTCCCAATACCCATATCTCAATCTAAAAGCTGTCTTCGGGATGTCCTGCTCTCTGACTCTGATATGATGATATCCTGAGCGCAAGTCGATCTTCGAGAATACTGCTGCCCCTTTGAGCTGATCAAACAAGTCATCTATCCTCGGGAGAGGGTATCTGTTCTTGATTGTCACTGAGTTCAAGGTACGATAATCAACACATAACCTGGACGTACCATCCTTCTTTTTTACAAGAAGCATCGGGGCTCCCCAAGGCGATCCACTAGCACGAATGAATCCCTTGGTTCTGAGTTCTTTAATCATCTTGTACAATATCTCCAACTCTGACGGCGCTATCATGTAGACTCTCTCTGTTACTGGTGCTGTCCCGGGAATCAAGTCTATGGTGAACTCGATCTTCCGCTCTGGCGGCATACCTGGAAGCTCCTCTGGGAAAATATCTGAAAACTCTTCGACTATCCGGGGCAACTGCACTGCTGCTACCGCCATCCGCAATACTGGAGGAGAAGGCTCGATTCCACCTCGGAAAAAGAAAAACTCTGGCTCGCCTGGAATACTAAAAACAACCCTACCAATATGGCAGTCTATTTTAGCATACCGGTTCCTCAACCAATCCATCCCTAAGACCACATCATAATCGGCCATCGGGAACTCTATCAATCTAGCGGGGAACTCTCTACCGCTATCTACGATCCGACACGAGGAAAACACTCTATCTACTCCCACAAGTCCGTTACCAGAAAGAATATTAAGCCTTACTGATAATGACTCAGGCTCCAATCCTATCCGTGTCGCGAATCGTGCAGACATAAAAGAATATGATGCACCAGAATCAAATAAAGCTGAAGCTGGAAGGGAGTTGACGAGAATAGTACCTGCCACTACCTCTCCTGGTGCCAATCCTTCCTCCACGGTCATCACCATAGCATGACCATGCCCTCGGGGTGCTGGTCCCCTCTGCTGAAATCCTCGCTGCCTATTCTGACTCAGGGCTTGGGCTTGAGTATGCTGCTTGGGGTTCTGCTGCTGGAATACCTAGGACTGAGGCGGCAAGGGCCTCGGTAATGGATACTGCTGTTGCTGGACTTGAGCGGGTCCTGTCACCGAAGAGCTAGAAAGGTTGGATGATGAGGAACCACCCCTATTCGGGCAGGATCCAACCCTATGGTCTGCTGCTCCACAAGCCAGACACAATCCCTGTGCCCTGTGGCATTCTGCCACCACATGGCCTGGCTTCCCACAATGAGAACATCCCACTGCGGAAGCCTGCTTCTGCTTCTACTGCTGAGGGTACGTCGGGGCTGAATGCTGAATCGACGTCACTGAGGCCGCCCGCCTCGGAGCTCCAATAGTCAAAGCCCTGGCTACCGGGGCTGGGGCTGAAGACTGATTCATCTGGCCGTGAGATCTTTTCCGACCTCCGGCCCTATCCACAATCCTCTGGGAGGTATACTCATACCTCCTAGCTGCTCTCAAGACTGCATCAAAAGTCTGATGCTTAAACTGCTCAACCGCCAATAGAATCTCCAGATAAAGCCCCTGCTGAAATCGCTGGGCTCTATCATACTCGGTTTCCACCAAGGTGGGAGTAAACCGACTGAGTATCGAAAAATTGGTCGCATATCCATCGATTGTCCTGCCTATCTGCTTCAGATTGGTGAACCTCGTCTGTAGATCGTACCGAGCTACTACATCAAAATACTTGGTCTGGAATCTCTCTCTGAACATCGCCCAAGCAATGGGTGCTGCTAATCCAACGGCTTGTGCCACCCACCAGCTGCGGGCAAGATCTAATAGCTGTAGGCGTACCACAACCACCTTCTCATTCTTTGGGGTCCTGGCTGCTTCTAGAATTACCTCTGTATCTTGAAGCTAAGCATCTGCTGCGATAGCATCTTCACTACCGTCAAAGAATGGAGGCTTCAAGCGCTTGAAGCTGTTGGCCGCGCTGTTACCCTGATGACCTCCTCTGGTCAGAGCATCCGTCACTGCCTGGTGCAAGGCATCTCCTCGACGATCTTGGAAAGCTATCAAGGTCCTAACGAGTCCTACCAAAGTGCCATCATCAGGCTCGGCAAGCTGAACTGGCTGGACTGGTGGCTTTCCGTCAGAAGGCACGACTCTGGAGGCTACTTCGGAATGCTGGGCTTGATCTCCGGGTTGTTAGTGATCCACGGGAAATGCTCCGCCTTGCTGACCGACAGGTCTAGGAACGATATCGCTGAAGAAGACAACATAGGGAACAATAAGAAAGGACCAGGACAGATCAATGATACAAGCATATGATCAGGACAAGAATCCAGGGATTCAGAAGATACGAACAGAGATCAAGGGCAAATACTGATTGAGACATCTATTCGATAAACCCTCACATATCTTGATTTACAAGACCTGCATGAGCTACCACTTAAACCATGTCACGCTCCAGAACCAGAATACTGGAGAGCGGGGGCAGACATAGCCAGCTACGTATATTGAAGTGCAACCCACCTCGCTATACGGTCACGGCTGTCTAGATACATGAGGGTCTACTACAAGCCAACAGTCTCCTTTGGTCATGAACAAGCCTAGTGTCTCAATCACAAGCAAGTAAATAAAGGTTACAAGATGTATGATCATTAAATATACAATCGTAAGGTGTCCCAAACATTACATATTCAGCTGATCATAAAGCTAGTCGTTACAAAATGTGAGACTAGCAAGAGTTTAGTCATACATGATCAACCCTAGGATCTGTTAATCATGTTACAGCCCGTAGGCAGATAGTAAGTAAAGGGTCCATCCGAGCTAAACATGTGCTCGTCGGCTAAACGCCTCAAAAGAATATTTTTACAATAGAGTGGAAGAGCCAAAAATAACCCACTCGTTGCCCTGGTTATGCCTAGTCGCCACCATCGGACTGGAAAGTCGATAGATCCTCTGGAGCTGCTCCGAAATCTGGCCATACAAAACCAGCTGGGTCAGATCCCAGAAAGAGCAAGTACCACAAAGGAAGCTTCACTTAGGAACTAAAACCAGCAATTAGCACAAATAGATAATAATATATAGTAAAATTGGAGAAATATAACATTACGAGGATATACGATAAGATAACCATGGGACCATTCAAATAGCCAGGTTACAATCCTTAAACCAAACAAGGATCGGGATTATAACCCTTCGTCTGAATCAAACTTGGTTCCTCTCATATATCAGCAAGATGAAATAAGAAAATCAGGACATTGCAATAATCAATACAGGATCCAGGCAAGACTAGACTGATTAGACTCCATCCAATTATTTCACGGCCAAGCAAAAATTACGGTTTGATACTTTAACTAACTAGGGTTATCACAGGCCTAATTACTAGCAAGATGCAGTAAGATTATTCCACAGCCACAAGCCCTACAGACCATCCAGGTTACCCAGGTCAAAAATTAGGGGTTGAATTCAGGTGGGTACACCGTCCAGGAAACGTATGTACCCTTAGGTAGCTTGAAGGGTACAACATATGACAGTGTGCTGGAAATGTGTCCTACTCGACGGCAGGCTACAGATCCCAGGCGCGCCCAGGTAACGGGATTGTCTGTAACTGGGAAATCTCTTCATGACTACTGTGTTATTCTAGTTATTATCCTTAGTCAATTTTAGTAGGTACTCCTGACCGTGGTACTCATGAGTCCCTGTCCTAGACATGATGCAAGACAGGATTGGTTTATTTGTACAAGCATAATCGCCCACGGTGTCTAGATTAATTATACAGGTCATGTCATGTCAGGTAGCCGTCGCAACAGCTTATCAAGTTATATCATGTCAGGTTATCATGTCAAGTGTACTTGTCAGGAGTGCGCCACGACGGACCACTATCATGTCATATTTACTTGTCACACCATGCCATGTATAATTATTATTTCAATTATGTCAATCAAATCGTGATTTATCAAGTTCAGGACAACAGGCGTAAGGATATAAAATGGGCATAAAATATACCAAAGGGGTTCCAAGACATGGGCAAAAATAATAATAAAATAATAGTACACAGGGCTATAGGAGAACCATGCGGCCCAGGCATATGCAGCCAAAGGTAGAATCCATGCGGGAGCAGCTCATGTGGCTAACGGCGGAAGCAGTTAGAAGCCCATGCGGCCTGCCGGGGAGAAGTTCCATGCGGCTGAAATGAATTGGGTCCATGCGGCGGAGAGAAAGGCAAGCTCATGCGGCAGGAAGGGGGGGCATCATATGCGGCTATGGAAAGAGGAAAGCGCATACGGCTGGAGCAACAATCCATGCGGCAGGAACTGCGCGCTTATGCAGCTAAGTGGGCAGTTCATGCGGCAGGGACAGGAGCGGAGCCATACGGCTAAAAGTGTGCGCTTATGCGGCTCACGAGGGATGCTTCGCCTATGCGGCTACGACAAGCAGGGCTTTATGCGGCTGGGTCGAGCAGTCTTATGCGGATGGGCTCAATGCGCCTAAGCGGCTAAGGACAACATCAGTATTATGCGGCGGAGAAGTGACTCGGTCTATGCAGCCAAGAAGGGGGAAGGGCACATGCGGCAAAAAGGGTAGCGTCTCATGCGGCTCAAGAAGTTCAGATTGTTATGCGGCTGGGGTCGAACGAGTTTATGCGGCTAGAAGAGTTCGGCCCTCATGCGGCTCAAAGTACTTCCAGTCATGCGGCTGAAGATAACACTTGCCGCATGAAATATTCATGCGGTCAAGTCAAGCACAGTTCATCTTCTCCAAAATTTCGAGAAGAAGAACACCATGAAGGCCAAGTTCCCAAGCTCCATAACTCCATCATCCGGAGTCCAAATCCGAACTTCCATAGGTCAAAATGGGGTAGAACGAAATTCTCTACAACATGGAACCATCAAAACTTAGAAATAACAAGATTAAGTAGATCAAAACCCAAAAATTCTGAAAATAAGATAAACTTAGATCTACAAGAATCTAGCCATGGAAAGTAGAAATGCCAAGTATTAAAGTGAGTTAAAATGCTGTAAGAAAAAGAATGAAGCAGTAAAATTGGAGTTCCTCCATGAAGCAAGTTGCACTTGCCTAGACCTCTCTCTCCCTCTCTCTGGTAGGTGAAGGAGTAAATGGAAGCAGAAGAAGAGATTAATGAAGAGAGAAAGAAGAATGGGTAATAAATACTAAGGTGGTGGTAGGTAGGGGTTCACCCTTGGTTCATAATGAACCAAAGCAAACCGAGCCTAGCCGAACCCAAACTAAGAAATAAACCAAGTCATGAATAAAAGCTAAGCAAGGGATCATGCAATACAAGATAAAATATGTACACGTATTCCAAAATACGTAATACGAACCACAAGCATTACAACTCTACCAACCTTAAAGAATTCTGTCCTCGAAATTTAATCAAGAGGCTAGAGGGGCAATGACAAGCTATACTAATCACAAGCAAGCTATAACTAGGCAGGCAATCACTCATTCAAGCAAGGAATCGAAGGCATGAGACATAAGGAAGATATTATACCTCACGAGTCAAACAAGTCAGGATATCGTGATCGGATATCATCCTCACGCTCCCACGTTAACTCATCCAAAGAGTGATGACCCCAAGCGACTCGGACTAACTTGATAGTCTTGTTCTTGAGTGTCTTCTCTCTCCGGTCCAATATAGACACGGGCCTCTCCTCATACGAAAGGTTGGTACCAACAACCAATTCCGAATGATCCAGGATGTGGCTCGTGTCCGGGATATACCGTCGTAATTAGGATACATGGAACACGTCATGCCCCTCGCTTAGCGACGGCGAAAGAGCGAGATGATAGGACACATCTCCTACTCGCTCCAGAATATCGAACGGCCCTATATACCTAGGACTAAGCTTTCTCCATACGCCGAAATGAATGACGCCACGGTTAGACAAAATCCTCAGGAATACATGGTCGCCGACCGAAAACTCAAGAGGGCGTCGATGAGAATCGACCTAATGGCACTCGCGATCTTAGGCAACTCGAAGATGATCCCTGACTCTCCTGACCACCTCAACTGTCTGAGCAATCATTTATGGTCCAAGCATCCGCCTCTCTCCAACATCATCCCAGGCTAGCGGGGTTCTGCACTTCCTACCATACAGTGCCTCGAAAGGTGCCATCTGGATACTGGCCTGGAAGCTGTTGTTGTACGAGAATTCCACCAGGTACAGGTGATCTTCCCATAAACCACCGAAGTAAAGTGTGCAAGATCTCAATATATCTTCAAGAGTCTGGATCGTACACTCTGACTGGCCATCTGTCTGTGGGTGATAGGATGAACTGAACTGGAGACGAGTCCCCAAACTCTCCTGCAGGCTACGCCAAAAGTGCGACGTGAATATTGAATCTCGGTCCGAGGTGATACTAACTGGAACACCGTGAAATCTGACGATCTGCCTGAGATACAACTCTGCTAGCTGAGCCGTCGACTGACCAACTCTGAATGGGAGAAAGTGAGCCACCTTCGTGAGCCGATTAACTATAACCCAAATAACATCTCGACCAACTGGGGATCTAGGCAATTCGGTCATAAAATCCATGGTCACATGTTCCCACTTCACTTCTATTCTGGAATCGGCAAGGGCTGAAGAAGTCCAGCAGGCCTCTGATGTTCAGCCTTAACTTGTTGACAAACCAAACACCGAGAGACAAACTCAGCTATCTCCTGCTTCATGCCATTCCACCAAAAGTGCTGACGAATATCATGGTACATCTTCGTACCACCAGGATGAATGGAATACTGTGAACTGTGGGCCTCTGCCATAATCACTTGTCTGATATCTCCACTGGGTACACAAAGACGCTTACCATGCCTAAGTGTACCATCTTCATGAATGCATAACTCTGGTCTTCGTCCTGTCTCACACTCTACTCTGAGTCGCTGAAGCTTGGAATCTGTTGACTGTGCCATCCGGATCCTCTCGACTATAGTGGACTGAACTTGCATGCTGGCCATCAATGCTACACTGGAAGGGAGAAGAACTTCAATACCCATCTTCTGAAGATCTACTAACAGCTCCGGTTGTGCTGTTAGGAAATAAACTCCGGCTCTCCTGCTCAATGTATCTGTAACGACGTTGGCCTTCCCGGGATGATACTGCAAGTTGACATCATAATCCACATGAAGCTCCAGCCACCTCCTCTGACGCATGTTAAGATCCTTCTGGGTGAAAACATACTTCAGGCTCTTATGGTCGGTAAAAATCTCTACCCTATCTCCGTACAAATAGTGCCTCCATAACTTAAGTGCAAACACTACTACTGCCAGCTCTAAGTCATGGGTTGGGTAATTCCTCTCATGATCATGAAGTTGTCGTGACGCATAAGCTATTACCTTCCCATGCTTCCTCAGAACACATCCTAAACCTCTGCCCAAAGTATCACAATATACTGAGAATCCTCTAGTTCCATCTGGAAGTGTGAGAATAGGTGCCATTATCAGGCCTCGCTTCAACTATACAAAAGAACTCTGACCCTCTGCTGTCGAAGTGAACTGCGCATCCTTGCGGGTCAATTGAGTCAATGGTGCTGAGATCCGAGCAAAATCTGAAACAAACCGTCGATAGTAGCCGGCCAATCCAAGAAAACTACGGACTTCTGTAACGGTACTGGGCACTGGCCATGACTCAATAGCCACAATCTTCTGGAGATCCACTTCTACTCCTCCTCTGGTGATGATATGACCCAAGTACGAAATGCGATCGAGCCAGAACTCGTATTTACTGAACTTTGGCATATAACTGGTGCTCCCTGAGAGTCTGAAGAACCACACGGAGATGCTGCTTATGCTTCGCCTCACTCTTGCTGTAGACCAGGATGTCATTCAAGAGCACAATCACAAACTGATCCAAGTAAGACATGAAGATACGATTCATGAGGTCCATGAATACTGCCGGCGCATTGGTCGCTCCAAAAGACATAACAAGGAACTCCCAATGCCCATATCTCTATCTAAAAGCTGTCTTCGGGATATCCTGCTGTCTGACTCTAATCTGATGATATCCTGAGCGCAAGTCGATCTTCGAGAATACTGCTGCCCCTTTGAGCTGATCAAACAAGTCATCTATCCTCGGGAGAGGGTATCTGCTCTTGATTGTCATTGAGTTCAAGGTACGATAATCAACACATAACCTGGACGTACCATCCTTCTTTTTACAAGAAGCATTGGGTCTCCCCAAGGCGATCCACTAGCACGAATGAATCCCTTGGTTCTGAGTTCTTCAATCATCTTATACAATATCTTCAACTCTGACGGCGCTATCCTGTAGACTCTCTCTGATACTGGGGCTGTCCCGGGAATCAATATGGTGAACTCGATCTCCCGCTCTGGCGGCATACCTGAAAGCTCCTCTGGGAAAACATCTGGAAACTCTTCGACTATCCGGGGCAACCGTACTGCTGCTACCGCCATCCGTAATGCTGGAGGAGAAGGCTCGACTGCGCCTCGGGAAAAGGAAAACTCTGGCTCGCCTGGAATGCTAAAAATAACCCTACTAATATGGCAGTCTATTCTAGCATACTGGTTCCTCAACCAATCCATCCCTATGACCACATCATAATCGGCCATCGAAAACTCTATCAATCTAGCGGGAAACTTTCTACTGCTAACTACGATCCAACACGAGGAAAATACTCTATCTACTCCCACAAGTTCGTTACCAGTAAGTATATTAAGCCTTACTGATAATGACTCGGGCTCCAATCCTATCCATGTCACGAATCGTGCAGACATAAAAGAATATGATGTACCAGAATCAAATAAAGCTGAAGCTGGAAGGGAGTTGACGAGAATAGTACCTGCCACTACCTCTTCTGGTGCCAATCCTTCCTCCACGGTCATCACCATAGCATGACCATGCCCTCGGGGTGCTGGTCGCCTCTGCTGAAATCCTCGCTGCCTATTCTGACTCAAGGCTTGGGCCTGAGTATGCTGCTGGGAGTTCTGCTGCTGGACTACCTGGGACTGAGGCGGCAAGGGCCTCGACAATGGATATTGCTGCTGCTGGACTGGAGCGGGTCTTCTCACCGAAGAGCTAGAAAGGTTGGACGATGAGGAACCACCCCTATTCGGGCAGGATCCAAACCTATGGTCTGCTGCTCCACAAGCCAGACACAATCCCTGTGCCCTGTGGCATTCTGCCACCACATGGCCTGGCTTCCCACAATGAGAACATCCCACTGCGGAAGCCTGCTTCTGCTTCTGCTGCAGAGGGTACGTCGGGGCTGAATGCTGAACCGACGTTACTGAGGTCGCCCGTCTCGGAGCTCCAATAGTTAAAGTCCTGGCTGCCGGGGCTGGAGCTGAAGACTGATTCATCTGGCCGTGAGATCTTTTCTGACCTCCGGCCATATCCACAATCCTCTGAGAGGTATACTCATGCCTCCTAGCGGCTCTCAAGGCTGCATCAAAAGTCTGATGCTCAAACTGCTCAACCGCCAATAGAATCTCCAGGTGAAGCCCCTGCTGAAATCGTTAGGCTCTATCATACTCGGTTTCCACCAATATGGGAGCAAACCGACTGAGTATCGAAAGCTCGGCAGTATATCCATCGACCATCCTGCCCATCTGCTTTAGATTGGTGAACCTCGTCTGTAGATCGTACCGAGCTACTGCATCAAAATACTTGGTCTGAAATCTCTCTCTGAACATCGCCCAAGCAATAGGTGCTGCTAATCCAATGGCCTGCGCCGCCTACCAGCTGCGGACAAGATCCAATAGCTGTAGGCGCACCACGGCCACCTTCTCGTTCTCTGGGGTCCTGACTGCTTCTAGAATCACCTCTGTATCCTGAAGCCAAGAATCTGCTGCGATAGCATCTTCACTACCGTCAAAGAATGAAGGGTTCAAGCGCTTGAAGCTGTTGGCCGTGCTGTTACCCTGATGACCTCCTCTGGTTAGAGCATCCGTCACTGCCTGGTGCAAGACATCTCCTCGACGATCTTGGAAAGCAATCAAGGTCCTGACGAGTCCTACCAAAGTGCCATCATCAGGCTCGGCAGGCTGAACTGGCTGGACTGGTGGCTTTCCGTCAGAAGGCACGACTCTGGAGGCTACTCCGGAATGCTGGGCTTGAACTCCGGGTTGCTGCTGATCCGCAGAAAATGCTCTGCCTCGCTGATCGGCAGGTCCAGGAACGATATCGCCGAAGAAGACGACATAGGAGACAATAAGGAAGGACCAGGACAGATCAATGATACAAGCATATGATCAGGACAAGAATCCAGGGATTCAGAAGATACGAGCAGAGATCAAGGGCAAATACTGATTGAGACATCTATTCGATAAACCCTCACATATCTTGATTTACAAGACCTGCATGGGCTACCACTTAAACCATGTCACGCTCCAGAACCAGAATACTGGAGAGCGGGGGCAGACATAGCCAGCTACGTATATTGAAGTGCAATCCATCTTGCTATACGGTCACGGCTGTCTAGATACATGAGGGTCTACTACAAGCCAACAGTCTCCTTTGGTCATGAACAAGCCTAGTGTCTCAATCACAAGCAAGTAAATAAAGGTTACAAGATGTATGATCATTAAATATACAATAGTAAGGCGTCCCAAACATTACATATTCAGCTGATCATGAAGCTAGTCGTTACAAAATATGAGACTAGCAAGAGTTTAGTCATACATGATCAACCCTAGGATCTGTTAATCATGTTACAGCACGTAGGCAGATAGTAAGTAAAGGGTACATCCGAGCTAAACATGTGCTCGTCGGCTAAACGCCTCAAAATAATATTTTTACAATAGAGTGGGAGAGCCAAAAATAACCCACTCGTTGCCCTGGTTATGCCTAGTCGCCACCATCGGACTGGAAAGTCGGTAGATCCTCTGAAGCTGCTCCGAAATCTGGCCATACAAAACCAGCTGGGTCAGATCCCAGAAAGAGCTAGTGCCACAAAGGAAGCTTCACTTAGGAACTAAAACTAGCAATTAGTACAAATAGATAATTATATATAGTAAAACTGGATAAATATAACATCACGAGGATATACGATAAGATAACCATGGGACCATTCAAATAGCCAGGTTACAATCCTTAAACCAAACAAGGACCGGGATTGTAACCTTTCGTCTGAATCGAACTTGGTTCCTCTCATATATCAGCAAGATGATATAAGAAAATCAGGACATTGCAATAATCAATACAGGATCCAGGAAAGACTAGACTGATTAGACTCCATCCAATTATTTCACGGCCAAGCAAGAGTTACGGCTTGATACATTAACTAACTAGGGTTATCACAGGCCTAGTTACTAGCAAGATGCAGTAAGATTTTTCTACAGCCACAAGCCCTACAGACCATCCAGGTTACCCAGGTCAAAAATTAGGGGTTGAATTCAGGTGGGTACACCGTCCAGGAAACATATATACCCTTAGGTAGCTTGAAGGGTGCAACACATGACAGTGTGCTGGAAATGTGCCCTACTCGACGGCAGGCTACAGATCCCAGGCGCGCCCAGGTAACGAAATTGCCTGTAACTGGGAAATCTCTTCATGACTACTGTGTTATTCTAGTTATTATCCTTAGTCCATTTTAGTAGGTACTCCTGACCGTGGTACTCAGGAGTCCCTGTCCTAGACATGATGCAAGACAGGACTGGTTTATTTGTACAAGCACAATCGCCCACGGTGTCCAGGTTAATTATATAGGTCATGTCATGTCAGGTAGCCGTCGCAACAGCTTATCAAGTTATATCATGTCAGGTTATCATGTCAAGTGTACTTGTCAGGAGTGCGCCACGACGGGCCACTATCATGTCATGTTTACTTGTCACACCATGCCATGTACAATTGTTATTTCAATCATGTCAATCAAATCGTGATTTATCAAGTTCAGGACAACAGGCGTAAGGATATAAAATAGGCATAAAATATATAATAGGGGTTCCAAGACATGGGCAAAAATAATAATAAAATAACAGTACACAGGGCTATAGGAGAACCATGTGGCCCAGGCGTATGCGGCCAAAGGAGGAATCCATGCGGGAGCAGCTCATGCGGCTAACGACGGAAGCAGTTAGAAGCCCATGCTGCCTGCCGGGGAGAAGTTCCATGCGGCTGAAATGAATTGGGTCCATGCGGCGGAGAGAAAGGCAAGCTCATGCGGCAGGAAGGGGGGCAGCATATGTGGCTATGGAAAGAGGAAAGCGCATGCGGCTGGAGCAACAATCCATGCGACAGGAACTGTGCGCTTATGCAGCTAAGTGGATAGTTCATGCGGCAGGGACATGAGCGGAGCCATGTGGCTAAAAGTGTGCGCTTATACGGCTCTCGAGGGATGCTTCGCCTCTGCGGCTACGGTAAGCAGGGCTTTATGCGGCTGGGTCGAGCAGTCTTATGCGGATGGGCTCAATGCGCCTAAGCGGTTAAGGACAACATCAGTATTATGCAACGGAGAAGTGACTCGGTCTATGCGGCCAAGAAGGAGGAAGGGCACATGCGGCAAAAAGGGTAGCATCTCATGCGGCTCAAGAAGTTCAGAGTGTTATGCGGCTGGGGTCGAGCGAGTTTATGCGGCTAGAAGAGTTCGGCCCTCATGCGGCTCAAAGTTCTTCCAGTCATGCGGCTGAAGAGAACACTTGCCGTATGAAATATTCATGCGGTCAAGTCAAGCACAGTTCATCTTCTACAAAATTTCGAGAAGAAGAATACCATGAAGGCCAAGTTCCCAAGCTTCATAACTCCATCATCCGGAGTCCAAATCCGAACTTTCATAGGTCAAAATGGGGTAGAACGAAATTCTCTACAACATGGAATCATCAAAACTTAGAAATAATAAGATTAAGTAGATCAAAACCCAAGAATTCTGAAAATAAGATAAACTTAGATATACAAGAATCTAGCCATGGAAAGTGGAAATACCAAGTATTAAAGTGAGTTAAAATGCTGTAAGGAAAAAATGAAGCAGTAAAATTGGAATTCCTCCATGAAGCAAGTTGCACTTGCCTAGACCTCTCTCTCCCTCTCTCTGGTAGGTGAAGGAGTAAATGGAAGAAGAAGAAGAGATTAATGAAGAGAGAAAAAGAAGAATGGGTAATAAATACTAAGGTGGTGGTAGGTAGGGGTTCACCCTTGGTTCATAATGAACCAAAGCAAACCTAGCCTAGCCGAACCCAAACCAAGAAATAAACCAAGTCATGAATAAAAGCTAAGCAAGGGATCATGCAATAAAAGATAAAATACATACACGTATTCCAAAATACGTAATATGAACCACAGACATTACAACTCTACCCACCTTAAAGAATTCCGTCCTCAGAATTTAATGAAGAGGCTAGAGGGGCAATGACAAGCTATACTAATCACAAGCAAGCTATAACTAGGCAGGCAATCACTCATTCAAGCAAGGAATCGAAGGCATGAGGCATAAGGAAGACATTATACCTCACGAGTCAAACAAGTCGGGATATCGTGATCGGATATCATCCTCACGCTCCCACGTTGACTCACCCAAAGAGTGATGACCCCAAGCAACTCGGACTAACTTGATAGTCTTGTTTTTGAGTGTCTTCTCTCTCCGGTCCAACATAGACACGGGCCTCTCCTCATACGAAAGATTGGTACCAACAACCAATTCCGAATGATCTAGGATTTGGCTCGGGTCCGAGATATACCGTCGTAATTGGGATACATGGAACACGTCATGTACCTCGCTTAGCGACGGTGGAAGAGCGAGACGATAGGACACATCTCCTACTCGCTCCAGAATATCGAACGACCCTATATACCTAGGACTAAGCTTTCCCCGTATGCCGAAATGAATGACGCCACAGTTAGGCAAAATCCTCAGAAATACATGGTCGTCGACCGAAAACTCAAGAGGGCGCCGATGAGAATCGGCCCAATGGCGCTGGCGATCTTGGACAACTCGAAGATGATCCCTGACTCTCCTGACCACCTCAACTGTCTGAGCAATCATTTATGGTCCAAGCATCTGCCTCTCTCCAACATCATCCCAGGCTAGCGGGGTTCTGCACTTCCTACCATACAGTGTCTCGAACGGTGCCATCTAGATACTGGCCTGGAAGCTGTTGTTGTACGAGAATTCTACCAGGTGCATGTGATCTTCCTATGAACCACCGAAGTCAAGTGTGCAAGATCTCAACATATCTTCAAGAGTCTGGATCGTGCGCTCTGACTGGCCATCTGTCTGCGGGTGATAGGCTGAACTAAACTGGAGACGAGTCCCCAAACTCTCCTGCAGGCTACGCCAAAAGTGCGACGTGAATCTTGAATCTCGGTCCGAGGTGATACAAACTGGAATACCGTGAAATCTGACGATCTGCCTGAGATACATCTCTGCTAGCTGAGCCGTCGACTGACCAATACTGAATAGAAGAAAGTGAGCCACCTTCGTGAGCCGATTAACTATAACCCAAATAGCATCTCGACCAGCTGGGGATCTAGGCAAATCGGTCATAAAATCCATGGTCACATGTTCCCACTTCCATTCTGGAATCGGCAAGGACTGAAGAAGTCTAGCAGGCCTCTGATGTTCAGCCTTAACTTGTTGGCAAACCAAATACCGAGAGACAAACTGAGCTATCTCCCGCTTCATGCCATTCTACCAAAAGTGCTGACGGATATCACGGTACCACCAGGATGAATGGAATACTGCGAACTGTGGGCCTCTGCCATAATCTCTTGTCTGATATCTCTACTGGGTACATAAAGACGCTTACCATGCCTAAGTGTACCATCTTTATGAATGTATAACTCTGGTCTTCGTCCTGCCTCACACTCTGCTCTGAGTCGCTGAAGCTTGGAATCTCTTGACTGTGCCATCCGGATCCGACTATAGTGGACTGAACTTGCATGCTGGCCATCAATGCTACACTAGAAGGGAGAAGAACTTCAATACCCATCTTCTGAAGATCTGCTAACAGCTCCGGTTGCGCTGTTAGAAAATAAACTCCGGCTCTCCTGCTCAATGTATCTGCAACGACGTTGGCCTTCCCGGGATGATACTGCAGGTTGACATCATAATCTACAAGAAGCTCCAGCCACCTCCTCTGACGCATGTTAAGATCCTTCTGGGTGAAAACATACTTCAGGCTCTTATGGTCGTTGAAAATCTCCATCCTATCTCCGTACAAATAGTGCCTCCACAACTTAAGTGTAAATACTACTGCTGCCAGCTCCAAGTCATGGGTTGGGTAATTCCTCTCATGATCACGAAGTTGTCGTGACGCATAAGCTATTGCCTGCCTATGCTGTATCAGAACACATCCTAAACCTCTGCCTGAAGCATCACAATACACTGGAATCCTCCAGTTCCATCTGGAAGTGTGAGAATGGGTGCCGTTATCAGGCCTCGCTTCAACTGTTCAAAAGAACTCTGACACTCTGCTGTCCAAGCAAACTGTACATCTTTGCGGGTCAATTGAGTCAACGGTGCTGAGATCCGAGCAAAATCTGAAACAAACCGTCGATAGTAGCTGGCCAATCCAAGAAAACTACGGACTTCTGCAACGGTGCTGGGCACTGGCCATGATTCAATAGCCACAATCTTCTGGGGATCCACTTCTACTCCTCCTCTGGTGATGATATGACCCAAGTACGAAATACGATCGAGCCAGAACTCGTATTTACTGAACTTTGGCATGTAACTGGTGCTCCCTAAAAGTCTGAAGAACCACACAAAAATGCTGCTCATGCTCTGCCTCACTCTTGCTGTAGACCAGGATGTCATCCAAGAACACAATCATAAACTGATCCAAGTAAGGCATGAAGATACGATTCATGAGGTCCATGAATACTGCCGGCGCATTGGTCGCTCCAAAAGGCATAACAAGGAACTCCCAATGCCCATATCTCGATCTAAAAGCTGTCTTCGGGATGTCCTACTCTCTGACTCTGATCTGATGATATCTTGAGTGCAAGTCGATCTTCGAGAATACTGCTGCCCCTTTGAGCTGATCAAACAAGTCATCCATCCTCGGGAGAGGGTATCTGTTCTTGATTGTCACTGAGTTCAAGGTACGACAATCAACACATAACCTGGACGTACCATCCTTCTTTTTTACAAGAAGCATCGGGGCTCCCCAAGGCGATCCACTAGCACGAATGAGTCCCTTGGTTCTGAGTTCTTCAATCATCTTGTACAATATCTCCAACTCTGACGGTGCCATCCTGTAGACTCTCTCTGATACTGTGGCTGTCCCGGAAATCAAGTCTATGGTGAACTCGATCTCTCGCTCTGGCGGCATACCTGGAAGCTCTTCTAGGAAAACATCTGGAAACTCTTCGACTATCTGGGGCAATTGCACTGCTGCTACCGCCATCCACAACACTGGAGGAGAAGGCTCGACTGCGCCTCGGGAAAAAAAAAAACTCTGGCTCGCCTGGAATGCTAAAAACAACCCTACCAATATCGCAGTCTATTCTAGCACACTCGTTCCTCAACCAATCCATCCCTAAGACCACATCATAATCGGCCATCGGGAACTCTATCAATCTAGCGGGGAACTCTCTACCGCTAACTACGATCCGACACGAGGAAAACACTCTATCTACTCCCACAAGTCCATTACCAGTAAGTATATTAAGCCTTACAGATAATGACTCGGGCTCCAATCCTATTCGTATCGCAAATCGTGCAGACATAAAAGAATGTAATGCACCAGAATCAAATAAAGCTGAAGCTGGAAGGGAGTTGACGAGAATAGTACCTGCCACTACCTCTCCTGGTGCCAATCCTTCCTCCACGGTCATCACTATAGCATGACCATACCCTCGGGGTGCTGGTCCCCTCTGCTAAAATCCTTGCTGCCTATTCTGACTCAAGGCTTGGGCCTGAGTATGCTGCTGGGGGTTCTGCTGCTGGAATACCTGGGACTGAGGCGGCAAGGGCCTCGGCAATGGATACTACTGCTGCTGGACTGGAGCGGGTCCTCTTACCGAAGAGCTAGAAAGGTTGGACGATGAGGAACCACCCCTATTCGGACAGGATCCAACCCTATGGTCTGCTGCTCCATAAGCCAGACACAAGCCCTGTATCCTGTGGCATTCTGCCACCACATGGCCTGGCTTCCCACAATGAGAACATCCTACTGCGGAAGCCTGCTTCTGCTTCTACTGTTGAGGGTATATCGGGGCTGAATGCTGAACCGACGTCACTGAGACCGCCCGCCTCGGAGCTCCAATAGTTAAAGCCCTGGCTGCCGGGGCTGGGGCTGAAGACTGATTCATCTGGCCATGAGATCTTTTTCGACCTCCGGCCCTATCCACAATCCTCTGGGAGGTATACTCATGCCTCCTAGCTGCTCTCAAGACTGCATCAAAAGTCTGATGCTCAAACTGCTCAACTGCCAATAGAATCTCCAGGTGAAGCCTCTGCTAAAATTGCTGGGCTCTATCATACTCGGTTTCCACCAAGGTGGGAGCAAACCGACTGAGTCTCGAAAACTTGGCCGCATATCCATCGACCGTCCTGCCCATCTGCTTCAGATTGGTAAAACTCGTCTGTAGATCGTACCGAGCTACTGCATCAAAATACATGGTCTGGAATCTCTCTCTGAACGTCGCCCAAGCAATGGGTGCTGCTAATCCAACGGCCTGTGCCGCCCACCAGCTGCGGGCAAGATCCAATAGCTGTAGGCGCACCATGACCACCTTTTCGTTCTCTGGGGTCCTGGCTGCTTCTAGAATCACCTCTGTGTCCTGAAGCCAAGCATCTGCTGCGATAGCATCTTCACTACCGTCAAAGAATGGAGGGTTTAAGAGCTTGAAGCTGTTGGCCGAGCTGTTACCCTGATAACCTCCTCTGGTCAGAGCATCCGTCACAGCCTGGTACAAGGCATCTCCTCGACGATCTTGGGAAGCTATCAAGGTCCTGACGAGTCCTACCAAAGTGCCATCATCAGGCTCGGCAGGCTGAACTGGCTGGACTGGTGGCTTTTCGTCAGAAGGCACGACTCTGGAGGCTACTTCGGAATGCTGGGCTTGATCTCCGGGTTGCTGCTGATCCGCGAGAAATGCTCTGCCTCGCTGACCGGCAGGTCCAGGAACGATGTCGCTGAAGAAGACGACATAGGAAACAATAAGGAAGGACCTGGACAGATCAATGATACAAGTATATGATCAGGACAAGAATCCAGGGATTCAGAAGATACGAGCAGAGATCAAGGACAAATACTGATTGAGACATCTATTCGGTAAACCCTCACATATCTTGATTTACAAGACCTGCATGGGATACCACTTAAACCATGTCACGCCCTAGAACCAGAATACTGGAGAGCGGGAACAGACATAGCCAGCTACGTATATTGAAGTGCAACCCACCTCGCTATACGGTCACGACTGTCTAGATACATGAGGGTCTTCTACAAGCCAACAGTCACCTTTGGTCATGAACAAGCCTAGTGTCTCAATCACAAGCAAGTAAATAAAAGTTACAAGATGTATGATCATTAAATATACAATAGTAAGACGTCCCAAACATTACATATTCAGCTGATCATGAAGCTAGTCGTTACAAAATGTCAGACTAGCAAGGGTTTAGTCATACATGATCAACCCTAGGATCTGTTAATCATGTTACAGCCCGTAAGCAGATAGTAAGTAAAGGGTACATCTGAGCTAAACATGTGCTCGTCGGCTAAACGCCTCAAAAGAATATTTTTACAATAGAGTGAGAGAGCCAAAAATAACCCACTCGTTGCCCTGGTTACGCCTAGTCGCCACCACCGGACTGGAAAGTCGGTAGATCCTCTGGAGCTGCTCCAAAATCTAGCCATACAAAACCAGGTGGGTCAGATCCCAGAAAGAGCAAGTGCCACAAAGGAAGCTTCACTTAGGAACTAAAACCAGCAATTAGCACAAATAGATAATAATATATAGTAAAACTGAAGAAATATAACATCACGAGGATATACGATAAGATAACCATGGGACCATTCAAATAGTCAGGTTACAATCCTTAAACCAAACAAGGACCGGGATTGTAACCCTTCGTCTGAATCAAACTTGGTACCTCTCATATATCAGCAAGATGATATAAGAAAATCAGGATATTGCAATAATCAATACAGGATCCAGGCAAGACTAGACTGATTAGACTCCATCCAATCATTTCACGGCCAAGCAAGAATTACGGCTTGATACTTTAACTAACTAGGGTTATCACCGGCCTAGTTACTAGCAAGATGCAGTAAGATTATTCCATAGCCACAAGCCCTGCAGACCATCCAGGTTACCCAGGTCGAAAATTAGGGGTTGAATTCAGGTGGGTATACTGTCCAGGAAACGTATGTACCCTTAGGTGGCTTGAAGGGTGCAACACATGACAGTGTGCTGAAAATATGCCCTACTCGACGGCAGGCTACAGATCCCAGGCGCGCCCAGGTAAAGGGATTGCCTGTAACTGGGAAATCTCTTCATGACTACTGTGTTATTCTAGTTATTATCCTTAGTCCATTTTAGTAGGTACTCCTGACCGTGGTACTCAGGAGTCCCTGTCCTAGACATGATGTAAGACAGGACTGGTTTATTTGTACAAGCACAATTGCCTACGGTGTCCAGGTTAATTATACAGGTCATGTCATATCAGGTAGCCATCGCAAAAGCTTATCAAGTTATATCATGTCAGGTTATCATGTCAAGTGTACTTGTCAGGAGTGCGCCACGACGGGCCACTATCATGTCATGTTTACTTGTCACACCATGCCATGTACAATTGTTATTTCAATCATGTCAATCAAATCGTGATTTATCAAGTTCAGGACAACAGGCGTAAGGATTTAAAATGGGCATAAAATGTACCATAGGGGTTCCAAGGCATGGACAAAAATAATAATAAAATAACAGTACACAGGGCTATAGGAGAACCATGCGGCCCAGGCATATGCGGCCAAAGGAGGAATCCATACGGGAGCAGCTCATGCGGCTAACAGCGGAAGCAGTTAGAAGCCCATGCGGCCTGCCGAAAAGAAGTTCCATGCGGCTGAAATGAATTGGGTCCATGCGGCGGAGAGAAAGGCAAGCTCATGCGGCAGGAAGGGGGGCAGCATATGCGGCTACGGAAAGAGGAAAGCGCATACGGCTGGAGCAACAATCCATGCGGCAGGAACTGCACGTTTATGTAGCTAAATGGGCATTTCATGCGGCAGGGATAGGAGCGGAGCCATGCGGCTAAAAGTGTACGCTTATGCGGCTCACGAGGGATGCTTCGCCTATGCGGCTACGACAAGCAGGGCTTTATGCGGCTGGGTCGAGCAGTCTTATGCGGATGGGCTCAATGTGCCTAAGCGGCTAAGGACAACATCAGTATTATGCGGCAGAGAAGTGACTCGGTCTATGCGGCCAAGAAGGGGGAAGGGCACATGCGACAAAAAGGGTAGCGTCTCATGCGGCTCAAGAAGTTCAGAGTGTTATGCGGCTGGGGTCGAGCGAGTTTATGCGGCTAGAAGAGTTCGGCCCTCATGCGGCTCAAAGTACTTCCAGTCATGCGACTGAAGAGAACACTTGCCGCATGAAATATTCATGCGGTCAAGTCAAGCACAGTTTATCTTCTCCAAAATTTCGAGAAGAAGAACACCATGAAGGCCAAGTTCCCAAGCTCCATAACTCCATCATCCGGAGTCCAAATCCGAACTTTCATAGGTCAAAATGGGGTAGAAAGAAATTCTCTACAACATGGAACCATCAAAACTTAGAAATAACAAGATTAAGTAGATCAAAACCCAAGAATTCTGAAAATAAGATAAACTTAGATCTACAAGAATCTAGCCATGGAAAGTGGAAATGCCAAGTATTAAAGTGAGTTAAAATGCTGTAAGGAAAAGAATGAAGCAGTAAAATTGGAGTTCCTCCATGAAGCAAGTTGCACTTGCCTAGACCTATCTCTCCCTCTCTCTGGTAGGTGAAGGAGTAAATGGAAGAAGTAGAAGAGATTAATGAAGAGAGAGAAAGAAGAATGGGTAATAAATACTAAGGTGGTGGTAGGTAGGGGTTCACCCTTGGTTCATAATGAACCAAAGCAAACCGAGCCTAGCCGAACCCAAACTAAGAAATAAACCAAGTCATGAATAAAAGATAAGCAAGGGATCATGCAATACAAGACAAAATACGTACACGTATTCCAAAATACGTAATACGAACCACAGACATTACAATTGAAGCACACATATACATATATATAGTACATAGAATTATCTAACTATATAATATATACTAGTCATAATACTCCTACTAGTTCTAACAAAATTCCAAAAAATATAAATAGAAAATATTTAGTATTAATTCTGAATAATTCTCTATAATTCTGGAAATATATTTTATATAATTAATATTGCATAAAAACCCATTTAGAAGTCAATTCATGATTAAACTAATACCAATATTGATAAATCAACTTTATTAGAACTTATTTAACCATGAATAAACTAACTTTAATATTCTGAAATAAATGATAAAAAATTATTTAAATTATCAAGTATTCATGATCATGAGTCGAGGGTCAATAATATGGAGCATTGGATGCACCCAAAATTATTTGGGACTCACAAGATGGTAATGTTGATAGTTTATTTTACGGTAGAATTTTGTCCTTCAAAGATCGAATGATTCAAGCATTAAAACAACAAAATTATGAAAAACACATTGAACGATAATTGTAGGTATTAGAAATACAGTCATTTTTATATATGATGTCAATAGTAAAATTGAAGCTATACAGTTCAAAACTGTCACACACTGAACATTGTCAATTTTGGACACACTTTGGTAAAATGTGTGCCCCAAAAAATCTAGAAAGAATTTTAATATAAAATTTTACATAAAGGTAGTAGGAACATAGGGGAACCCAGAGTTTTTTGTCCCATGAAGTTTTGATGTCTAGAAGTGGAGAAAACACATTCGCAAGATGGACATACTGCTATATTTTTGGACAACAAGTTGGGGATGTCTTGTGCGGACTGTTGCGACCTATATGAGTGGTTTTCGGTGATGGCCGACCTTGGCAAGGTGGAGGAGGGTCTTGGGCACGTCGAAGATGAGGTGGTTGGGCTGGAGGTGGTCGACAAGTCGGCGCACAGCAGCAAGAAAAGGGGGCAACAACAACATCAGGTTGGCAATGGAGTTGGGTTAGGTTAGGGTTTGTAGAGAGGGTTTTTGGGTAGGTTAGTATGCTATATATATAGAGGGTTACTAGGGGGTCAGTTATTGGCTATTCTTGTGTGGGTTGGGTTGAGTATTGATGGGTTTTGGAAACCAAATACAAGAGAGATTGGCATATTAAGATACAAGTTTCCAAATTTAGAAACTTGTATTAATTGAGTTTCCCTAATAGGTTTGACCCAATTAAAGTCTCCAAAAATGTAAAATAAAAATCTAGGATGACCCTATCTATGTTGAAAATTACCCAATTTAGCACTCGATAAAAATCCCTCTAGTACTTCTATTCAAGTTATATCTTAGGCAATGGGTAGCATAGACTAGTCTAGTAATTTTAGGTATCTCGTTAGGGTCAAATCCTATAATGTACTCTATTCTAACTTCCATCTTAGAGGAATATTTATAAATTTCTACCTACCTTAGCTATTTACCTAATCTCGTAAAATATTGAATTATATCTTGAAAAATTTCATAAATAATGGTTCTTCACAGTCTTAGGTCCAGCCTTAAATATATGTCTTACCAAGCTATTATATTCCTAACAAACTTCCTAAAATTTATCACAAAGGAGTCATGTTATCTTGAGGCGCTATGTCTGACACCAGATTTAACAGCCTTGGCTCTAAAATCGTATAGTGGGTCGAAAGGATTGGGTCAAGATCGAGTCTTCTATTTAGGTTGGAATGGTCAATGGTATCGCGGGAGTGGCTAATGTTGGGACCTAGGCCCAAATGTTGTGCCTTAAAAATAGTGCACGAGGAGACGCGTTTGAGTGAGATATGATAGGTATAATCGAAGATGGACTCGTATAGGTCTTATATATGGAATTTGTTTGAAGGTAACAACTAGTCTTATGCTCCAAATATCAAAGTCACAGTAGTGGACACCATATGGTCTGATTAGAAAGTGGGTGTCATGAACTACTGACTTATTAGCTTATTTGGAATGAAGATTCTTCCATTACTCATAAATATAGGAAAACCTTGACATTTGTGAGGCCCTACAATCTTGCTACCATGGAACCCTGGATTATCGGAACTTAATGGTTGCACTACATAAAAGGATAAGGAAGTCATTCTTAGAAGAAGTCAATATGACTATACGTAAGGAACATTAAGTCATCGTAATTTAATCAAAAAAATTTGAGTAAGTAATGACTGGAACCTATCATGATATGGATGTTATATTTACGGAGGTACAAAGGAGTAAAGGTCTATCCATAGTGTTGCTTGGCTTAGGATATGGGTATAGGCTATACTCATTTGTCTAAATAAGACGACTAGTTATGATAAAAAATATTGGGACTGAAATTCACAGAACGTATTCGTAGCTAAAGGGGTAGTGGAATGATCAAGGACGAACCCTACCTGAGGTTCTTGAATAATCCTGAGCTTCGAATGATCACTCAGACAGAGGGTGTCGAGCTTCTACTCCTACTAGAATGTTGTCTTTTCTATCAAGGGTTCCTAGGATAGCATTTGATTCTTGAGACTATCTTTTAAGGTCCTGACCTAACTTATAACACCCGAAAACTTTTATCTCTAATCTCTTTGCTCACTTCTCTTATATGGTCTTCTTAGATGTTACCTTTAATATCATGGTATTTGATACTAAGAATATAGTCTGATAGGTCCTAACCCTTTTTGATCTCTATTACTATCCATAGTGATACTTCCATGATCCCTCATACTTCATAACCACTACATGTAACTTAGTCTAACCCTAATATTTTATCTACAAGGTGTTCTAGGATTTCTACTATTCTATATCAATGGGTATGAACCATCAGTCTTTTTAAGGTAAGGTTTCCAATCTTACCCTCGAGTTTTTAGGTAGGTCTAATATCAAAGGATATAAATACTAGGTCTATTTCTTAACCTCTAAGCCATATTTCCATAGATCACCTATCAACCTTCCTTAAATGAGAGATTACCATTAGCTCTTTCTAGTCTACCATCTAGCACTCACGAATACGCCTACCCACTATACAACTTTCTTTTGAGTAAGGTGGAAGTTAATGCTAAGAAATGCTCGCTGAATCTTCTTATTTATAACGAGATCCTTTGGCCCCTTTCCACTAGTCTTCTCCGGGTGACTAACACTTCTAGTGAGAAATTGTAACTAATCTCTAAAGTCCTACTATATGTTCTTTCCGGTTCCTCCAAAAGATCTTTGTCTAACATAGATAAGGGTAGAAGGGTTGTAATTCACTGATCCTAAAGTCTCTCGCTAGAATTAAGTTGTCGATGAGAATCCTATGTTGTCCATCCGATCTGCTTAGTCTACATAATAGATGTACCTACCTAATATTTTCTTAATCATCATCACCATTTATAATACTGTATCAACTACGTTCTATTCAATAATGGAAGAGATAGTTTACCAAGCATGAGTGTACGTCCTTCCGAAAGAGGGAATTACGAGAATCCAAAACAAATAGGTCAAGAAAGTTGATCGACTTCAATTTCGAGCTTTAAGGACGATGGATAAATTCAAAAGAGTTTTAAAGGCAGTTGTGGATTGAGATCCTATTATATTATCCTATAGCAAGCCCGTTCGGTATAGTAACGTAACCAAAATGGCTAACTAGACCAGCATGGGCCATCACAAAAATATGTCATGTCCCAATTCAAAAATACTTGGGAATCTAAGGCATGAGCATGCCAGCTGTACGGTTAGAATAAGTATTCTCAATTTAATGGATATATCCTAATTGTAGTATACTGCAAAGTAAACTAAATCTACTCTATCTCAACTATGTCTCAATCCACAATAATAAACAAAATCAAGAACAAACAATATATGTCATAGTCTGCAGCCTATTAGTATATATGTTTGGAATGGACCCAAAGAATAATAGAGCCAGAAAACTAGGCTATGGCAGCAAAGACAGAAATAAATAGTACAAAGGACATAGAAGTGATAATAAAAAATACTGCCAATAGTACTTGAATCCTGCAGATCACATCACGATAATATTATGTCAGAAATCCCACTAACACCTGGAGAGATCACCAGGTCCTCAGAGGGACGTAACAAGATACAACAACTAGCCACAATTTGAACAAAAAACTAATATACATGAACATGAATATAACTAACAAGGTAAACTTTCCATCTAAGTGTAATGTACTTGAAGACTACTTTGGTACGTATGAGTAGGTGAAGGAATAAAGTATAACATCCGCTAGAGGCTTATGTATATACTAGCATACCTCCTGACCGTGTTCTGATGCGCGTCAGTGGCCACTGCAGGATATATACTCTAGCAATACATCCATAACCGGGAAACTATAAACCCATAACCGGGCAACTATGAATCCATAATCGGGAACTATGAGGCTAAAGGTGGCTATCTCATATGCCTACTAATAATCTTCTCCGTCCATGTCTTGCACCGGTCATATCCATGACTCGAATAATACATATCTCAGAACAAGTCACTAACTAGACTCACACTAACTCTATATGAACCGACACATGAACTGCTCGCAATAATAACTAGCCAATTGCATAAGCTCGTGCCAACACAATGTATCTCATTCACAGTGTCGTGAAATGATACGTGACCAGTCATAGAAGTCATTGAAAAACAACTTCTGTAGCTCCCCTTCCCTAGAATTGTAAAATATTTTATTATTAATTTATTCTATTTAAATGGTGATTTTTAGACTATACATAAAGGGTATATACATCATTATAGATTTATGGCTTTTGATTATTATTATTTATTATTAAGTTATCGAGGTGATCATTATATAATATATGTATTATTGGTTATACTATTTTAGTCAAATAAATGTTATATAGGTTTGTATTTATATAAATAGGTCATATATTATGAATAGGTAGTGTCGAGATTTTATCTGGATTTTTGGAGATTTATTATATGCATATATATATATATATATATATATATATATATATATATATATATATATATATATATATATATATATATGTATATATATATATATATATATGTAGGGAGATATAGGAACATATATGTCTTGTGTAAATAAATAAATAAATATATATATATATATATATATATATATATATATATATATATATATATTTAAATATATATATATATATATATATATATATATATATATATATATATATATATATATATATATATATATATAAAATATATATATATATATATATATATATATATATATATATATATATATATATATATATATATATATATATATATATATATATATATTTTTTTTTTTTTTTTTTTTTGTGGGTATATATATATATATATATATATATATATATATATATATATATATATATATATATATATATATATATATATATATATATATATATATATATATATATAATATGCAGAGGAATATAATATATGTATATATAGGAAAAATATAGGGACATATATTTTGTGTAAATATTTATATATGTGGGTATATATAAGTATAAAATATAAATGTGTGTATTTGTATGTATATATAAATATATTATATAGGCGTATTCGTATGTATAAATAAATACATTGTATAAATATATGTGTGTGTATTTATATAATATATATATAAGTATATATGTGTATGTGTATTTATGTAAAATATATAATTACATATATATATGTGTGTGTACGTGTAAATAAATATGTATTTGAAAAAGTGTGTAGATATATATGTATATATGTATATAAGTATTTATGTATACATATATTATATATATGTATAGATGTATTAATAAGAAAAAGAAATAGAAACAACAACAGCCAGGCCCGGCCCGGCCCAGCCGAGCCCAGTCCGAGCAAGACCAAGCCCACACCAATTTTTTCCCTAACAGCAACTCAGCTTCCCCCGCGAATACCAAGCCGAGCCCGATCACAGTTTATAAATATATATATAGCTCGACAGGGATAGAAATTCACCAAAACGGTAATCATACCAGACCGCCCCCGACCCCTGGCGCCACGCACACCACCGTGCCGCCGCGCCACCGCCAGGGCAGCGACCAGTCGACCACGCGGCCGATGGCAGCAGGGCGCGTCAGGTGGAAAACAGCAGCAGAGGTGCCACTTTGTCGCGGGAGTTCTTCGCACATGGTGGATCGATTCCCGAACCGATTTCTCTGGTACAATCCTAACCCATATGACTTCAACCTCATTCTTTTAGTTTGAATTTAGAAGTCTTGGGTTGCTCGATAAATCGATGCAAACTTTGTCGAAAAATCGCTTGGAAATAGTTAGAAAACTGTCCCAATCACCTATTTTGGAAGACAGTTTGCGAGAAGAATACTGGCGATTTATAAAATCCACCTAAAGGCATTCATTAACAACATATAGGGCTAGAGAACCCTTTTTACAGAAATTAATTTCGATAACAGTACGTCAAGAAATCGGTTTCCTAATATTGAGAAAAATCTGTTTTAAAAATCACGAAAACCTTCAATACGACGTGCATCCCGCCATTTCGGGCGATGTGGTCGTGCACCGTAAGCATCGAAAGCTGCGTAACGGCTTCGTGGTCGTGTGGGCTTTGGCAGAATTCAAATTGGTCGCGTGTGCGCGACGAATTTGATGCGTATCCGTCAAAATTCACCGTATCGGTCTCTGCGCAAGTTTCCCAATTACTTTGTGCACGCTCGTCAGATCGAGACGAAACTTGTGCCAACAGGACCGTATCATTTTTCTGGTACTGCATGCCAAGTTTGGTCCAATTCTGAGACAGTGGAATCAGAACGCCGTTTTGTGGGCCCCACGGTCCCACTCAACGGGCAATTTTGTGCACGGCCCGCCGGAATCCAACTCTGGACATACGGTTGGGTTCGTATCGGAAAACTGGACCTGTTGACATGTATTTTGATGACTTTATAGACCATTGACTTTGGCACGCTTTTCGGTACAAAGCGGATCCAACGGCGGGCATCATTTTTGCCCAAAATTACCGTTTTGCCCCTGTTTCCAGAATTGGACTTAAGGACAGGCAACCCTAGCTAATTTGACTATTCTGAGAATGTTGGTACTGTTTATTTCAGCATCTGGAGACTTCTGCATATGTTGATTGATTGTGGCTCATTGAGTGGTATAGTTTTATTGGTTTCTCCAGCTAAGGACCTCAGGCAAGTGCACTTTCTGATTGCTTTCCGATTCATAGTAGTCTTTTTATTTCATGTCTATATATATATCTTGCTGCTTGTTGACACGCTCGTCACACGGAGTAGTCGGGAGGGAAAATATCTTAGTACACATGTGGACTACCCAGAACTATCCCAATATGTCTATTCTTGCATGATAGCAGCTGCACACGATACGTGCAGTGAGGCGGATATACCCCTAGCCGTTCACATGTCGAAACGGATATTTCACACCACCTAGATAGATATTTTTTATTTTTCCTTTACTCTCTACCGCTAACTACGATCCGACACGAGGAAAACACCCTATCAACTCCCACAAGTTCGTTACCAGTAAGTATATTAAGCCTTACTGATAATGACTCGGGCTCCAATCCTATCCGTATCGCGAATCGTACAGACATAAATGAATGCGATGCACCAAAATCAAATAAAGCTGAAGCTGGAAAGGAGTTGACGAGAATAGTACCTGCCACTACCTCTCCTGGGACCAATCCTTCCTCTGCGGTCATCACCATAGCATGACCATGCCCTCGGGGTGCCGGTCCCCTCTGCTGAAATCCTCGCTGCCTATTCTGACTCAAGGCTTGGGCCTGAGTATGCTGCTGGGGGTTCTGCTGCTGGAATACTTGGGCCTGAGGCGGCAAGGGCCTCGACAATAGGTACTGCTGCTGCTGGACCGGAGCTGGTCCTCTTACCGAAGAGCTAGAAAGGTTAGACGATGATGAACCACCCCTATTCGGGCAGGATCCAACCCTATGGTCTGCTGCTCCACAAGCCAGACACAATCCATGTGCCCTGCGGCACTCTGCCACTACATGGCTTGGCTTTCCACAATGAGAATATCCCACTGCGGAAGACTGTTTCTGCTTCTGCTGCTGAGGATACATCGGGGTGGAATGCTGAACCGACGTCACTGAGGCTGCTTGCCTCGGAGCTCCAATAGTTAAGGCCCTGGCTGCCGGGGCTGGTGCTGAAGACTGGTTCATCTGGCCGTGAGATCTCTTCCGACCTCCGGCCCTATCCACAATCCTCTGGGAGGTATACTCATGCCTCCTAGCTGCTCTCAAGACTGCATCAAAAGTCTGATGCTCAAACTGCTCTACTGCTAACAAAATCTCTAGGTGAAGCCCCTGCTGGAATCGCTGGGCTCTTTCATACTCGGTTGCCACCAAGGTGGAAGCAAATCGACTAAGTCTGGAAAACTCGGCCGCATATCCATCGACCGTCCTTCCCATCTGCTTCAGATTGGTGAACCTCGTCTATAGATCGTACCTAGCTACAGCATCAAAATACTTGGTCTGGAATCTCTCTCTGAACACCGTCCAAGCAATGGGTGCCAGTAATCCATCGGCCTGTGCTGTCCACCAGCTGCGGGCAAGATCCAATAGCCGCAGGCACACCACGGCTACCTTCTCATTCTTTGGGGTCCTGGCTGCTTCGAGAATCACCTCTGTGTCCTGAAGCCAAGCATCTAAAGCGATAGCATCTTCACTACCGTCGAAGAAGGGAGGGTTCAAGCGCTTGAAGCTGTTGGCCGCGCTGTTACCCTGATGACCTCTTCTGGTCAGAGCATCCGTCACTGCCTGGTGCAAGGCATCTCCTCGACGATCTTGGAAAGCTATCAAGGTCCTGACGAGACCTACCAAAGTGCCATCATCAGGTTCGGCAGGCTGAACTGGCTGGACTGGTGGCTCTTCGCTAGAAGGCACGACTCTGGAGGCCACTCCGGAATGCTGGGCTTGATCTCCGGGTTGCTGCTGATCCGCAGAAAATGCTCCGCCTTGCTGACCGACAGGTCCAGGAACGATACCGCTGAAGAAGATGACATAGGAAACAATAAGGAAGGACCAGGACAGATCAATGATACAAGCATATGATCAGGTTAAGAATCCAGGGATTCAGAAGATAAGAGCAGAGATCAAGGGCGAATACTGATTGAGACATCTATTCGGTAAACCCTCACACATCTTGATTTACAAAACCTGCATGGGCCACCACTTAAACCATGTCACGCCCCAGAACCAGAATACTGGAGAGCGTGGCAGACATAGCCAGCTACGTATATGAAATGGAATCCATCTCGCTATACGGTCACGGCTGTCTAGATACATGAGGGTTTACTACAAGCTAACAGTCTCTTAAGGTCATGAACAAGCCTATTGTCTCAATCCCAAGCAAGTAAGTAAAAGTTACAAGATGTATGATCATTAAATATATAATAGTAAGGCGTCCAAAATATTACATATTCAGCTGATCATGAAGCTAGTCGTTACAAAATATGAAGACTAGCAAGAGTTTAGTCATACATGATCAACCCTAGGATCTGTCAATCATGTTACAGCCCGTAGGCAGACAATAAAAAAAGGTACAACCGAGCTAAACAGGTGCTCGTCGGCTAAACGCCTCAAAAGAATATTTTACAATAGAGTGGAAGAGCCAAAAATAACCCACTCGTTGCCCTGGTTACGCCTAGTGGCCACCATCGGGCTGGAAAGTTGGTAGATCATCTGGAGCTGCTCCAAAATCTGGCCATACAAAACTAGCTGGGTCAGACCCAAGAAAGAGCAAGTGCCACAAAGGAAGCTTCACTTAGGAACTAAAACCAGCAATTTAGCACAGAAGATAATAATATATAGTAAAACTGGAGAAAATATAACATCACGGGGATATACGATAAGATAACCATGTGACCATTCAGATAACCACGTTACAATCCTTAAACCAAACAAGGATCGGGATTGTAACCCTTCGTCTAAACCGAACTTGGTTTCTCCCATATATCAGCAAGATAATATAAGAAGTCAGAGCATGTAACAATTTATACAGGATCAAGACTAGACAGATTATTCCTTATTCAATCAATCACGGCCAAACAATAAGTACAGCTTGATACTTTAACTAACTAGGGTTATCACAGGCCTAGTTACTAGCAAGATACAGTGAGATTATTCCACAGCCACAAGCCCTACAGACTATCCAGGTTACCCAGGTCGAAAGATTAGGATTGAATTCAGGTGGGTACATCGTCCAGGAATGCATGTACCCTTAGGTAGCTTGAAGGGTGCAACACATGACAGTGTATTGGAAATGTGCCCTACTTAACGGCAGGATACAGATCCCAGGAGCGCCCAGGTAACAGGATTGCCTGTAGCTGGGAAATCTCTTCATGACTACTGTATTAATCAAGTTATTAGCCTTAGTCCAGTTCAGTAGGTTACCGTGGTACTCAGGAGTCCCTTCCTAGACATGATGCAAGACAGGACTTGATTATTTATATAAGCACATTCGCCCACGGTGTCCAAGTTAATTATACAGGTCATGTCATGTCAGGTAGCCGTCGCAACAGCTTATCAAGATGTATCATGTCAGGTTATTATGTGAAGTGTGTGCCACGACAGGCCACTAATCATGTCAGGTTATCAGGTCAAGTATACTGGTCAAGAGTGCGCCATGATGGGCCACCATCAGGTCATGTCATGTTCACTTGTCAGGAGTGCACCACGATGGATCACTTTCGTGTTTTAGGTACATGTACAAGGCATCATAGTGCAAGCATTCAATTAGGAGACCCCAGTTGATCTGAGGTTACAAGACATGAATTAACAGTAATAATCAAGTAATAAAACAGAGAATACAGTCTATAAAAAGCCATACGGCTTGGGCACATGTGGCCAAGGAGGGAATCTATGCGAGAGCAGCTCATGCGGCTGAGGATGGAAACAGCCCATGCGGCTCGGGGTTGCGGGATCCATGCGGTCAGGAATGACTCGGCCTCATGCGACAGATGGTCATGCGGCTGCGGAAGCAAGAGGCGTATACGGCTGAGAGCAAAGTGGGACTCCATGCGGCTCAAGAAGTTGAGCCTCATGCGGCAAGAAGAAGACTGCAGTACATACGGCTCTCAAGGGAAGGGGTTCCCATGCGGCTGGGACGAGCCAGGATACATACGGTCGGGTCGGGTCAAGTGAAGTCTCATACGGCCGGGTCAAGTGAAGTCTCGTGCGGCCGGAGATAGGACCTTATGCGGTTCAGGGTCCAAAGGCCATGCGGCTGGAGGAAGGAGGCATATGCGGCTCTCAAGGGAAGCAAATCTATACGGCTCAAGAAGTTGCGAAGTATCATGCGGCTGGGACGAGCGAGTTTATGCGGCTAGATGAGTTCGGCCCTCATGCGGCTCAAGTACTTCCAGCCATGCGGCTGAAGAGAACACTTGCCGCATGAAATATTCATGCTGTCAAGTCAAGCACAGTTCATCTTCTTCCAAGTTTCGAGAAGAAGAACACTATGAGAGCCAAGTTCCCAAGCTCCATGACTCCATCATCCGAAGCCCAAATCCGAACTTCCATAGGTCAAAATGGGGCAGAACAAGATTCTCTATAACATAGAACCATCAAAACTCAGAAATAACAAAACTAAGTAGATCAAAACCCAGGAAATCCACAAATAAAATAAACTTAGATCTACAAGAATCTAGCCATGGAAAGTGGAAATGCTAAGTATTAAAGTAAGTTAAAATGCTGTAAGGAAGAGAATGAAGCAATAAAATTGGAGTTTCTCCATGAAGCAAGTTGCACTTGCCTAGACCTCACTCTCTCTCTGGTAGGTTAAGGAGTAAATGGAAGAAGAAGAAGAGGATTAATGAAGAGAGAGAAAGGAGAAGGGGGTTAATAAATGGGGATGGTAGTGGTAGGTAGGGGGTTCATCTCCTTGGTTCATAATAAACCAAAGAAAACCAAGCCTAGACGAACCCAAACCAAGAATAAACCAAGCCATAAAGAAAGCTAAGCAAGGAATCATGCAATACAAGATAAAATACGTACACGTATTCCAAAATACGTAATACGAACCACAGGCATTACAACTCTACCCACCTTAAAAGCATTCCATCCTCGAAATTTAATTAAGAGGCTAAAGAGACGAGAACAAGCTATACTACTCACAAGTAAGCTATAACTAGGCAGGCAATCACTCATTCAAGCAAGGAATCGAAGGCATGAGGCATAAGGAAGACATTATACCTCACAAGTCAAACAAGTCAGGATACCACGATCAGATGTCATCCTCACGCTCCCACGTTGACTCACCCAAAGAGTGATGACCCCAAGCAACTCGGACTAACTTGATAGTCTTATTCTTGAGTGACTTCTCTCTTCGGTCAATTATAGACACGGGCCTCTCCTCATACGAAAGGTTGGTACCAACAACCAATTCCGAATGATCTAGGATGTAGCTCGGATTCGAGATATACCATCGTAATTAGGATACATGGAACACGTCATGCACCTCGCTTAGCGACGGCGGAAGAGCGAGACGATATGACACATCTCCTACTCGCTCCAGAATGTCAAATGGCCCTATATACCTAGGACTAAGCTTTTCTCGTGCGCCGAAACGAATGACGCCATGGTTAGGCGAAATCCTCAGGAATACATGGTCACCGACAGAAAACTCGAGAGGGCACCGATGAGAATCGGCCCAATGGCGTTAGCGATCTTGGGCAACTCGAAGGTGATCCCGGACTCTTCTGACTACTTCAACTGTCTGGGCAATCATTTCTGGTCCAAGCATCTGCCTCTCTCCGACATCATCCCAGGCTAACGGGGATCTGCACTTCCTACCATACAGTGTCTCGAACGGTGCCATCTGGATACTGGCCTGGAAGCTGTTGTTGTACGAGAATTTCACCAGGTGCAAGTGATCTTCCCACGAACCACCGAAGTCAAGTGTACATGATCGCAACATATCTTCAAGAGTCTAGATCCTGCGTTCCGACTGGCCATCTGTCTGCGGATGATATGCTGAACTGAACTGGAGGTGAGTTCCCAAACTTTCTTGTAAGCTACGCCAAAAGTGCAACATAAATCTGGAATCTCTGTCTGAGGTGATACTGACTGGAATACCGTGCAACTTGACAATTTGCCTGAGGTACATCTCTGCTAACTGAGCTGTCGACTGACCAATTCTGAATGGGAGGAAGTGAGCCACCTTCGTGAGCCGGTCAACTATAACCCAAATAGCATCTCTACCAGCTGGGAATCTAGGTAATTCAATCACGAAATCCATGGTCACATGTTCCCACTTCTATTCTGGAATGGGCAAAGGGTGAAGAAGTCCAGCGGGCCTCTGATGTTCAGCCTTAACTTGTTGGCAAACCAGACACCGAGAGACAAACCAAGCTATCTCCCGCTTCATGCCATTCCACCAGAAGTGCTGACGAATATCACGGTACATCTTCGTACCGCCCGAATGAATGGAATACTGAGAACTGTGAGCCTATGCCATGATCTCTTATTTGATATCTCCTCTGGGTACACAACGACGCTTACCATGTCGAAGTGTACCATCCTCATGAATGTATAACTCTGGTCTTCGTCCTGCCTCACACTCTTCTCTGAGTCGCTGAAGCTTGGAATCTGTCGACTGCGCCATCCGGATCCTCTCGACTATAGTGGGCTGAACTTGCATACTGGCCATCAATGCCACACTGGAAGGGAGAACAACTTCTATACCCATCTTCTGAAGATCGGCTAATAATTCTGGTTGTGCTGTTAGGAAATAGACTCCGGCTCTCCTACTCAATGCATCTGCAACAACGTTGACCTTCCCAGGATGATACTGCAGGTTGACATCATAATCCACAAGAAGCTCTAGCCATCTCCTCTGACGCATGTTAAGATTCTTTTGAGTGAAAATATACTTCAGGCCCTTGTGGTCGGTGAAAATCTCTACCCTATCTCCATACAAATAGTGCCTCCACAACTTAAGTGCAAACACTACTGCTGCCAGCTCCAAGTCATGGGTTGGGTAATTCCTCTCATGATCACGAAGTTGTCGTGATGCATAAGCTATTACCTTCCTATGCTGTATCAGAGCACATCCTAAACCTCTGCCCGAAGCATCACAATACACTAAGAATCCTCCAGTTCCATCTGGAAGCGTGAGAATGGAAGCTGTTATCAGGCCTCGCTTCAACTATTCGAAAGAACTATGACACTCTGCTGTCTAAGCGAACTGCACATTCTTACGGGTCAATTCGGTCAATGGCGCTGAAATCCGAGCAAAATCTGAAATAAACCGCCGGTAGTAGCCGGCCAATCCAAGAAAACTACGAACATCTGTAACGGTGCTGGACACTGGCCATGACTCAATAGCCATAATATTCTGGAGATCCACTTCTCCTCCTCCTCTGGTAATGATATGACCCAAGTACGAAATGTGATCGAGCCAGAACTCGTATTTACTGAACTTGGCATATAACTGGTGCTCCTTGAGAGTCTGAAGAACCATACAGAGTTGCTGCTCATGCTTCGCCTCACTCTTGCTGTAGACCAGGATGTCATCCAAGAACACAATCACAAACTGATCGAAGTAAGGCATGAAGATACGATTCATGAGATCCATAAATACCGTCGGCGCATTGGTCGCTCCAAATGGCATCACTTGGAACTCCCAGTGCCCATATCTAGACCTGAAAGCTGTCTTCGGGATGTCCTGCTCTCTGACTCTAATCTGATGATACCCTGAGCGCAAGTCGATCTTCGAGAATACTGATGCCCCCTTGAGTTGATCAAACAAGTCATCTATCCTCAGAAAAGGGTATCTGTTCTTGATTGTCACTGAGTACAAGGTACGATAATCAACACATAACCAGGATGTACCATCCTTCTTTTTCACAAGAAGCATCGGGGCTCCCCAAGGCGATCCACTAGCACGAATGAATCTCTTGGTTCGAAGTTCTTCAATCATCTTGTACAATATCTCCAACTCTAACGGTGCCATTCTATAGACTCTCTCTGATACTGGGGCTGTCCCGGGGATCAAGTCTATGGTGAACTCGATCTCCCGCTCTGGCGGTATACCTGGAAGCTCTTCTGAGAAAACATCTGGGAACTCTTTGACTACCCTGGGCAACTGAACTGCTGCTACTGCCATCCGTAATATCGGAGGAGAAGACTCCACCTTGCCTTGAGAGAAAAAAAACTCTGGGTCGCCTGGAATGCTAAAAACAACCCTGCCAATATGGCAGTATATTCTAGCATACTGGTTCCTCAACCAATCCATCCCTAAGACCACATCATAATCGGCCATCGGAAACTCTATCAATCTAGCGGGAAACTCTCTACCGCTAACTACGATCCGACACGAGGAAAACACCCTATCAACTCCCACAAGTCCGTTACCAGTAAGTATATTAAGCCTTACTGATAATGACTCGGGCTCCAATCCTATCCGTATCGTAAATCGTGCAGACATAAATGAATGTGATGCACCATAATCAAATAAAGCTAAAGCTGAAGCTGGAAAGGAGTTGACGAGAATAGTGCCTGCCACTACCTCTCTTGGGACCAATCATTCCTCTGCGGTCATCACCATAGCATGACCATGCCCTCGGGGTGTCGGTCCCTCTGCTGAAATCCTCGCTGCCTATTCTGACTCAAGGCTTGGGCCTGAGTATGCTGTTGGAGGTTCTGCTACTGGAATACTTGGGCCTGAGGCGGCAAGGGCCTCGACAATGGGTATTGCTGCTGCTGGACCGGAGCTGGTCCTCTCACCGAAGAGCTAGAAAGGTTGGACGATGATGAACCACCCCTATTCGGGCAGGATCCAACCCTATGGTCTGTTGCTCCATAAGCCAGACACAATCCATGTTTCCTGCGGTACTCTGCCACTACATGGCCTGGCTTCCCACAATGAGAACATCCCACTGCAGAAGACTGTTTCTGCTTCTGCTGCTGAGGATACGTCGGGGTGGAATGCTGAACCGACGTCACTGAGGCCGCTCACCTCGGAGCTCCAATAGTCAAGGCCCTGGCTGCCGGGGTTGGTGCTGAAGACTGGTTTATCTGGCCGTGAGATCTCTTCCGACCTCCGGCCCTATCCACAATCCTCTGGGACGTATACTCATGCCTCCTAGCTGCTCTCAAGAACGCATCTAAAGTCTGATGCTCAAACTGGAATTGACTGCTAACAAAATCTCCAGGTGAAGCCCCTGCTGGAATCGCTGGGCTCTATCATACTTGGTTGCTACCAAGGTAGGAGCAAACCGACTAAGTCTGGAAAACTCGGCCGTATATCCGTCGACCGTCCTTCCCATCTGCTTCAGATTGGTGAACTTCGTCTTTAGATCGTACCGAGCTACAACATCAAAATACTTGGTTTAGAATCTCTCTCTGAATACCGCCCAAGCAATGGGTGCCACTAATCCATCGGCCTGCGCTGCCCACCAGCTGTGGGCAAGATCCAATAGCTGCAGGCGCACCATGGCTACCTTCTCATTCTCTGGGGTCCTGGCTGCTTCGAGAATCACCTCTGTGTCCTGAAGCCAAGCATCTGCAGTGATAGCATTGTTTGCCATTGATTGTAAAAGTACAGAACAATTATCGGAGGACTGAACTTAGACTCACAATACAAACTCGCTCGTACAAAGAAAGCCTAGGGACGAAAACCTAGGTACAATAGTCTAAGTACGATTGTTTATTTTAGATTCTGGGGGGTGACGATAGAGGCTCGGGAAAGCGACGGCCGCTCTGCCTTACTCCTTGGACGATCGGTACGCAGCCTTGACTCGGGGAAGATCTGCTTGGTCGTTGACGAAGAAATGCCTTCTTGCTCTCTCTCTGATTGCTCTCCTGGCTTCTCTCTCTCTGTATATTCTCTCTCTGACTATGGGGGAAGTCTCTCTGTGTATACGTATTCTTCTCTGGTTGTTTTTTGTATATCTCTCTATATATTACAAGGGAATGGCACCTTGCTATTTATAATAGTGGGATGTGATCACTAGGGTTGCCAATAATTAGCTCTTGGAGATGGCGGCGGCCAGGGGATTGATCAATCCAGGCCGTTCGTTTCTGATTATGACGAATCAGAACCATCAAGGGTAGATTACACCAAATCCCTATTAGCAATTAATGCTGATTGGCATAAATCTTCCTTATAATGATTCTCTAATATCTGCGAATAAATTAAATTTATTCTCCTGCCACGTGCCCAGATCATTGTGATTCGACCCGATCTTGGATTGCCATAAATCTGGGAGATTGATCGGCTGAGGACACGTGTCCTGAGAGCCAATGGTGAGACTGGAACCGCATGCAGATTGGGCCGTATGAGATTTGGGCTGCATGAATTTTGGGCCGCATAAGACTTGGGACACGTGTCAGGGCTGTCTGGGCAGTGGCCCCCTCCTTCAGACTTCTGAACCATATGATGAGCCGCATGAACCGTATAATGGTGTGTCTGCTTGAGCCGCATGGGCATGATCTTCTTGAGCCGCATAGGGATGATTCCACTCGAGCTGCATGGGACAGCTTCACTTCTGAACCGCATGGGAAGTCTTCACTTCGAGCCGCATAAGCACACCCATGTGGCAGGGCCACATGGCATTTTGTTGCTCTCGGGGGATCGTGTCAGAGATTTCTTTCTCTTCCATAGAGATTCATCATCATGACAGAGTCATAATTACCTGCTTTGGTGTCAGGTCTGTCAACTTTTCAGAGGGGTCAGCCGTCAAAGCAATTAATACAGCATGGATCGGATGGAAGCACTGTCATGCCACATGTCTTCTGAGCCGTATGGAATACCTCCGGCCGCATAGCTCCTTATGCTGCATGACTCCCTGAGCCGCATGCATTTCTGAGCCGCATGGGTCTTTCTTGGCCGCATGAGTCAATTTTTTTAGTATTTTCCATGCTTCTACAGGACCCCCTTCAAAGTTTTCAATTTGTAAAATTGAAATACTTTGAACAAGAAGCATGGCTGTGTTGGCCGCATATGCAATCCAGACCGCATAAGAGTTCTGGCTGCTTGGATGTGTTATTCGCATGACTGTTTCAGCCGCAGGGGGTGTGTTAGCTGCATAGATGGTCCAGTCCACGTGTGCGGGTCTTTATTTATCTCCAAGTTGCTTCAGCGCCGTCTTTGTAGGGGGAATCTCAAGGGTCAGTTCATTAAATATTTTTGGATTTGATGCCTTGGGTGAATCTTGGAGACGAAACCCAAGGAGTCGGTTTCGCTCTTCAAGAGTCGGTCATTGGCCCACGTGTCCGCCTTCTCCCCTCCTCCTATAAATAGGAGGGGTTTGAAGAGAGAGAAGACTTCTTTATTTTCTTTCTTCTCTTTTTTTTGAAAGGGACGTGGTCCCGAAATATGTAATGCTTTTTTTTTTCTTCCTTCAAATAAAGAGTACTTTCAATTCTACCCTTCATTTGTATTGCTTGCTGTGCCTGTGATATTATGATGATGTTCTCCCCCGTATAGGGGATATATTTGTGGACCTGTTACCCATGGCGTACCTTGGTTTTAGGTAGAGATAACAAGTTTCGGTCAGGATGCCTGAAGCAGCCATAGCAAAGTGGTCATGGATGCTCTTGGTATTGAGAAAAGAATTGCCGTAGAGCAGCTGGGCTCCTGGGGCATGATGAGGTGATAGGTTTGTGTTAAGAAATTTAGCTGAGGATATTTGTGGGCATATTACCCTTGGCATACCCTGGTTTAGGATACGGGTAATAGGATGAAAGAGAACTGACATACTTGCTCAGAGGTAACGAGGACATGGTAAGTAGGAAAGTTTTTTGAACGTAGAGTCTTCCTACTCAGAGGTAATGAGTACATGGCAGGAGCGAACTCGACGGAGGGTATTGGTGGTCAACAGAGGATATTTGTGGTCAACAGAGGACATTTGTGGTCAACAGAGGACATTTGTGGTCAACAGAGGACATTTGTGGACCCATTACCCTTGCGTACTCCGGTTGTGGGTACAGGTAATAGGTCGAAAGGGGATCATCATACTTACTCAGAGGTAATGAGGACATGGCAAGTATGAAGGTTTCTTCGACGGAGCCTTCCCATTCAGAGGTAATGAGGACATGACAGGAGTGGGCTCAATGAAGGGGGGTACGTAGAATAACTCAGAGGTAATGAGGACATAGAAATTCTATGTAGGGGTGATTTGTTTTTGGCAGAAATGGGATGACTCAGAGGTGATGAGGACATGGTCGTCTTGGAAATTTGTGGATCCGTTACCTTTGTTGTGCACTGGGAGTGCAGGTATTAGATCATGAGGGAGGATCTCTTGTAGGAAGAAAGTTCAGCGGTATGATTATACATGACTTTCTTTCAAAAGAGTGACCGGGATGTAAGTTCAGGGGTACTGATAGGCACATAACTCGACAATCCATGAATGTTATAAAAGTGTAAGTTCAGAGGTACCAGCAGGTACATGACTTGGGAATTTGGGATATGAGTTCAGCGGTACAAGAGGGTACGTGACTCGATAAGTTGGAAAATTAGGGGGTTGAGTTCAGTGGTACCAGCGGGCACATAACTCGACAATCCATAAATGTTGGAATCAAAGTGTAAGTTCAGAGGTACCAGCAGGTACATGACTTGGGAATTTGGGATATGAGTTCAGCGGTACAAGAGGGTACGTGACTCGATAAGTTGGAAAATTAGGGGGTTGAGTTCAGTGGTACCAGCGGGCACATAACTCGACACTCTGGAAAATGTTGTTTAAACATAGTATTTCTTCAGGAACTTGCCGTTGACGGGCAACATAAGCAAGTCTCCGTTCTGCTTGGCGAGGCGGTAAGCACCATTGGAGAACACGGCCTCGATGATAAATGGGACTTCCCATTTTGGCTGGAACTTGCCGGTGGTCTTGTGAGTCATGACCATTGGCCTCCTGACTGCCAAAACAAGATCGCCCACTTGGAATGTTCTGACTTTGTCCTTTTGGTTGAAGGCTCCTGAGATGCGTGCTTGGTATAATTTGATCCTTTGCTGAGCTAGGAGGCATTTTTCATCTAAGGCCTCTAACTCTTGTAGTCGACGTCGGTAGTTATCATCCGTTGTCAATTGATAAGTGAGGGCGACTCGGAGTAAGGAAATCTGAGTCTCTAATGGGAGAAATACCTCACTCCCGTACACCAGAGAGAATGGTATATTCCTGGTGGCTGTTCGAACCGTGGTGCGATAAGCCTATAAGCACTCGCCGAGCTTCTCGTTCCAGTCGCGTTTGTTGGAGGAGATAAATTTCTTGAGGAGTTTGATGATTGTTTTGTTGAATGCCTCTGCTAACCCATTTGCTGCCGGGTTGTATGGTGTCGAAGCGACATTCTGAATGCAGTGTTTGTCGCAGAATCGGTAGAATACGTGGCTTATAAACTGCGGACCATTATCATGGATGATCCTTCGGGGCAGTCCAAAGCGGTAGATGACGTGGTGGTTCAGGAAGCTGATTACGTTCGAAGTCTTGACTTCGGCGAGTGGGACAGCTTCTGCCCACTTTGAGAAGTAATCAGTGATCGCAAGTATGAAGCAATGTCCTCGGGAGGAAGGTAGGGTGATTGGACCAATGATATCCATTCTCCATGCTTCGAATGGCCAGGACGCCACTGTCGGATGTAGAAATTCGGATGGTTGGTGAATGAAGTCTGCGTGGACTTGGCAGGCCTTGCATTTTCGGGCATAATCTATTGCATCAGCCACCATCGTGGGCCAGTAGTAGCCCATCCGGCGAAGGCGGTCTTACAGCTTAGGGCCAGGCTGATGGGCCCCGCAGACACCATCATGAGCCTCTCGTACGGCTTCTTTGGCTTCTGCGTTCGACAAGCACCGAAGTAGTAATCCGTCGTAGGAGCGGCGATACAGCATTTTCGTCTCTGTATCGTAGAAGAATCTGAGAGAACGCCGTCTGATAGAAGTAGCCTCCTTCGGGTTCTCGGGCAGGATGTCGTAGACCACGAAGTCTATGAATGGTTGTCTCCAGTCTGGCGCTTCATCGATCATCTGAGCAGAATAACTTGCCATGGCTTGAACGTTGTTCTTGGGGCAGACCAGCTCATGGCCGATTACATCGATCGAATGATGAGAGTAGTTTTGCACTGCTAGGGAAGCAGCCAGGCCTGCTAGGGCATCAGCTTCGATATTTTAGAGTCTGGGGACATGTTCGATGAAGAATCCCTCGAATGATGAGATAATATTGATCGCTATTTGGTGGTAGGGGATCATGTCTTCATGGCGGACTTCGTATGTCCCCCGAATCTGGTTGACGATTAATTGCGAATCGCCGTATGCTTCAAGGTATTCTACCCCCAGTTCTCTTGCGAGTTGGAGGCCAATGACCAAAGCGTTGTACTCGGCCACATTTTTAGAGCAGGGTTCCGTGAGAGAGTAGGCGTGATTGATCACTAGCCCGGTAGGAGAGACCAATACTACTCCGACTCCGACGACGATGTTTCCCTTGGGTCCGGTTCTTGAAGCGCCATCGAAGAACATCCGCCATATGTTATCGTGGGTGGTTGTATTTGAATCGGCAACCTCATCTGGGATTTCTTCGTATATTCTGGATGATTCCGATCCTGGATGGGCCGCCAAAAAGTCTGCTAGGGCTTGACCTTTGACAGCCTTCTGCGGGACGAAGATCATATGATAGGGGGACAGCAATATCGCCCATGTAGCGAGGCGGGAGCTGAGTGCCCCTGGTTTGGTCATGAGGACCCTGAGAGGGTTGATTCGTGAGATCACATGTATGGTTTGCCCCGTGACATAGTGCCGTGTCTTTTGAATGGCGAATACCAGGGCGAGGCATTCTTTCTCCACAGCGGTGTATCGGTGTTCGGGCCCGACCATCATTCGGCTGAGATAGTAAATGGCCTGCTCGTGGCCTGCGTCGTTGTTTTGTGCCAGCAGGGCACCGAGGGAGTGTTCCATTGCTCGTACATAGAGCAGGAATGGTTTTCCAGGGACCGGGGCCACCAGGACTGGAGGATTTGATAAATATTCTTTGATGTCATCGAAAGCGCGCTGGCATTCCTTATCCCATACGAATGAGACTCCCTTCTTTATGAGGTGGGTGAACGGTCGGCATCGCCCGGAGAGGTTGGAAATAAACCTCCTGATATAAGCTAGCCTCCCTTGGAGGCCTCTAAGTTCGCGAAGATTTCTCGGGGGACCCATCTCCCTGATTGCCCTCGTTTTCTCGGGGTCTACATGGATACCCCGTGCAGTGATGATGAAGCCCAAGAACTTCCCACTGGATACGTCCAAGAACAATTTTGTAGGGTTCATCTTCAGATTGGGGCTCGCATTAAGTTGAACACCGTTCTCAGATCTTGCAGATGATCTTCCTTACGGCGACTCTTGACGGCAATGTTGTCGACATAGCATTCCACTGTCTTGTGCAAATGTTCTCTGAAAATGATACTCATGGCTCGCTGATATGTAGCGCCAGCATTCTTTAGACCGAATGACATGACTGTGTAGCAGTATGTGCCAATCGGGGTTCGAAATGAGGTGTGCTTTTCGTCGTCAGGAGACATCTTGATTTGATTGTACCCCAAAAATCCATCCATGAATGACATACGTTTAAAGCTGTATGTATTGTCGATCATGATGTCTGTGACAGGAAGGGGAAATTTATCTTTGGGGCATGCCTCGTTCAGGTTGCGGAAGTCGATGCAAATTCGAATCTTCCCATTCTTCTTGAGGACGGGTACTATATTGGCGACCCAATCAGGATGTTGCTCTTCACGAATGAAGCCGCTGGCTATTAGCTTGTTGACTTCGGCTTCGATCGCGTCCATGACGCCTGGGCAGAAGCGTCGTTGTTGCTGCTTGACTGGCTTTACATCTGGCCGTATATTGAGTTTGTGGAGAGCGATGTCAGGATTTAACCCCGGCATGTCTTCATAGCTCCAGGCGAACACATCAATGTATTCTCTGACAAGTTCTAACAGCGACTCTCGTTCTTCGTCAGTTAGGCTTTTACTGATAAAGATCGGTTTTGGAGAAGATTCGCAACCGAGATCCACTTGTATGACCTCATCTTCAGTAGAAGGTTCTCTCAGTTCGAACCACTTTTCCTATTGTGCGTCTAATTGCTGGGCCCATGGCTCTAGCTCAAGGATTTCGAGGATGTCTTCGTCTTCCTCGTAAGCGTCGGTAAATGCCATATTGACTGACATGACTTGTCTGAACACATCTCCGATGCTGGTATCTGAGTCGGAAGTCGGTGATCCGGTTGAATGTGACTGCCAGTCGCATTCTTCATCTGAGCTTTCAAGGGTCATAGTAGGCGTTACATACCCTAAACCGTATCGGGTTTTGTTATAGTAGTTCCATGGTTTGCCCGTCGGGGCTGGCGTCTTCAAAGGTAATCGTCGTCCAGTGCCGTAGTTTAGTCCTGGCGTTGTCTCTAGATCATACCCCTGTTTCTGCATGAGATATTTGGATTGAGGGCTATAGAGATACAGAGGCAGTCTTCCAGCATCTGACCCGAAGTCGACTTCTTCCATGGCGAGGGGATGCGGGTTGTTCGTTCGGCCGAAGATGATTGGGTGGTCCCCTCCCTCGATTATTCGGTAAACGTCTTCTACAGGAGTAAGTTGGATAGCGGTGTACACATTTGTCACCTGTGTATGTAGGTGAGTGCCTATACCGTGTTCTATAGCATACATTGTACATAGCTTATTGAGCTCGGTGTAGGTCAAAGATAACCCTTTATTGATGAAGTAAGGTATCTTTTCTAGAGGGATTACATCATCTGCGGAGGGAGCGTCAGTGTGGGCAGCCACATACTTGGCTAGCTCTGGTTCCTCTTCGGCTACCTCCTGTGTGAATGAAGATTGAGAGGGCGTCCTAGTCAGCTTGATCTTCAGAGGTTCAACTGACGGAGCGGAGCGTGGGGTTGTCGGTAGACTAGCAACCCCCAGTCTGGCACTTGATATGGAGCAAGGGGTGGCTGGTTCGCTTGAAGTGTCAGACTTCGCATCGGGGTGACGACCTTTCTTAGGCAGGCATATCGTCAGAGGTCTATCGGAGGGATTGAGCTTCTCTGTTTGGGATTGACTGACTCTCGGCAATCTGATGGTAAGTGGCCCTGTCGTGGGTCTCGGTACCTGGCCGGACCTTGGCAGCCGGATTCTCAACTGCTCTTCCTGTGCCGAGAGGCTGATCGCGTCCTTATGCAGCGTGGCCATAAGGGGTGCAGAATTGCCTGGTTTGCGAGCCTGGAGGTGGATTGTCAGAGGTTTTTTTGATCCCATGGTTGCTTCAACATCAGTTTGTTTATTTCCTCCTTCAAGGTGCCTCTTCGACTTTTCGTATAGGCAGGAGTCCGAGTAATAAGATTCGACCCCTTTGAAGGAATCGATGTCAGCAAATTCTGTCCTCACGAAGCCGTGCTTGTCGACATATTTGAAGCATTGGTGTAGCGTGGAAGGCACGATCATGTAATCGTGTATCCAAGGGCGCCCCAAAAGGATGTTGTATGAAGTGTCGGCATCTATGACGTAGCAAGTGACTTCTGATTGGAGATCGCCAATCTGACATTTCAGACGGATCTTCCCGATTGGGTAGCTCCTGCCCAAATTAAACCCGCTGATGGCGGTGTTTGTAGGGGTCAGGCGATGCATCGGGATGTGAAGATGATGCAGTAGTCCTTTTGGAATGATGCTTATGAAAGACCCAGGGTCAATGTGCATCCGGTCCACTTTTATATCGCCGATGTAGCCTGTGTAGTATAATGGGCGATCATATAGATTAGTCTTGATGATCATGTCTTGTGGAGTGAAGACGATGTTGGGCATTGCTCCGGTACAGGCACTGTCTTGGAGGTCTGCGGGCTGATTTTCTCCCGTGAGGTTGACCTGAGCCAGGTACGCGTCGACATTTTGAAGTGCATTGCTCAAAGCTGTACGAACATCCTTCGAGAGCCTCAGGAGTTCATATAAGGACAATTTGGCCGGTGAATTGGCCAATTGCGCCAAGATGTCGAAGTTGTAGGGCCTCTCCAGCCCCTGAGATGTTTCCTTTTGGAGGGATTTGTCGAAGCGAGTCTCCTTCGGCCTAGGCTTGTCGGTCGTCGAAGGCTGAGCCGGTCCCGGAGCATCCGTGGTAGTGGGCGGATGATCATCAGTCGAGTTTTCAGCCACAGGTTGAGATTGTGCTCCGGATCGAGTAACAACGGCCGTGACTTCCTCTTCATCTGTTGAGGTGGTACGGCAGGATCTGACTTTTCCACTTTTCTTTTTAGAAGATGGAGTGGACTGAGTTACCTCATGGACTAGGTCCGGATGGACCCACATGATTTCCCCTCGTGATGTGGTGAGGGGTACTAGACCAGCAGCTTGAGCAGGCGGGAGATTAGCAATCTCTATCGTTGCCAGAAGGATGGGTATAACCCCATCCTGGGTCTCTGTTGGAGGAAAGCTGCCGAATTGTACGGACACCATGTTGGCTGCCACGGTTACCTCCTCGAAATCGATGGCCAGAGCGTTCGAATCGATGAGGTTTTGGATATATAGTTTCAGTTGGTAGCAGTCGTGCGTAGCATGGTGGACGTAGCGGTGGTAATGGCAGAACTTTGGGTTCTCCAGATCAGCCGGCCGAGGCTTCCGTCTTGGTGGAGGAAGCTGAATCCTATATCCTTGTATGAGCATGTCCAAGATAGGCTTGACGTGACCGTCTTCAAAAGAGTAAGTGATTTGAGGCCATTGTTTGTCCGCAGGTTACGACTCAGGCTTCTGGGCTGTATCGGCCACCATAGCCTGCTTGCCTCTGTTGTCCCGGTTGTTGGAGGGGCTACCCCCATTGTCGTTGGTGGTGCTGGGACGCTTGCCCTTGTTCTCTCCCTCTGAGATATGTAATCCCAGTTGGCGAGCCTTCTTTAATCGTTCTTCGGCACTTGTAGCACTAATGATAAAAGCCTTCCAGTCCTTGAATTGACTCTCGCCCATCCAGAGACTGATTGTTGGGAGTAGTCTCTTTTGGCAAATTTCGATCAAGGAAGAGTCCGGGTTGCCAGATGGTAACTTCATTGCGGTTTGACGAAACTGCTCAATGTAATTCCTCGTCAGCTCTTTCTCTCCTTGAATGACGTCCATGAGGGTAGACATCATGACGTCCTGCCCTACCTCATAGAACCTCCCCAAAAATAGGCGTTTGAAGCCAGCGAAGGAATGGATGCAATTGTTCGGCAGGTTGCGGTACCAATCGAAGGCTACTCCTTCCAATGCCCCAATGAATAACCACGTGAGGATAGTGTCATCATGGGGCAGATGGTCGGTAGTGACCTTAAAGTAAGTGATGTACCGACTTGCTGAAGTCTTGCCATCATATGGGTTGATATTGAACGGCTTATATCTTGGTGGAAAGGGAACATCCCTCCATTCAGCAGGATATGGTTACCGTATCCAGAGGTCTTGAGAGTTTTCTCGGGCATGGAACCTTGCTCGGAGCTCCTGAACCTCTCTTCTTACTTCTCGGGCCTCATCTGTCATGGTAGGGGCCGTTATCTCGGGAGGATTGTTGCCCGGGTTCGGTGCCGCTGAATTTGAATCTACGTTGATTGCGGGACCCATGCTTGTCTGGCCAGGTGTCACCTCCTACAGATTAGGAAGCACCACTTTGATCTCGTCTACAGACTTGACCAAGGCATGCAATATGGCCTCCAAAGTGTCGATGCGCTGGCGATCACCGGAACCGCCTTGATTGCTGTCTGTCATGAACACCGTCTTCACATGAGGAGTGACGGAAGGAGTGGTGGAGGATGTACCCTCCGAGTCGTACCCGTGCATCGAGAAATCATCAGGATATGTGGGGATGTTCTCTTCAGGTTCGGACTTGGATGGAACACTACCCCCAGTTTCGGAGCTTGCTTCGTCTAGGACGTCCTTGGGGACGTCGGTATCTGTTGTATCCGTCGGAGGATTTGCTTCCTCCAGTCCGTATTCCTGGAATGTCGAATTGTCGTGGATGTTTGGAGGAGTGCTACCCCCAGTTCCGACGACCCCCAATGTTGCAGACGATGAACTTCCTACTGCAGCAGTTTTTGTCTTCGAACGGGTGTGTTGAAATACTCCAGTGGAGGATAACCCTTTAGAAGACGATTTCTTAGCTGCAGTAGTTGACATCTTTGGGCTGGAGATGCTCGTTTTCTTCCCTTTTCCCTTGGCGAGAACTTTCTGTGCGGACTTGCAGGAGACAACAGGAGGTGCCTCGTCTTCTGAGCTCAGGTGATGTAGTCTTTGGAAGACGGATGGCCGGTCTTCCGTCACCGCCGCGTTGCTGCAACAGCAGTTGACGATGATCTGGGTGCATTGATGTCTGTGTGAGGGCTCTTTACACTCCGAAGCTCCTTCTCTTTTCTTGCGTTTGTGGAGGATAACCTCACACAGGTCAGAGGAACCACTTTGTCTGTTTGCCGTCGGGGGCTGGACTTGAGTGGTTTTATACAACTTCCCATCAGAGGCCCGCGTGATAATCAGCAGGATGCCCCGATAGACAGAGGTTGGGGCAGCCGTCTGGACTAGATGAGCCCGCGCTGCCCTAGACTTCCTCCTTTTAGCACCTGTGGGTGCGTAATAGGAGGAGTCTAAGTCGAATACCACAGAGTCTGGATTATCATCCAGAGAATGATCAGAGTCAGGACCGCATGAGAGCCGGTCGAAAACTGATCGAGAGAAGCGTGGGACGGATGCTATGCGGCTAGCATTGGGTACCGTGTAGGCTGTCTGCATGCGGCTGTCTTTTGTTGTAGGATGAGTCTTTGTGCGGCTAGGAGTCACGACCGTGCAGGCTGACCGCATGCGGTTGGCATCTGTGGCCGCATGGGTTTTCTGCAAGCGATTGACTTTAATAGCCGCATGAGTCTCATCAGTGCGGTTGGCAACTGTAGCCGCAAAAGTTATACGGCTGACAGATGTGACCACATGAGTTTTCTTTATGCGGTCGGCGGTTGTAGCCGCATGGGCTTTCTCCCTACGGCTAATACTCTTCTGCGGCTCGGATCGCATAGAGTTCCTCTTTGCCCCTGCAAGTCCAGCATCATAGTATTTTCTTCTGCCGGACTTGGGGACAGCAGAGTTGTCTACGGTCTGAAGTGGGGCCGCAGGGGAGTCTTTCTCGCCATCTTGAGCAATAGAGAGCACCCCATCAAGGGCTTACGGAGGAGCAAATGATTTTGGCCTCCACTCTTTGCGAGCCTTTATGGTGCGGGTGCGCTTCTGGACCGGGCCAGTGCTACCTTCAGAGAGCATCTCTTCGAACGCCTGTTGGTCGAAGCGTACGACCATCTTCTGTTGTGTAGAGTCAAGCTTGGCTGCGTCCGATTGCATCACCAACTCCTCAGCCATGGAGAAGTTAGTCCCCAGCAGAGTCGCCATCGTGTTTGCCATTGATTGTAAAAGTACAGAACAATTATCGGAGGACTGAACTTAGACTCACAATACAAACTCGCTCGTACAAAGAAAGCCTAGGGACGAAAACCTAGGTACAGCAGTCTAAGTACGAATGTTTATTTTAGATTCTGGGGGGTGACGATAGAGGCTCGGGAAAGCGACGGACGCTCTGCCTTACTCCTTGGACGATCGATACGCAGCCTTGACTCGGGGAAGATCTGCTTGGTCGTTGACAAAGAAATGCCTTCTTGCTCTCTCTCTGATTGCTCTCCTGGCTTCTCTCTCTCTGTATATTCTCTCTCTGACTATGGGGGAAGTCTCTCTGTGTATACTGTTTGCCATTGATTGTAAAAGTACAGAACAATTATCGGAGGACTGAACTTAGACTCACAATACAAACTCGCTCGTACAAAGAAAGCCTAGGGACGAAAACCAAGGTACAGCAGTCTAAGTACGATTGTTTATTTTAGATTCTGGGGGGTGACGATAGAGGCTCGGGAAAGCGACGGCCGCTCTGCCTTACTCCTTGGACGATCGGTACGCAGCCTTGACTCGGGGAAGATCTGCTTGGTCGTTGACGAAGAAACGCCTTCTTGCTCTCTCTCTGATTGCTCTCCTGGCTTCTCTCTCTCTGTGTATATTCTCTCCCTGACTATGGGGGAAGTCTCTCTGTGTATACGTATTCTTCTCTGGTTTCTTTTTGTATATCTCTCTATCTCTATGCTACAAGGGAATAGCACCTTGCTATTTATAATAGTGGGATCATCATTAGGGTTTGGATGATTACCCATTCTCAAAGTGGCGGCGGCCTGATGATTAACCAATCTGGATCATTAGTCTTGAACGTGAAAGATCTGGGCCGTTAATATGGATTATGCCAAATCCCATCAACAATTAATGCTGATTGCAATAAATCTTCATCATGATGATTTGCTGACATCTGCGAATCTTAATGAATAAATTGAATTCATTCTTCTGCCACGTGTCCCAGATTATTGGGATTTGGACCAAGATTTGATTGACTTTAGGACACGTGTCCAGTCGTCAACGTTGAGCCGCATGAGGAGTGTCGATATTTGGGCCGTATGAAGGTCGTCATAACCGAGCCGCATGAAAAGTCTCTATACTCGAACCGCATGAAGGTTGTCATGACCGAGCCGCATGGATATGTTCATGACTGAGCTGCATGGGAGTCTTCATGGCCGAGCCGCATGAGAGTCTTCATGGTCGAGCCGCATGGATCTCTTTATAGCCGAGCCGCATGGGGGACCTTCTTGGTTGAACCGCATAGGTTTTTCTGCACTAGCCGCATGAACTCGTTTATTCTTGGCCGCATAAGCTCGCCTCAAAACTTTGGTAGACAGTGCCACTTTGAAGATTTTCCTTATTCCCGAAGTACTGCTTTTCGTGTCAGTCATTATGACAACTTTATGTCAGGTCTGTCACTTGTCAGGTCTGTCAGCCGTCAGAGCATTAAATGCGTCCACACGTTGGGAACAACTATTTTTGAAGACCACGTGGCCTCTCTCTCTGGGCCGCATGGAGTTTACTCGAGCTGCCTATGTGCGTTGAGCCGCATGTCCATGTTGGTGACTTTTGAGCCGCATGATACTCTTGAGCCGCATGAAGCTCGTCTGATTTTGAGTCGCATGAAGCTTCCTGGGTTCTGTGCCGCATGCAGAATATCTCATGACTGAGCCGCATGAAGGACGTCTCATGACCGAGCCGCATGAGGAATGTCTCAGGACCGAGCCGCATGAAGGACGTCTCATGACCGAGCCGCATGAGCAATGTCTCATGACCGAACCGCATGAAGGACGTCTCATGACCGAGCCGCATGAGGAATGTCTCATGACCGAGCCGCATGAAGGATGTCTCATGACTCGCATGAGGAATGTCTCGATCTGCCCGTGCACTCGCTTTGTGGGCCCGGGTATCCCAAACACACGAGTGCGTAGGTATCATGTTTGCTCCCTGATGTGGAGGCTAAAAACACTTGCCCTCGATCTTTGTTGGAAGACTCTTGAGAACCACTCTGTCCGTTTGCCACCGGAGGCTGGACACGGGCGGCTCTGTACAACTTTCCATCAGAGGCCCGCTTAGCGGGACGCTCTTGATAGTCAGAGGTTAGGACAGCTGGCTGAGCCTGATGAGCCCGCGCTGCCCTAGACTTCTTCTACTTAGCACCCGAAGGTGCGTAATAGGAAGAGTCCAAGTTTGGAAGGAGGGAAGAGAAGTTGGTGCCCCTTTTAAAGGAGGTAAGGGGGCTCTATTTATAGAATGGAGTAAGCCCTTTCTTCTTCTCCTTTCCGATGTGGGACTAAAAGTAATATTTTCCATGCTTCTACAGGACCCCCTTCAAAGTTTCCAAATTACAAATTTGGAATACTTTGAATAAGAAGCATAGAAAGTAGATTTGTTTAGGTGTGGCAATCCAATCAGAGGTAGCATGGACGTGATAGGTTTGGGTACTTTCGCTGAAGATTTTATGTGGACTTATCATCCTTGGCGTACCTTGGTTTTAGGTACGGATAATAAGTTGAGAGAGGGAACCATCATATTTACTCAGAGGCAGTATGGACGTGGTAAATATAAGGTTGATGGTAGAGCTTTCCTACTCAGAGGTGATATGGACATGGTAGGAGCGAACTCGAATGAGGATACATAGAACAACTCAGAGGTGCTATCAACATGAAAGTTCTATGCATTGGGTGAAAGAATGCTATGGAACAGCTGGGGGATTATTTGTGGACCTGTTACCCTAGGCGTACCTTGGTTTTAGGTACGGATAACAAGTTTGGTCAGGATATCTGGAACAGCCATGGCAAAGTGGTCATGGATGCTCTCGGTATTGGGAAAAAGAATGCCGTAGAGCAGCTGGGCTCCCGGGGCATGGTGAGATGGTGGATTTATGCTAAGAAGCTTAGCAAGGGATATTTGTGGACCTATTATCCTTGGCGTACCCTGGTTCAGGATACGGATAATAGGATGAAAGGAAACCAACATATTTGCTCAGAGGTTATGAGGACATGGCAAGCATGAGGGTTTTACCGTAGAATCTTCCTGCTCAGAGGTAATGAGGACATGGCAGGGGAGACTTCACGGAAGATATTCGTGGTCAACAGCGGACATTTGTGGTCAACAGAGGATGTTTGTGGTCAACAGAGGACATTTGTGGTCAACAGAGGACATTTGTGGGCCTATTATCCTTGGCGTACCCTGGCTTAGGATACGGATAATAGGATGAAAAGGAACCAACATACTTACTCAGAGGTAATGAGGACATGGCAAGCATGAGGGTTTTTGTTTCACCGCAGAATCTTTCTACTCAGAGGTAATGAGGACATGGCAGGAAAAAACTCAACGGAGGATATTTGTGGACCTATTATCTTTGGCGTACTCCGGTTGTGGGTACAAATAATAGGTTGAAAGGGAATCGACATACTTACTCAGAGGTAATGAGGACATGGCAAGTATGAAGTTTTCTTCGACGGAGCCTTCCCACTCAGAGGTAATGAGGACATGGCAGGAGTGGGCTCAATGAAGAGGGGTACATAGAACGACTCAGAGGTAATGAGGACATGGAAGTTCTATGTAAAGGGGTGATTTATTTTTGGCGGAAATGGAACGACTCAGAGGTAATGAGGACATGGCCGTTTTGAAAATTTGTGGATCTGTTACCCTTTTTGTGCACTGGAAGTGCGGGTAGTGGATCATGAGGGAGGATCCCTTCCAGGAAAAAAGTTCAGAGGTATGTTTATACATAACGTTCTCCTAAAAGAGTGACCGGGATGTAAGTTCAGGCGACAATCCATAAATTTTGTGATCAAAGTGTAAGTTCAGATGTACCAGCGGGTACATGACTTGGTAGTTTGGGATTTTTGTGGAAGGAGGTGGTGAGTTCAGCGGTACGAGAGGGTACATAACTCGAAAATCTGGAATATTGTGGATATGAGTTCAGCGGTACCAGCAGGTACATGACTCGGTGATCTGGAGAGAATGTGGATGTGAGTTCAGTGGTACCAGCGGGTACATGACTAGATAATCTGGAGTGGATGTGAGTTCAGCGGTACCGGGGGGTACATAACTCACCAATCTAGGAAATTTGGAGGCGGAATGTGAGTTCAGCGGTACCGGGGGGTACATAACTCAATCATCAGGGATTTTTTTTTTTTGGATGTCGTTTCGGACGTAATACTTTTTCAGGAAGTTGCCGTTGATGGGCAACATGAGCAAGTCTCAGTGTGAGCAGCCACATACTTGGCCAGCTCCAACTCTTCTTCAGCCACCCCCTGTGTAAATGTAGACTGAGAGGATGATTTGGGCAACTTGATCATCAGGGGTTCAGTTGATGGAGTAGATCGTGGAGTTGTTGGCGGACTAGCGACCCCCAGTTTGGCACTTGACGTGGAGCGAGGAGTGGCTGGTTCACTAGAAGTGTCAGACCTTGCATCGGGGTGACGACCCTTCTTGGGAAGGCGTATCGTCAGTGGCCGATCGGAGGGATTGAGCTTCTCTGTTTGGGATTGACCGACTCTCGGCAATCTGATTGTCAGTGGCCCTGTTGTGGGTCTCGGCACTTGGCCGGACCTTGGCAGCCGGATTATCCTTTGCTCCTCCTGCGCTGAGAGGCTGATTGCGTCCTTCCGTAGAGTGGCGGTAAGGGGTGCAGACTTGCCCGATTTGTGAGCTTGGAGGTGGATCGTCAGGGGTCCTTCTGATCCCGTGGTTGTCTCGGTATGAGTTTGTGCGTCTCCTTCATCAAGGTGCCTCTTCGAAGATTCGACCCCTTTGAAGGGATCGATATCAGCAAATCACGAAGCCGTGTTTGTCGACGTATTTGAAGTACTGGTGTAGCGTGGAAGGCACGATCATATAATCGTGTATCCATGGGCGCCCCAAGAGGATGTTGTAAGAAGTGTCTGCATCTATGACGTAGCAGGTGACTTCGGATTGGAGATCGCTAATTTGATACTTCAGACGAATCTTTCCAATAGGGTAGCTCCTGCCCGAATTGAAACCGCTGATGGCGGTGCTTGTAGGTGTCAGGCGATGCATTGGGATACGGAGATGATGTAGCAGACCCTTCTGGATGATGCTTATGGAAGAGCCAGGATCAATGTGCATCCGATCCACCTTCACGTCGCCGATGTATCCCGTGTAGTATAGCGGGCGATCATGTAGATTGGTTTTGATGAGCATGTCCTGCGGAGTGAAGACGATGTTGGGCATTGCTCCCGTACAGGCACTGTCTTGGAGGTCTGTGGGCTGATTTTCTCCCGTGAGGTTGACCTGAGCCAGGTACGAGTCGGCATTTTGAAGTGCATCGCTCAAAGCTGTGCGAACATCCTTCGAGAGCCTCAGGAGTTCATATAAGGACAATTTGGCCGGTGTATTGGCCAATTGCGCCAAGATGTCGAAGTTGTAGGGCCTCTCCAGCCCCTGAGATGTTTCCTTTCGGAGGGATTTGTCGAAGCGAGTCTCCTTCGGCCTAGGCTTGTCGTTCGTCGAAGGCTGAGCCGGTCCCGGAGCATCCGTGGTAGTGGGCGGATGATCATCAGTCGAGTTTTCAGCCACAGGTTGAGATTGTGCTCCGGATCGAGTAACAACGGCCGTGACTTCCTCTTCATCTGCTGAGGTGGTACGGCAGGATCTGACTTTTCCACTTTTCTTTTTAGAAGATAGAGTGGACTGAGTTACCTCGTGGACTAGGTCCGGATGGACCCACATGATTTCCCCTCGTGATGTGGTGAGAGGTACTAGACCAGCAGCTTGAGCAGGCAGGAGATTAGCAATCTCCATCGTTGCCAGAGGGATGGGTATAACCCCGTCCTGGGTCTCTGTTGGAGGGAAGCTGCCGAATTGTACGGACACCATGTTGGCTGCCACGGTTACCTCCTCGAAATCGATGGCCAGAGCGTTCGAATCGATGAGGTTCTGGATATATCGTTTCAGTTGGTAGCAGTCGTACGTAGCATGGTGGACGTAGCGGTGGTAATGGCAGAACTTAGGGTTCTCCAGATCAGTCGGTCGAGGCTCCCGTCTTGGTGGAGGAAGCTGAATCCTATCTCCTTGTATGAGCATGTCCAAGATAGGCTTGACGTGACCGTCTTCAAAAGAGTAAGTGATTTGAGGCCATTGTTTGTCCGCAGGTTGCGACTCAGGCTTCTGGGCTGTATCGGCCACCATAGCCTGCTTGCCTCTGTTGTCTCGGTTGTTGGAGGGGCTACCCCCATTGTCGTTGGTGGTACTGGGACGCTTGCTCTTGTTCTCTCCCTCTGAGATATGTAATCCCAGTTGGCGAGCCTTCTTTAATCGTTCTTCGGCACTCGTAGCACTAATGATAAAAGCCTTCCAGTCCTTGAATTGACTCTCGCCCATCCAGAGACTGATTGTTGGGAGTAGTCTCTTTTGGCAAATTTCGATCAAGGAGGAGTCCGGGTTGCCAGATGGTAACTTCATTGCGGTTTGACGGAACCGCTCAATGTAATTCCTCGTCAGCTCTTTTTCTCCTTGAATGACGTCCATGAGGGTAGACATCGTGACGTCCTGCCCTACCTCATAGAACCTCTCCAAGAACAGGCGTTTGAAGCCAGCGAAGGAATGGATGCAATTGTCCGGCAGGTTACGGTACCAATCGAAGGCAACTCCTTCTAATGCCCCAATGAATAACCGTGTCAGGATAGCGTCATCATGGGGCAGATGGTCGGTAGTGACCTCGAAGTAAGTGATGTACCGACTTGCTGAGGTCTTGCCATCATAGGGGTTGATATTGAACGGCTTATATCTTGGTGGGAATGGAACATCCCTCCATTCAGCAGGATATGGTTGCCGTATTCTGAAGTCTTGAGAGTTTTCTCTGGCGTGGAACATGGCTCGGAGCTCTTGAACTTCTCTCCTTACTTCTCGGGTCTCATCTGTCGCAGTCGGAGCCGTTACTTCGGGAGGATTATTGCCCGGGTTCGGTGCCGCCGAATTTGAATCTACGTTGATTGGAGGACCCGTGCTTGTCTGGCCAGGTGTCACCCCCTGCAGATTAGGAAGCGCTGCTTTGATCTCGTCTACAGATTTGACCAAGGCGTGCAATATGGCCTCCAAAGTGTCGATGCGCTGGCGATCACCGGAACCGCCTTGATTGCTGTCTGTCATGAACACCGTCTTCATATGAGGAGTGACGGAAGGAGTGGTGGAGGATGTACCCTCCGAGTCGTTCCCGTGCACCGAGAAATCATCAGGATATGTGGGGATGTTCTCTTCAGGTTCAGACTCGGAAGGAACACTACCCCCGGCTTCGGAGCTTGCTTCGTCTAGGATGTCCTTGGGGACGTCGGTATCTGTTGTATCCGTCGGAGGATTTGCTTCCTCCAGTCCGTATTCCTGGAATGTCGGATTGTCGTGGATGTTTGGAGGAGTGCTACCCCCAGTTCCGACGACCCCCAATGTTGCAGACGATGATCTTCCTACTGTAGCAGTTTTCGTCTTCGAACGGGTGTGTTGAAATACTCCAGTGGAGGATATCCCTTTAGACGACGGTTTCTTAGCTGTAGTAGTTGACACCTTTGGGCTGGAGATACTCGTTTTCTTCCCTCTTCCCTTGGCAAGAACTTTCTGCGCGGATTTGCAGGAGACAACGGGAGGTGTCTCGTCTTCTGAGCTCGGGTGATGTAGTCTTTGGAAGACGGATGGCCGGTCTTCCGTCACCGCCGCGTTGCTGCAGCAGCAGTTGACGATGATCTGGGTGCATTGATGCCCGTGTGAGGGCTCTTTACACCCCGAAGCTCTTTCTCTTTCCTTGCGTTTGTGGAGGATAACCTCACGCAGGTCAGAGGAACCACTTTGTCTGTTTGTCGCCGGGGGCTGGACTTGAGTGGTCTTATACAACTTTCCATCAGAGGCCCGCGTGATAATCAGCGGGACGCCCCGATAGTCAGAGGTTGGGGCAGTCATCTGGACTTGATGAGCCCGCGCTGCCCTAGACTTCTTTCTTTTAGCACTTGTGGGTGCGTAATAGGAGGAGTCTAAGTCGAATACCACAGAGTCTGGATTATCATCCAGATAATGATCAGAGTTAGGACCGCATGAGAGCAGGTCGAAGACTGATCGAGAGAAGCGTGGGACGGATGTTATGCGGCTAGCATTGGGTACCATGCAGGCTGTCTGCATGCGGCTGTCTTTTGTTGTAGGATGAGTCTTTATGCGGTTAGGAGTCACGACCGTGCAGGCTGACCGTATGCGGTTGGCATCTGTGGCTGCATGGGTTTTCTGCAAGCGATTGACATTAGTAGCCGCATGAGTCTCATCCGTGCGGTTGGCAACTGTAGCCGCATAAGTTATGCGGCTGACAGATGTGGCCGCATGAGTTTTCTTTATGCGGTCGGCGGTTGTAGCCGCATGGGCTTTCTCCCTGCGGCTAATACTCTTCTGCGGCTCGGACCGCGTAGAGTTCCTCTTTGCCCCTGCAAGTCCAGCATCATAGTATTTTCTTCTGCCGGACTTGGGGACAGCAGAGTTGTCTACGGTCTGAAGTGGGGCCGCAGGGGAGTCTTTCTCGCCATCTTGAGTAATAGAGAGCACCCCATCAAGGGCTTGCGGGGGAGCAAATGATTTTGGCCTCCACTCTTTGCGAGCCTTTATGGTGCGGGTGCGCTTCTGGACCGGGCCAGTGCCACCTTCAGAGAGCATCTCTTCGAACGCCTGTTGGTCGAAGCGTACGACCATCTTCTGTTGTGTAGAGCCAAGTTTGGCTGCGTCCGATTGCGTCACCAACTCCTCAGCCGTGGAGAAGTTAGTCCCCAGCAGAGTCGCCATCGTGTTTGCCATTGATTGTAAAAGTACAGAACAATTATCGGAGGACTAAACTTAGACTCACAATACAAACTCGCTCGTACAAAAAAAGCCTAGAGACGAAAACCTAGGTACAGCAGTCTAAGTACGATTGTTTATTTTAGATTCTGGGGGGTGACGATAGAGGCTCGGGAAAGCGACGGCCGCTCTGCCTTACTCCTTGGACGATCGGTACGCAGCCTTGACTCGGGGAAGATCTGCTTGGTCGTTGACGAAGAAACGCCTTCTTGCTCTCTCTCTGATTGCTCTCCTGGCTTCTCTCTCTCTGTGTATATTCTCTTCCTGACTATGGGGGAAGTCTCTCTGTGTATACATATTCTTCTCTGGTTTCTTTTTTTATATCTCTCTATCTCTATGCTACAAGGGAATGGCACCTTGCTATTTATAATAGTGGGATCATCATTAGGGTTTGGATGATTACCCATTCTCAAAGTGGCGGCGGCCTGATGATTAACCAATCTGGACCATTAGTCTTGAACGTGAAAGATCTGGGCCGTTAATATGGATTATGCCAAATCCCATCAACAATTAATGCTGATTGCAATAAATCTTCGTCATGATGATTTGCTGACATCTGCGAATCTTAATGAATAAATTGAATTCATTCTTCTGCCACGTGTCCCAGATTATTGAGATTTGGCCCAAGATTTGATTGACTTTAGGACACGTGTCCAGTCGTCAACGTTGAGCCGCATGAGGAGTATCGATGTTTGGGCCGCATGAAGGTCGCCATAACCGAGCCGCATGAATAGTCTCTATACTCGAACCGCATGAAGGTTGTCATGACCGAGCCGCATGGATATGTTCATGACTGAGCTGCATGGGAGTCTTCATGGCCGAGCCGCATGAGAGTCTTCATGGCCGAGCCGCATGGATCTCTTTATAGCCGAGCCGCATGGGGGACCTTCTTGGTTGAACCGCATAGGTTTCTCTGCACTGGCCGCATGAACTCGTTTATTCTTGGCCGTATAAGCTCGCCTCAAAACTTTGGTAGACAGCGCCATTTTGAAGATTTTCCTTATTCCCGAAGTACTGCTTTTCGTGTCAGTCATTATGACAACTTTATGTCAGGTCTGTCACTTGTCAGGTCTGTCAGCCGTCAGAGCATTAAATGCGTCCACACGTTGGGAACAGCTGTTTTTGAAGACCACGTGGCCTCTCTCTCTGGGCCGCATGGAGTTTACTCGAGCTGCCTATGTGCGTTGAGCCGCATGTCCATGTTGGTGACTTTTGAGCCGTATGATACTCTTGAGCCACATGAAGCTCGTCTGATTTTGAGTCGCATGAAGCTTCCTGGGTTCTGTGCCGTATGAAGAATGTCTCATGATCGAGCCGCATGAAGGACGTCTCATGACCGAGCCGCATGAGGAATGTCTCATGACCGAGCCGCATGAAGGACGTCTCATGACCGAGCCGCATGAGCAATGTCTCATGACCGAACCGCATGAAGGACGTCTCATGACCGAGCCGCATGAGGAATGTCTCATGACCGAGCCGCATGAAGGACGTCTCATGACTCGCATGAGGAATGTCTCGATCTGCCCGTGCACTCGCTTTGTGGGCCCGGGTATCCCGAACACACGAGTGCGTAGGTATCATGTTCGCTCCCTGATGTGGGGGCTAAAAACACTTGCCCTCGATCTTTGTTGGAAGACTCTTGAGAACCACTCTGTCCGTTTGCCACCGGGGGCTGGACACGGGCGGCTCTGTACAACTTTCCATCAGAGGCCCACTTAGCGGGACGCTCTTGATGGTCAGAGGTTGGGACAGCTGGCTGAGCCTGATGAGCCCGCGCTGCCCTAGACTTCTTCTACTTAGCACCCGAAGGTGCGTAATAGGAAGAGTCCAAGTTTGGAAGGAGGGAAGAGAAGTTGGTGCCCCTTTCAAAGGAGGTAAGGGGGCTCTATTTATAGAATGGAGTAAGCCCTTTCTTCTTCTTCTTTCCGATGTGGGACTAAAAGCAATATTTTCCATGCTTCTACATATACGTATTCTTCTCTGGTTTTTTTTTGTATATCTCTCTATATATTACAAGGGAATGGCACCTTGCTATTTATAATAGTGGGATGTGATCACTAGGGTTGCCAATGATTAGCTCTTGGAGATGGCGGCGGCCTGGGGATTGATCAATCTAGGCCGTTCGTTTCTGATTGTGACGAATCAGAACCATCAAGGGTAGATTACACCAAATTCCTATTAGCAATTAATGCTGATTGGCATAAATCTTCCTTATAATGATTCTCTAATATCTGCGAATAAATCAAATTTATTCTCCTGCCACGTGCCCCAGATCATTGTGATTCGACCCGATCTTGGATTGCCATAAATATGGGAGATTGATCGGCTGAGGACACGTGTCCTGAGAGCCAATGGTGAGACTGGAACCACATGCAGATTGGGCCGTATGAGATTTGGGCCGCATGAATTTTGGGCCGCATAAGACTTGGGACACGTGTCAGGGCTGTCTGGGCAGTGGCCCCCTCCTTCAGACTTCTGAACCATATGATGAGCCGCATGAACCGCATAATGGTGTGTCTGCTTGAGCCGCATGGGCATGATCTTCTTGAGCCGCATAGGGATGATTCCACTCGAGCCGCATGGGACAGCTTCACTTCTGAACCGCATGGAAAGTCTTCACTTCGAGCCGCATAAGCACACCTACGTGGCAGGGCCACGTGGCATTTTGTTGCTCTCGGGGGATCGTGTCAGAGATTTCTTTCTCTTCCCTAGAGATTCATCAACATGACAGAGTCATAATTACCTGCTTTGGTGTCAGGTCTGTCAACTTTTCAGAGGGGTCAGCCGTCAAAGCAATTAATGCAGCATGGATCGGAGGGGAGCACTGTCACGCCACATGTCTTCTGAGCCGTATGGAATACCTCCGGCCGCATAGCTCCTTATGCCGCATGACTCCCTGAGCCGCATGCGTTTCTGAGCCGTATGGGTCTTTCTTGGCCGCATGAGTCAATTTCTTTAGTATTTTCCATGCTTCTACAAGCATCTTCACTACCATCGAAGAAGGGAGGGTTCAAGCGCTTGAAGCTGTTGGCCGCGCTGTTACCCTGATAACCTCCTTTGGTCAGAGCATCCGTCACTGCCTGGTGCAAGGCATCTCCTCGACGATCTTGGGAAGCTATCAAGGTACTGACGAGACCTACCAAAGTGCCATCATCAGGTCCGGCAGGCTGAACTGGCTGGACTGGTGGCTCTCCGCCAGAAGGCACGACTCTGGAGGCCACTCCGGAATACTGGGCTTGATCTCCGGTTTGCTGCTGATCCACGGAAAATGCTTCGCCTTGCTGATCGGCAGGTCCAGGAACGATGTCGCTGAAGAAGACGACATAGGGAACAATAAGGAAGGACCAGGACAGATCAATGATACAAGCATATAATCAGGTCAAGAATCCAGGGATTCAGAAGATAAGAGCAGAGATCAAGGGCGAATACTGATTGAGACATCTATTCGGTAAACCCTCATATATCTTGATTTACAAGACCTGCATGGGCCACCACTTAAACCATGTCACGTCCTAGAACCAGAATACTGGAGAGCGGGGGCAGACATAGCCAGCTACGTATATGAAATGGAATCCATCTCGCTATACGGTCACGACTGTCTAGATACATGAGGGTTTACTACAAGCCAACAGTCTCTTAAGGTCATGAACAAGCCTATTGTCTCAATCCCAAGCAAGTAAGTAAAAGTTACAAGATGTATGATCATTAAATATACAATAGTAAGGCTTCCCAAACATTACATATTCAGCTGATCATGAAGCTAGTCGTTACAAAATGTGAAGACTAGCAAGAGTTTAGTCATACATAATCAACCATAGAATCTGTCAATCATGTTACAGCCCGTAGGCAGACAATAAGAAAAAGGTACAACCGAGCTAAACATGTGCTCGTCGGCTAAACGCCTCAAAAGTATATTTTTACAATAGAGTGGAAGAGCCAAAAATAACCCACTCGTTGCCCTGGTTATGCCTGGTGGTCACCATCGGGCTGGAAAGTTGGTAGATCCTCTGGATCTGCTCCAAAATCTGGCCATACAAAACCAGCTGGGTCAGACCCCAGAAAGAGCAAGTGCCACAAAGAAAGCTTCACTTAGGAACTAAAACCAGCAATTTAGCACAGAAGATAAAAATATATAGTAAAACTGGAGAAAATATAACATCACGGGGATATACAGTAAGATAACCATGGGACCATTCAGATAACTAAGTTACAATCCTTAACCCAAACAAGGACCGGGATTGTAACCATTCGTCTGAACCGAACTTGGTTTCTCCCATATATCAGCAAGATAATATAAGAAGTCAGAGCATGTAACAATTTATGCAGGATCAAGACTAGACAGATTATTCCTCATTCAATCAATCACGGCCAAGCAATGAGTACGGCTTGATACTTTAACTAACTAGGGTTATCACAGGCCTAGTTACCAGCAAGATGCAATAAGATTATTCTACAGCCATAAGCCCTGCAGACCATCCAGGTTACCCAGGTCGAAAGATTAGGGTTGAATTCAGGTGGGTACATCGTCCAGGAACGCATGTACCCTTAGGTAGCTTGAAGGGTGCAACACATGACAGTGTGCTGGAAATGTGCCCTACTCGACGGCAGGCTTTAGATCCCAGGAGCGCCCAGGTAACGGGATTGCCTGTAGCTGAAAAATCTCTTCATGACTACTGTATTAATCTAGTTATTAGCCTTAGTCCAGTTCAGTAGGTACTCCTGACCGTGGTACTCGGGAGTCCCTTCCTAGACATGATGCAAGACAGGACTGGATTATTTATACAAGGACATTCGCCCACGGTGTCCAAGTTATTTATACAGGTCATATCATGTCAGGTAGCCGTCGCAACAGCTTATCGAGATGTATCATGTCAGGTTATCATGTCAAGTGTGCGCCACGACAGGCCACTAATCATGTCAGGTTATCAGGTCAAGTATACTGGTCAAGAGTGCGCCACGACGGGCCACCATCAGGTCATGTCATGTTCACTTGTCAGGAGTGCACCACGACGGATCACTTTCATGTTTCAGGTATATGTACAAGGCATCATAGTGGAAGCATTCAATTAGGAGACCCCAGTTGATCTGAGGTTACAAGACATGAATTAACAGTAATAATCAAGTAATAAAACAGAGAATACAATCTATAAAAAGCCATACAGCTCGGGCACATGCGGCCAAGGAGGGAATCTATGCGGAAGCAGCTCATGCGACTGAGGATGGGAACAGCCCATGCAGCTCGAGGTTGCGGGATCCATGCGGCCAGGAATGACTCGGCCTCATACGACAGGTGGTCATACGACTGCAGAAGCAAGAGACGCATGCGGCTGCGAGCAAAGTGGGACTGCATGCGGCTCAAGAAGTTGAGCCTCATACGGCAAGAAGAAGACTGCAGTACATGCGGCTCTCAAGGGATGGGGGTTCCCATGCGGCTGGGACGAGCCAGAGTACATGCCGTCGGGTCGGGTCAAGTGAAGTCTCATGCGGCCGGGTCAAGTGAAGTCTCATGCGACCGAGGATATGACCTTATGCGGTTCAGGGTCCAAAGGCCATACGGCTGGAGGAAGGAGGCATATGCGGCTCTTAAGGGAAGCAAGTCTATGCGGCTCAAGAAGTTACGGAGTATTATCCGGCTGGAACGAGCACGTTTATGCGGCTAGATGAGTTCGGCCCTCATGCGGCTCAAGTACTTCCAGCCATGCAGCTGAAGAGAACACTTGCCGCATGAAATATTCATGCGGTCAAGTCAAGCACAGTTCATCTTCTCCCAAGTTTCGAGAAGAAGAACACCATGAGAGCCAAGTTCCAAAGCTCCATAACTCCATCATCCGAAGCCAAAATCCGAACTTCCATAGGTCAAAATGGGGCAGAACAAGATTCTCTATAACATAGAACCATTAAAACTTAGAAATAACAAGATTAAGTAGATCAAAACCCAAGAAATCTGAAAATAAAATAAACTTAGATCTACAAGAATCTAGCCATGGAAAGTAGAAATGCCAAGTATTAATGTAAGTTAAAATGCTGTAAGGAAGAGAATGAAGCAATAAAATTGGAGTTCCTCCATGAAGCAAGTTACACTTACCTTGACCTCACTCTCTCTCTGGTAGGTGAAAGAGTAAATGGAAGAAGAGGAAGAGGATTAATGAAGAGAGAGAAAGGAGAAGGGGGTTAATAAATAGGGATGGTGGTGGTAGGCAGGGGGTTCATCTCTGTTACGACCCGCACCCTAGAGTTAGGGCATAAGACGTGGGTACGTCCAGCCTACGCCGTAGTGTCGGCAGTAGAACGCTGTCCTAGGTCACAACATCTAACAATATAAAGCTTAAACAGTTTATACTCCCCGAATGGGGGTGACATGATAAAAGTAGACTCAATCACAACTAAGGAAGAAGAAGCACGATATGATATAAAACTCAAGGAAAAACAGATGATAACATAGCAGATAGATAGATAGATGAAACTGCTGAAATGAAAGGAAATCCCAAGTACAAACAAAGAGTCTAAGTGTCTAAGATAATACATAATCCCAGAATCAAATATATAAAATCATTCATGACATACTGTAAATAAAAACATCCTAGTCTAAGGGCGTGTCATCCACAGCTAGTGGGGCCTGCTGATGGTCCAGGTCCAACATCTCATCTAAGGTGGCACCGTAATAGGTATCCACACCAGCCTCCTCCTTGTCCTCTGTAATATTTTCAACAGGTCCAGCCAGGACAGGAGCGAGCAAATACATCTCAACAGATCATAGCAGGTTAGAAAATATAGACATACAGTAGAGTAAGATACAGGAAACCGAAAGAAGCATGGATTGTAACCAGAGAAAACTGTAATGGAAATATATATACTGTAAATAGAGAGCTAACTGTGGGTAGTGAGTCAGAGTACAATATAAACATGTGAATGGCATAGGAGATTCTGGGAACTATACTATGGAGTGATTATGGGAACTACACTACTTGGATATTATTCACATGTTTACTTCTACTCCCCCGTACCCCCATTCAATACACAAGGATCCAGACAGGTTATGTTATGATTCCATGCAAAGGCCCATAAGGGGTGATGCATGGATAGCCCATAAATAGGTAATTCTAGGAATACCCACAATGGGGTGATTCTGGGAATGCCCATAAATGGGGTGATTCTGGGAAGACTTTGTGATCATAAGAGTACATGTCACAAGTGATCGAAGAATCATAAAGCATAGTGATACACCATGTAAGTGAAACACACAGAATATGTAGTATACGATGCTCCCTGAGGGGGATAACATCTCAAGAATGGATCCATATAGTACTAATCCGTGTTACCAACGTGACAGCATCAAGTAAAGTAATCTAAAGCAGGAAAATAATTCTAACAGGATATAAAATGATCAGAGAATGTACTCGCCTGGTATCTGAGTGTCCAACTGAAAAGTACTGTCCGAGGAGTGGTGTCTGGCTCCTATTTAGAATAGCACAAGTCACTGAAGAACAGTTTGGCAACTCTAGAGGGGGGTGAATAGAGTTTATATAGAAAAATAGCCAATTAAAAATAACTCTTTCACCAACAATAAATAATCAGAGTAAAGTGCGGAAAATAAATGAAGAGCAGAAGAGCATACGCAAACACAGCGATTTTAACCTGGTTTCCCTCGTGGAGGACTAGTCCAGGCCTGAGAACTCTAGCTCAGGATTAAATCCACTATTTGTGAAATAGTAGCTTACAACCCGTGCCTTTTCTTCAGAAGAGCACGTCAACTTCTAACAGAGGATCGCAGTGGCGATTTGCTTGGAATTGTCCAAGCGACTTCTTCACTCTTGTACAAGAATCCTAACTGAGAGATGCTGAGCACTCGAGACTTAGGTGGCTTGTGGCTTGTAGATAGGAAGGGTATGGCTTATTGAGCTTGTAGGAGAGAAGAGAAGAGAAGATTGAGTGAATTGAAATGAGAGAATTCATGCCCTATTTATAGTGTTTTTAGAGGCAGAATTCGGCCAGAATTCGGGTAGGAAAATTCAAAAATTTGGCCGTTGGACAGCTAGCAACCAGCTAACCCTAAAATTAGGGTTCCTAATTTCTAGGGGACAGAGTTCGGCCCGAACTCTGTGTGGAGGCAGAGTTCGGCCCGAACTCTGTCTCCAGAGCACAGAGTGGTTCTAAGTGGGACTTGTGGGCAATTTTTATTTTGGTGGAGCTTGGGATTTTGGGTAGGCTTATAGACTAAGTTCCAAGAGCTCAGCATAACTCAGAGTACATACTTCTAGACTCAATAAAATGTAAAAGTACAGACTCGAAAATACACTGAGAGTCGGAAACTGAGCTGTTGTCTGTCCTGAACTGAATGCAGACGTCGTGTGTCGTATTGAATTTATACAGATATTATTTAGTCAATGTAGTCAATATTTGGTTGACTGTGACTTTGTGTCAACAATCTCCCCCATATTGATAATTGACAAAATAATAAATGTATATTTCAATATTCATACCTGGACACAGTTGGTTAAAACACAGCTCTCCCATAAACAATGCCGAGCTAGAATAAAATAGCTCCCCCGTAATCAGTGAACGGTGCCGAGCTAGAATCAATAGCGCTCCCCCGTAAATAATGCATAGAACCTGTGGCCTGATAAAAATATTTTCCCAAAAGCAAACACAAGCACAGACAGATATACATATTTCTCCCCCTTTTGGTAGTTAGCAATATAAAGGATCATATAGACTGCATAAGGAAAAGCATGGAAATAGCAGTATAGATAATGAAAAGTAATCCAACCACACCAAGCAGAGAAGAAACAGTATAATACTAATAAAACAAGTCACTGACATAAAGTAAAACTACGAAAAATAGCATAAAATGTTATCCACCAACCAGCACATCATCAGGGTTTGAAGACATAAATCCAGTACATAAAACCATAACAAACTGAAATAACTAAAATCAAAAGGCAACTAAGACCATCAGCAGTGGCAGCAGCATATCAAGCCAATCTCCATCATGGAGCATGAGAAGGTCCTGGAACATCGAAAAGGTCCTGGAACATCTGAAGATCCACAAAAGCATCATCCGGATCCATATACCTCATGACCCACGGATCGTCTATACGATGACCCGCGCGATCTGGATCCCGCTCAATAGGCACATGCAGATCAGGATGACGAGCAAGCGAATACCGTATATCATGCAGAGAGTTCCCAAGGGCACTGATCTGCAAGGTGGTACGGTAATCCTGCTGCGTCCAGCGATCATCCTCAACGGCAAAACGATCGCGAAGCATAGTCTGAAGAGAATCCAGGTTGGCAGGAGGAGGAGGTGTATCCTGACCGAGTGGAGGGGCATCAGCCTCCTTATCAGCAGAATGCTCAGATGACTCAGAAGCAGCGACAGGCTGAAGGCGTCGTGCTTTGGATAGAAAGGCAGGTGCAGGCATGAACGGACAAGCATCAAGTGGTATATGAAAAGCACGAAAGATCAAAGGAAGATACAGAGGATAAACCAAAGCTCTTGGTTTTCTCCTACAGCGAATCATCCAGTCCATCATGGTACGTGGAAGATTGAAAGGAATTCCAAAATGAAGATGATAAAGAGCAGATATTTCAAGATAAGTGATGTCATCATGGGAACCTGTTTTGGGTAGAATGGTGTTAGAAATAATCCAATGAAGGTCAGAAAAATATGGGTTGAGATATTTAGCCGTGAGCTTGCGAGGACGTGTGTATGGAGTACACAAATCGTCCTTGAAGCTCTCAAGGGAAATTCCGTCGGGAAAACGGAACGAGCGAGCGTCAACTAGCTTTTCCCAAGAATTGGGCTCTTGAAGATCAAGATATTCGGCTAAGTCAAAGTCATCAAAAGATATATTGATACCTGCAACTCGTGAATAAATATGAAGGTCATCAAAGGTTAAGTTGCAGTAGAACATTTGAACGGCATGACGATAGATAGCAGAAGTTGTAGTAACTAGTTCATCAAGATAGAGGTCATGGAATAAAGAATCATATTGAGAGAATATGGAAAAATTAATAGGATGTCCTGTGAATACCTGACGATTCCGAAAGTCACTAAACCAGTTGTTTGATGCATCTAGTGAGACAAAAAGTCTGTTGTCATAGGTGGAAGGATTTTGAGGACGAGGTGGATTGAACAAAGGATGAGGTGGTTGAAGTTGTTCAATGATTTGTTCAATTGATGGAGGAGAATCCGAAGAGGAAATACTCTCAACTCGAATTCTCTTCCCACGATTGAACAAGCAAGGAGCCATTAAAAGATTTTAACTAGAAGATAGAAAATAGGAATGGTACCTCAAACAAGTAATAAACAATGGAAGAGAATGGAGAGAAACCCCTTTTTCTTGATTTTGAGAAGCAATGGAGCACTCTTAGATCAAAAACTAGGGTTAGGGTTTCAAGGAAAGATTTTGTATAGGTGAGAAAGGTGGTAGTAGTGAAGGAGAGAGATGGAATCCCGACATAAAGTAGGGCTTTGTCTTTGGTCGGGTGAAATATTGACCATTGGATTAGAATTGATCCAACGGCAGAGCCAGATCCCGACTCTGGAACCTAAGAACCGAACTCGGCCCGAACTCTGATAGGGGCAGAGTTCGGCCCGAGTTCTGGATCAATGGTCCAGAACTGAAAACAAGCAAAGAACATGAAGAAAATGTTTAAGAGTTAAACAAAAGATAGTTGAGGACAACAAAGAGTGTTGAATTTAAAGAAATAGATAGAGAGGTACTCAGAAAACAGAATGAACTTTAGAAAATATCAATTAGGCAATATTAAATCGAAAACAAGCCATATAATAAATAAGGACATATACTGTGGTTCAATAGTCCAAATTTGCCATGGGTTAGCTGCAGGGGCCGGATCCCAGCTAGCGGTAGTCCTGAGGACTAGTGCACCGTGTCGCTTAGGCTTTTACGCCTTGTTGTCAGAAGGACCCTTTCGGCTTGTACCCATACCAAATTCTTCGTAAAAGAATTACAATATACTCGATATTTACGCAGGTGAGTTTCAATTTATAACTGCTTCATCTAAAATTCCAAGTTCACGACAAAGAAAATTGAAGTGCTCTTCGGATAGTGGCTTAGTAAAGAAATCTGCCAGCTGATGATCAGTGTCAATAAATTCTAAGTTAATCGTGCCATTTTGCTGATGATCACGCAAAAAGTGGTGTCTGATTTCAATGTGTTTAGTGCGTGAGTGGCAGACAGGGTTCTTAGTTAAATCGATTGCACTAGTATTGTCACAGAATATAGGAATATGTATAAAAGATAACTTATAGTCTTCAAGGGTTTGCTTCATCCACAGAATTTGTGCACAACAACGCCCAGCTGCTATGTATTCAGCTTCTGTTGTGGATAGTGCAACAGAGTTCTGCTTCTTGCTAAACCAGGAGACTAAAGCTTTTCCTAATAAATGACACGTGCCGCTCGTACTTTTACGGTCGACCTTGCATCCAGCGAAGTCAGCATCAGAGTAACCAATAAGATCAAATGATGTTGACTTGGGATACCATAGGCCCACTGTAACCGTACCCTTAAGGTATCTAAAGATACGCTTAACCGCGGTCATGTGTGATTCCTTAGGATTAGCTTGATATCTAGCACATAGGCAAACACTGAACATGATATCAGGACGACTAGCAGTTAAATAAAGTAAGCTGCCTATCATACCTCGATACTTACGTTGATCAACAGGTTTGCCACTCTCATCTGGTTTGAGTTTGGTTGAAGTAGCCATTGGCGTGCTGATTGGTTTGATGTTGTCAAGATCGAACTTCTTCAGCATGTCCTTGGTGTACTTTGATTGGCAGATGAAAGTTCCATTAGCCAGTTGTTTTACTTGCAGACCAAGAAAATAGTTGAGCTCTCCCATCAAGCTCATCTCAAATTCCGTCTGCATACACTTGGCAAATTCTTGACAAAGCGTTTCATCAGTAGACCCAAAAATAATATCATCAACATAAATCTGAATTAATAGAATGGTGTCTTTGAAAGATTTGATAAACAGTGTAGTGTCAATTTTCCCTTTTGAAAAACCTTTCTCAAGCAAGAAACTGCTTAGCCTTTCATACCAAGCTCTGGGGGCTTGTTTAAGGCCATAAAGCGCTTTCTTCAGCTTGAACACGTGGTCGGGAAATTTGTGATTTTCAAAGCCAGGGGGTTGTTTGACATAAACTTCCTCCTTAATAAAGCTATTCAAGAAAGCACTTTTAACATCCATTTGAAATAATTTAAAGTTCTGATGATTGGCAAAAGCACAAAGCATCTGAATGGATTCTAGTCTAGCAACAGGAGCATATGTCTCATCGTAGTCGATACCTTCCTCTTGATTGTATCCTTGAGCTTCTAGACGGGCTTTGTTACGAGTGACTGAACCATCTTCATTTACTTTGTTTCTAAACACCCATTTGGTACCAATTATTGAGTGATTAGCCGGTCTAGGAACTAGTTCCCATACTTGGCTTCTCTCAAATTGGTTGAGTTCTTCTTGCATAGCAGAAATCCAAAATTCATCATTAAAAGCTTCAGAAATGTTTTTAGGCTCTACTTGTGAAATGAAGGCAGTGCTAGCAACGGAGTCTCTTAGTGATGATCTAGTAGTTACTCCACGTGAAACTTCTCCTATAACTAAATTTTCTGGATGAGAAGGTTTGAAAGAGAATTTCTTAGGCAAACCCTCCAGAGAATTAGTTTCAGTTGAAGTGTTTATTGGAGTAGAAATTGATGGCTCAACATCATCATCAAGAGCGCTTACTGCACTGTTATCTTCATCAAAAGTCACATTAGTTGACTCCTCCACAATAAGTGAGCGTTTGTTGAAAACTCTATATCCCTTACTCTTGGCGGCATAACCAAGAAAGATACCATCGTCAGCTTTGGCATCAAATTTGCCTAAGTTGTCTTTGGTGTTAAGGATAAAACATCTACAACCAAAAACTTTAAAATACGAAACATTGGGGGTTCTCCCAAACCAAAGCTCATAGGGTGTTTTCTTCGTAATAGGACGAATAAGCACCCTATTCAAAATGTGGCATGCTGTACTTACAGCCTCTGCCCAAAAATATTTCGGAAGAGAAAATTTATTCAACATGACTCTAGCCATATCGCCAAGAGTCCTATTCTTCCGCTCCACAACACCATTTTGTTGAGGAGTTCTAGGACAAGAAAATTCATGATCAAAACCATTTGCATTACAAAAACTTTCAAAATCATAATTTATGAATTCGCCTCCATGATCACTTCGGATTCGAGTAATCATGTAGCCTTTTTCGTTTTGAACTTTCTTTACAAAAATTTTGAAAGCAGAAATAGCATCGCTCTTATTAGCGAAAAAGAAAAACCCATGTAAATCTCGAAAAATCATCAACAATAACAAATACATAAAGTTTGCCTCCAAGGCTAGCTATTCTACTAGGACCAAATAAATCCATATGAAGTAGTTGTAAGGGTCTAGTAGTACTTACAGAGTTGATAGAATGAAATGAGGATTTAGTTGCCTTGTTTAGTTCACATTCGGCACATACCGTGTCCTTTTTGAACGTGATGTCAGGCAATCCTCTCACTAGCTTCTTGGTGGAAAGCCTGGATATAGCATCCATGTTGGCATGACCAAGATGCTGGTGCCAAAGTAGTCGTTCGTCTTTGTGGGCATATAGACATCTACCTGCATTGTTAGTATTTATAGAAAGATAGAAAATGTAGATGTTGTCCTCTTTTTTCCCTTCAAAAGCAATGTCTCCTGTTGACCTATCATAGATGTAGCAACTGTTTTGTCCAAAGTTAATATCATATCCATGATCAGCAAGATGACTAATGCTGAGCAGGTTATGCTTTAACTCGGTCACTAGGCAGACATCCTTTATTACAGGAGAAGGAGGATGACCAATGATACCATTACCTATAATGTGCCCTTTGAGATTGTTACCGAAGGATACGTATCCTTCTCTCTTCATCGATAGTGATGCAAAAAGATTTGCGTCTCCCGTCATATGTCGCGAGCATCCACTATCGAGAATCTACTTACTTTCAGTTGAGGAGGGAAGGTCCACCTACATCAAGAGTAGATGTGACCTTTGGTACCCGAGTTCTTGAGGGTCCTGAAAAGTTAGTCTTTGGGAACCAAGCATATATCCTTTTATCTACAAGTCTTCTAACTCTGCACTGTGGTGAGATATGTCCATGTAATCCACAATAAGTACAGATAGTATTCTTATTTATACTAGGAGCATGAGAGTAATATCTATAATCAACAGGATGAGGATGGACATGATGTGAAGAGTTAGCATGGTGAAGATGATTATGCATGGAATAAGTGGCATGGTGATGGTGTCTATGAGGCATAGAATAATGGTATTGTCTATGATGTGTGACTTGCTGATATTGTCTAGATGGCATGGCATGATGATTTTGTCTATATGGTATATGAAGACCTTGTCTATATGGCATTGTATGATGATTTTGTCTATATGGCATGACATGATAATTTTATGTGTGGAGTGATATTGATTGTGTCTTTGTGCATGATGAGTGTGTACTGAGTGAGAATTGTTCTTACGTGCACGTGGTTTGTGAAAGTTTGTGTATATAAATGCATGGTTATGTGCTGCATGAGAATGACGTGGTTGACTAGCAGGAGTGGTGTTGTGCCCATGTGATTGGGTTTGAGGTTGAACAACCTGTTTACCCAATTTGGTTTCTAATCTTTTAGAAACAGCTTGCAGTTCATCAACCTTAATATTTAAGCCATAAATCTTAGTCATGGAAATCTTGTGTCTACTTTTTTCTTCAGCAAGCAACGTGTTGAGAGTAGTGATTTCTTGAGTTTGTTGCTCAATACGTGCTTCAGCATCATGTAAGCTTAATTTAAGCTTGGATACTTCATCAGTGTCATTAGTGGGTGATGTGTTTCTAACATTATCAAGAAGTAAAGAAATTCTTTGTATCTCATCTTCTAGACTTTTGATTTTGTCCTTGGCATGTTTATATTTACCGATGACCTTTTTATGATCATCGAGTAAATCAGTGAAAGCATCGCCAAGTTCATCAAAAGAGAAGTCATCCAGAGTTTCGTTAGATACCTTGTTGGAAGTTGCCATCAGGCACACATTTGCTGTATCTTAAGGAGAGTCCTTTTTTTCCTCAGAGTCACTCGCTTCACTTTCATGCCAGATGCCTGTGTTGGCATATTTCTTTGATGAGTTCCTTTTGTATGGCTTCTCATAGCGGTTGCCCTTCTTCAGGAATGGGCAGTCTTTTCGGACATGTCCAGTTTTCTTGCAACCATAACAAGTTGGTTCCTCTTCATCGTCTTCTTGAGATTCCTTCTTCCTTCGATTGAAGAGAAGGAATTTCCTGAAGTTGCGAACCATGAGAGCTTGGTCTTCATCATCCGAGTTATCTTCTTCGGTCTCATCATGATTAGCTCTTCGTTGATGAGCTTTGAGTACGATCTCCCTGGTCTTCGGAGCAGGCTCTTCGAAGTCCTTGAGGTCAAGCTCGTGAGTCATAAGCTTACCCATCAAGGTCTCTATTGACATTGTTGTGAGATCGTTTCCTTCTATGATGGCTGTCACCTTAGGGTTCCAAATCTTTGGTAGCCCTCTGAGCAGCTTACGAATCTTCTCGTGGTTTGAGTACTGCTTTCCAAGCGAAGATAGAGGATTGATGATGTCGAGGAATCTTGTGATCATTTGAGTGATCGTCTCACTTGGCTTCATCTTGAAGGCTTCGTATTCTTGAGTGAGACGGCTTATTTTAGATTCCTTGACCTGTGTGGTTCCTTCATGCGTCACTTCTAGAAGTCTCCATACTTCATGAGCAGTGGTGCATGTAGAGACCCTGTTGAACTCATTCCTGTCTATAGCACAGAATAAAGCATTAATAGCCCTAGCATCTAGACTTGCCTGTTTCTTCTCCTCGACAGAATATTTGTCGTGTGGTTTCTCAATGAGGTCACCATCGACAACTATCCTGGCGGGCTTTTTGTAACCGTCAGTGACGACAGTCCACAGGTCAAAGTCTAGAGACTTAAGATAGAAGCTCATCCTTGTTTTCTAATATGTGTAGTTAGTTCCATCAAATAGGGGAGGCCTATGAGTGGACTGACCTTCACCATGATTGGAAATCAAGGATTGTGTGGTTGCCATGGATCAGCTCTTAGGATGTTAGTCCTTGTAAAGAGAACAGAGCTCTGATACCAATTGAAGAACAGTTTGGCAACTCTAGAGGGGGGTGAATAGAGTTTATATAGAAAAATAGCCAATTAAAAATAACTCTTTCACCAACAATAAATAATCAGAGTAAAGTGCGAAAAATAAATGAAGAGCAGAAGAGCATACGCAAACACAGCAATTTTAACCTGGTTTCCCTCGTGGAGGACTAGTCCAGGCCTGAGAACTCTAGCTCAGGATTAAATCCACTATTTGTGAAATAGTAGCTTACAACCTGTGCCTTTTCTTCAGAAGAGCACGTCAACTTCTAACAGAGGATCGCAGTGGCGATTTGCTTGGAATTGTCCAAGCGACTTCTTCACTCTTGCACAAGAATCCTAACTGAGAGATGCTGAGCACTCGAGACTTAGGAGGCTTGTGGCTAGTAGATAGGAAGGGTATGGCTTATTGAGCTTGTAGGAGAGAAGAGAAGAGAAGATTGAGTGAATTGAAATGAGAGAATTCATGCCCTATTTATAGTGTTTTTAGAGGCAGAATTCGGCCAGAATTCGGGTAGGAAAATTCAAAAATTTGGCCGTTGGACAGCTAGCAACCAGCTAACCCTAAAATTAGGGTTCCTGATTTCTAGGGGACAGAGTTCGGCCCGAACTCTGTGTGGAGGCAGAGTTCGGCCCGAACTCTGTCTCCAGAGCACAGAGTGGTTCTAAGTGGAACTTGTGGACAATTTTTGTTTTGGTGGAGCTTGGGATTTTGGGTAGGCTTATAGACTAAGTTCCAAGAGCTCAGCATAACTCAGAGTACATACTTCTAGACTCAATAAAATGTAAAAGTACAGACTCGAAAATACACTGAGAGTCGGAAACTGAGCTGTTGTCTGTCCTGAACTGAATGCAGACGTCGTGTGTCGTATTGAATTTATACAGATATTATTTAGTCAATGTAGTCAATATTTGGTTGACTGTGACTTTGTGTCAACAGTCACAACAAGTCCAGAATGGTAAAATAAAACATTACAATGCATTCTACATGAATCTAGGTCAAACTAGGCCAAAGTCAACTCTTGGTCAACCCTAGAAGTCAAACTAGGTCAACTATGGTCAAACTAGGTCAACAAGTCCACACTAGGTCAAACTAGTCTACACTAGTCTAGCAAGTCTATTCTAGGTCTAATAAAGCTATACCAGCCCAATCTAGGCCTCTTAGTCAAACATGCATACACAGGCCATAGGCTATTCTACCTAGGCCAACCCAAACACATACACCATGCCAATCTATATCTAAACAATACACTATTGATATATTTAAATGATCCAAAACATAACACATATATATGTATAATACATACATTTGGTAAACACTCATACACATAATATAGGATATTAATATATATATATATATATTTATATATATATATATATATATATATATATATATATATATATATATATATATATATATATATATAGTTTGTGTATTATACATAGGTATATATATATATATATATATATATACATACCCTATACTCTCATTTCAAGTATCTATTTTAGATACCTATGTATAATACACAAACTATATATATATATATATATATATATATATATATATATATATATATATATATATATATATATATATATATATATACATACATGACCTATTAGCAAGTATTTACATAGGAGAATAGGATATATATAGAGAGAGGGTAGAAAATATAGAGAGTGTGAAGGGTGTACATGAGAGTGTGGTATCAAGTGTGTGTGCTAGTGTAACATGTAAGAAAGATTAAAATCAGTGAAGAAAAGAATATGAAACAATTCCAGTTCAGCCAACACCCAAACCAGTCCAAAACAAAACCCCCAAATCAGTTTTAACAGTCCAACATAATGCCTAGGTTAATACACATTGAAGAACCACATATACCATTCAAAAGGGACCCAAAATCAGTTTTAACAGTCAATAACTTATTAAGTTCAGTCCCTCCTTTAAAACTTAGATTTTTAATATAAATTAGAAAGAAGAGAAAGGATATCAATACATCAAACCCCCCCATCAATCTCAGGTTCTATTAGAAATTAGGTATCAAAATTCAGAACCATTAAAACAGTCCAAACATACACTTCCACTTTTCGAGTCCAAAATACCACAAATTAACCCACATTTCGACACACTAGTAGATAACTAATAGGAGAACATGTTAGGGATTTAATTATGTGACTAATCAGCACTTAAACTAGTTAAAATGTATGGCAAAAACCATATTCGAAAACTGGAAAAATACAGGTTTAATAACACTGTTATCAGAAAAAGGGTAAATGACAATTGATGAACAAAATCAAACTAATATGCAATTAAAATGGTTGGTAGTGTACTAACAGCATATGCACGTGTCCCATGAAGTGTTTGTGTCCCAGCAAGAGGACACAAACATGTCCAATAGATTAAAACATGAAAACAGTGCACACAGACACAATAGTTTGGCACTGCGTCGTGCACAGGTGCACGCGTGTCGTACACCCGACACAGCCCAAACTAACTCTCGTGATTGTGTCAGTGGGTACGCCTAGTGTCCAGCTAGGTGTGTGTCACCCTGAATCATGCGTGTCGTGTCCAAAGATACAAGGCCGTATCAGTGGCTAATTTAAACCGTATGCAGAACAGTGAAAAATCAGTGCACGACTGATTTCTCTCCAACCCGACCACGAAACCTAGTGAAATTTTGGGGGCATGATGTCAGTGCATGCCCCCTAGTGTCCACCAAATTTTGTGTTGAACAAGTTCGTGTCGTGTCCTGTAGGAGGCCCGAACAGCAGAGGAGTACTGTAGATGCGCGCGCGCGCGCGAGAACGTGTGCACACGTGTCCAATCGATACGACATAGACTCGATTCGAGCTCAGAGCTAAAGAAATGAATAAGCGACACAAAATTACATTTTCCTATTCAAAAAGTTTTGCAAAAATAGAACGAAATGTCCATTGAGACATTTCGTCAAACACCTAGGGCTGTCACTGATACGTGTCCGATACGAACACGTACAAGAAACAAATTCCTACAAATTCTATTCCTACAAGGTCAGGGTACTTAGGGCTAGGCATCTATGCAATTAAAACCAAATTTAAATAGGTAGATTAGGATTTTACCTATGGTGTTCTCTAACACAAAAACTCCTTTGAATGAGGCTTCCCAAAAGCCACCAAACTCCTTCAAATTGATTGAAAAATGAGAATAACCAATTCCAACAGCAAGAAAACAACAATTAGAACCTATTGCGATTTGTTTATATTAAAAAGGAGTTAAAATGGATTTTCTAGGGATTTTTGAAGTAGGAAAAATACCTCTTTCTAAGCTTGCTCCTTCCTAAAGAGGCTAGCCCTAAATGGAGGAGAATATTTATAGGAGGGGGGTTTCCCAATAGGTGTAGTGGCTGGACAAATAGTGTTAGGGTTAGGGTTAGGCACTAGTTAATGGGCTTTGGGCCTATTTGGCTAGTTATTGATTTAATGGTTAATCACAAGTCATGGCTTATGACTTAAAAGTCTAACTCAAGTCAAATAACCATACCATGGGTCAATTCTAGTCTAACTAGGGTTGTATAACCTAACCAAGCCCAAAATCAACTAGGGTTAGCTCCTAGGTTAGTCTACCATGGTCATTGCTAGTCAAAGTCAACCTAGTCAACCCTCATTCAAACAATTCCAAAATAAATTCTAAAAATTCCCATAAATTCGAATAAATTATAATAAATTCAAATAACCCCAAAAATGACAAAAATACCCTCAAATTAGAAATGTGGTAGTGACAAATCTACCCTCCTTAAAAGAATTTCGTCTTCGAAATTGAAAGGCGAAATGCAACTGATGAGAAGGATAGGAAGTATACCTCACGGTCCAAAAAGATAAGGGTATCGCTCGCGCATCTCTTCCTCCCGCTCCCAGGTAGACTCTCCTGGAGAATGATGCCTCCATACGACGCGTACCAAGGGTATCACCTGGTTCCTCAGAACCTTCTCCCGTCGATCCAGAATCTCCACTGGCTGCTCTGGATAGTTGAGAGAAGGCCCAACCTCAATCTCTGAATGATCGAGCACATGGCTTGGGTCAGCCACATACCATCTCAACTGTGATACATGGAATATGTTATGGACCCCCACAAGTACAGACGGCAAGTTTAGCCTGTATGACACGTCACCGACTCTCCCGCTGATAACGAAACGGCCGATGAAGCGCGGGCTAAGCTTTCCGCCTCCACCAAAACGTATCATACTACGAGTCAGAGATATCCTCAAGAAAACCTGGTCTCCGACCTAATCACAAGCAAGGTCTCAATTAATTATAATAAACAAACATGATTAATAAAACACAAACAATCAAACCAAATCTAATCATACTCTAATCTGTACCTCAAACTCCAAGGGCCTCCGGTGGCTATCGGCCCAGTGCCGATGTCTGTCCTGCGCTACGCGAAGTCTGTCCCTGATGAGCTTCACCTTCTCGGCTGCATCAACAACCATCTCTGGCCCTAGTAAAGCTCGCTCACCAACATCATCCCAAGATAAGGGTGTACGGCACCTACGCCCGTACAGAGCCTCGAAAGGTGACATCTCAATGCTGGCCTGGAAACTGTTGTTGTAAGCAAACTCCACCAAACGAAGCTAATCCTCCCAGGGCCTCCAAAGTCCAGGTCGCACGTCCGCAGCATATCCTCAAATGTCTGAATAGTCCTCTCTGACTGTCCGTCCGTCTGGGGATGGTATACGGTACTAAACTTGAGCTGAGTGCCCAAGCTAGTCTGCAGACTCCTCCAGAAATGGGAAGTAAAGCGACTATTCCGATCTGAGACGATGCTGACTGGAACTCCGTGAATCTTGACTATCTGTCGCATATACATCTTTGCCAGCCTCTCAGTAGATGTACCCACCTTGAATGGCAAGAAGTGGGCCGATTTGGTCAACCTGTCAATGATGACCCAAATTGCATCTTTTTCTCCTGGTGTACGCGGCAATCCTGATACGAAGTCCATAGTGATATGCTCCCATTTCCACTCGGGAATGGGCAGCGGCTGCAATAATCTACCGGGCCTCTGCTTCTCCGCCTTGACCTGCTGACAGATCAAGCACCTAGCTACGAATCGAGCAACCTCCCGCTTCATTCCGGACCACCAAACATGCTCCCTCAGATCTCGGTACATCTTGTTGGCACCCGGGTGTATAGAGTACTGAGATCTGTGGGCCTCCTGTAAAACCTGCTCCCTGAGCTCTCCGCTGGGCACACATAATCTAGAACCATGCCTCAAGGCACCATCATTTGTAAGAAAAAACTCGCCGTCCACCAATCCTGCTCGAACCTGCTCTCGGAGACACCGCAGAGCAATATCCTCAAACTGAGTCGCCTTGATTCTCTCCACCAAGTCCGACTGTATCTGCATCCCCCATAACTGCATCTGTACCCCAGGCACGATCACCTCAATCCCAAGCCTCTCCAGGTCTGCAAGCAAATGCCGATCTATGGTCAAACACATGGCTGTCGGATACCTACTCAAGGCATCGGCAACCACGTTGGCCTTCCCTGGGTGATACTGAAGTAGGATGTCAAAATCCTTCATCAACTCTAGCCATCTGCGCTGTCTCATGTTCAACTCCTTCTGAGTGAAAATATACTTTAAGCTCTTGTGATCTGTAAAGATCTCCACCCTCTTCCCATATAGATAATGCTTCTACAACTTCAAAGCAAATATCACTGCTGCCAGCTCCAGGTCGTGGGTAGGGTAGTTCTTCTCATGGGGAAGTAATTGTCTGGAAGCATAGGCAATCACCTTCCCATGCTGCTGCAAGACGCAACCCAGCCCCTTTCCTGAAGCGTTACTATAAATAGTGAAACCACCTGATCCTGAAGGCAATGTCAGAATCGGAGCTGTCGTAAGCCGCTTCTTCAACTCATCAAAAGATGCTTGACACTCCTCTGACCAAACATACTCAGCATCCTTCCGGGTCAACCGAGTCAACGGCTCTACAACCCGGAAGAAATCCTGCACAAATCTTCGATAATATCCTGCCAGCCCCAGGAAACTCCTGATCTCTGCAACTGATGTCGGCGCTGCCCATGCCTCAACTGCTACAATCTTCTTGGGGTCAACTGAGATACCATCTCCAGTCACAACGTGCCCCAAGAAGTCCATCCGGTCCAAGAAAAACTTACACTTGGAGAGTTTTCCATAAAGCTGCTTCCTCCTGAGAGTCTCCAGCACTATCCGCAGATGCCCCTCGTGCTCCTCCTCAGTCTTGAAATATATCAAGATGTTATCAATGAACACCACCACAAACTGATCCAGATACTGGTGGAACACCTTGTTTATTAGGCTCATAAATACTGCTGGTGCGTTGGTTAGCCCAAACGGCATAACTAAAAACTCAAACTGCCCGTACCGTGTCCTGAAAGCGGTCTTGGGAATATCATCCCCCTTCACCTTCACCTGGTGATATCTCGATCTCAGATCAATCTTGGAAAATACCCGAGCTCCGCTCAACTGGTCAAAAAGATCGTCGATCCGCGGCAGTGGGTATTTGTTCTTGATCGTGAGGTTGTTGAGTGTCCTATAGTCAATACACATCCATACTGACCCATCCTTCTTCGGCACAAATAACACTGGTGCACCCCATGGCGACGAACTCGAGCAGATAAAGCCCTTGTCCTGCAGCTCATCCACTTACTTCTTCAGCTCCACCAGCTCGCTGTTGTTCACCCGATAGACATGCTGAGAGATGGGTTCCACTCCTGGAACCAAGTCTATCGAGAACTCTATGTCTCTGTCTGGTGGCAATCCCGACAACTCCTCTGGGAAAACATCCATATACTCTGCTATCAAGGGGTATGGAATCGCCTGCTCCTCAACTGAGACTCCGCAGAAAACTCTGCTGCTCTGCTCCGCCAGACGTCTGGAGTACTCGAACTCTGGCTCCCCCGGCGCTCTAAAGAGAACTCTACCCCCTCTGCAATCAATACTGGCGTGGTGCCTGCTCAACCAATCCATGTCGAGTACTATATCGTAGTTCGGCAATGGCATCACGAGCAGGCTCACCTCCAACTCACGGCCTCCCAAAATAACTCTTCGACCCTTACAAACATCACGTACGAGGATAATGCCACCCCCGGTCGTGATCTTATAAGTCCTAGGCAACGATTCAGCTATGATACCGTGTCTAATCGCAAAAGATACTGATATGAAACTATGTGAAGCACCGGAATATAATAATACAAAAGCTGGACTGGAGTCGAAGAGAATCGAGCCGGCAATCAGCTCTCCGATCACCTCTACATCCTCAGCCGCCATGGCGAAAGCTCGTCCCGGCTGGCCTCCCCTGGCCTGCTGCTGGTGCTGAACAAATCTCTGCTGCTGGGTCAGCAGGGCTGGTCCCCTCTGCTGGCCTTCTGCTGCCCTGGCTCCTCCTTCCTGAGCTGTTCGTCCTGTGGTCAAGGTACACTCCCTCATTTGGTATCACGCCCCAGAACCAGAATACTAGAAAGCGGGGGCAGACATAGCCAGCTACGTATATTGAAGTACAACCCACCTCCCTATACGGTCACGGCTGTCTAGGATACATGAGGGTTTATCTACAAGCCAGCAGTCTTTTAAGGTCATGAACAGCCTATTGTCTCAATCACAAGCAAGTAAGTAAAAGTTACAAGATGTATGATCATTAAATATACAATAATAAGGCATCCCAAATATTACATATTCAGCTGATCATGAAGCTAGTCGTTATAAAATGTTAGAACTAGCAAGAGTTTAGCATACATGATCAACCCTAGGATCTGTCAATCATGTTACAGCCCGTAGGCAGACAGTAAGTAAGTGCAACCGAGCTAAACAGGTGCTCGTCGGCTAAACGCCTCAAAAGAATATTTTTACAATAGAGTGGGAGAGCCAAAAATAACCCACTCGTTGCCAGGGTTCGTCTAGTGGCCACCATCTGGCTGGAAGGTCGGTAGATCCTCTGGAGCTGCTCCGAATTCTGGCCACACAAAACCAGCTGGGTCAGACCCCAGAAAGAGCAAGTGCCACAAAGGAGGCTTCACGTAAGAACTAAAACCAGCAATCAGCACAAGATATAAATAAAGTGAGAACTGGAAATAAAAAAAATACACCAGGATGATATACGACGAGATAACCATGGGACTATTCAGATAACCAGGTTACAACCCGTAAACCAAACAAGGACCGGGGTTGTAACCCTTCATCTGAACAGAACTTAAAATTCTCACCATTTATCGGTAAAAATAAATACAAGCATTCTGGTCATTCAATAATCTGGAATAGGATCAGGGCAAGACTAGACTGGTTAGACTCCGTCCAATCACTTCACGGCCATGCAAGAATTACGGCTTGATACTTTAACTAACTAGGATTGTCACAAGCCTAATTACTAACAAGATGCAGTGAGATTATTCCACAGCCACAAGCCCTGCAGACCATCCAGGTTACCCGGGTTAAAAGATTAGAGTTGAATTCAGGTGAGTACATCGTCCAGGAAATGAATGTACCCTTAGGTAGCTTGAAGGGTGCAACACATGACAGTGTGCTGGAAATATCCCATACTCGACGACAGGCTACAGATCCCAAGGCGTGCCCAGGTAACGGGATTGCCTATAGCTGGGAAATCTCTTATGACTAGTGTATTAATCTAGTTATTAGTCCTTAGTTCATTTCAATAGGTACTCCTGACCGTGGTACTCAGGAGTCCCCTCCTAGACATGAGGCAAGACAAGACTGGATTATTTATACAAAGACAATCGCCCACGGTGCCCAGATTAATTATACAGATCATGTCATGTCAGGTAGCCGTCGCAACAACTATTCGAGATAATCATGTCAGGTTATCATACCAACTATACTTGTCAGGAGTGCGCCACGATGGGCCACTATCAGGTCGGGTCAGGTTATTATGTCAGGAATGCACCACTACGGGTCACTATCAGGTCAGGCTCAGTTATCAATTCCAAACATATTACATAAATTGATGATTATCAAGTTCAGGCCACGCTACGCTCAGGCCAGGCTACGCTCAGTCCAGGGTAGTCAGGCTGCGCTCAAGTCAGGCCACGCTCAGGCCAGGCTACGCTCAGGTCAGGCTACGCTCAGGCCAGGCTACGCTCAGGCCAGGCTATGCTCAGGCCAGGCTACGCTCAGTCCAGGCTACGCTCAGGTCAGGCTACGCTCAGGCCAGGCTACGCTCAGGCCAGGCTACGCTCAGGCCAGGCTACGCAAGTCATACGCTTCCAAAAGGCAGCGTATGTACTCCATACGACTCCTCGTCAAGCAAGCGAGCGTATGCGAGTCATACGCCTCTAAAAGGCAGCGTATGTACTCCATACGACTCCTCGTCAAGCAAGCGAGCGTATGCGAGTCATACGCCTCCAAAAGGCAGCGTATGGGGTCCATACGACTCCTCGTCAAGCAAGCGAGCGTATGCGAGTCATACGCTTCCAAAAGGCAGCGTATGGGGTCCATACTGTGCTGCGCTAAAGAGCGCGCACAGCTCAGTGACGCAAGCTAAAAAGCTCACGCACTGCTCACTGTCTTCTCCAAACAGCAAGAACTCCATGGTTGAACCCAAAGCTTCAAAAGTCCATAACTTGGTCAAAATAAGTCCAAATCCAACTTTCCAAAGGTCAAAATTGGGTAGAATAAAATTCTCTACAACATGGAACCATCAAAACTTGAAAACAAAGAAGTTTGATAGATCAAAACCATCAAAAACCAAAAATAACAAATTTCTAGATCTACAAGAATTAAAGCCTCAAAATGAAAAATGACAAGTTCTAATGTGTCTTAGAAACATAGGGAGAAGCTAATGGAACAATAAAAACGAGCTCTCTTGTAGAAGCAAGTTGCACTTGCCTAAAGGGTGTTCTTGGTTGGTGGTGGGTTTAATGGAGAAGGAGAAGAGATTAATGAAGAGAGAGAGAAGAAGAATAGGCAATAAATATAAGTGGTGGTGGTAGGTAGGGGGTTCACCCCTTGGTTCATGATGAACCAAGAGCAATCCCAAACCGAACCAAGCCAACCCAACCAAGAATAAACCAAGCCCAGGGAGGAATTAAGCAAGGAAATCATGCAATACAAAAATAAATATGTACACGTATTCTAGAAATACGTAATACGAACCACAGGCATTACAACTCTACCCACCTTAAAAGAATTCCGTCCTCGAAATTTAATCAAGAGGCTAGAGGAGCAATGACAAGCTACATTAATCATATGCAAGCTATAACTAGGCAGACAATCACTCATTCAAGCAAAGAATCGAAGGCATGAGGCATAAGAAAGACATTATACCTCACGAGTCAAACAAGTCGGGATATCGCGATCGGATATCATCCTCACACTCCCACGTTGACTCCCCCAAAGGGTGATGACCCCAAGCAACTCGGACTAACTTGATAGTCTTGTTCTTGAGGATCTTCTCTCTCCGGTCCAATATAGACACGGGCCTCTCCTCATACGAAAGATTGGTACCAACAACCAATTCCGAATGATCTAGGATGTAGCTCGGGTCCAGAATATACCGTCGTAATTGGGATACATGGAACACGTCATGCACCTCGCTTAGCGACGACAGAAGAGCGAGACGATAGGATACATCTCCTACTCGCTCCAGAATGTCGAGCGGCCCTATATACCTAGGACTAAGCTTTTCCCGTACGTTGAAACGACTGACGCCACGGTTAGGCAAAATCCTCAAAAATACATGATCGCAGACCGAAAACTCGAGAGGACGCCGATGAGAATTGGCCCAATGGTGCTGGCGATCTTGGGAAACTCGAAGATAATCTCTGACTCGCCTAACCACTTCAACTGTCTGGGCAATCATTTCTGGACCGAGCATCTGTCTCTCTCCAATATCATCCCAGGCTAGCGGGGATCTGTACTTCCTACCATACAGTGCCTCGAACGGTGCCATCTGGATACTGGCCTGGAAACTGTTGTTGTACGAGAATTCCACCAGGTGCAAGTGATCTTTCCATGAACCATCGAAGTCAAGTGTGCAAGACCGCAACATGTCTTCAAGAGTCTTGATTGTGCGCTCCGACTGGCCATCTGTCTGCGGGTGATATGCTGAACTGAACTGGAGATGAGTTTCCAAACTTTCTTGTAAGCTACGCCAAAAGTGAGACGTAAATCTTGAATCTCGGTCCAAGGTGATACTGACTGGCACACCGTGCAATCTGACAATCTGCCTGAGGTACATCTCCGCTAGCTGAGCCGTCGACTGACCAACTCTGAATGGAAGAAAGTGAGCCACTTTCGTGAGCCTGTCAACTATAACCCAGATAGTATCTCTACCAGCTGGGGGTCTAGGTAGTCCAGTCACGAAATCCGTGGTCACATGCTCCCACTTCCATTCTGGAATCGATAAAGGCTGAAGAAGTCCAGCCGGTCTCTGATGTTCGGCTTTAACTTCTTGGCAAACCAAACACCGAGAGACAAACCGGGCTATCTTCCGCTTCATGCCATTCCACCAGAAATGCTGCCGGATATCACGATACATCTTCGTACTGCCGAGATGGATGGAATACTGTGAACTGTGCGCTTCTAACATGATCTTCTGCCAGATATCTCTGCTGGGTACACAAAGACGCTTACCATGTCGAAGTGTACCATCCTCATGAATGTATAACTCTGGTCTTCGTCCTGCCTCACACTCCGCTCTGAGTCGTTGAAGCTTGGAATCTGCCGACTGTGCCATCCGGATCCTTTCGACTATAGTGGACTGAACTTGCATACTGGCCATCAAGGCCATACTAGAAGGGAGAACAACTTCAATACCCATCTTCTGAAGATCTGCTAACAGCTCTGGTTGTGCTGTTAGAAAATAAACTCCCGCTCTCCTGCTCAATGCATCCGCAACAACATTGGCCTTCCCAGGATGATACTGCAGGTTGACATCATAATCCACAAGAAGCTCTAGCTACCTTCTCTGACGCATGTTAAGATCCTTCTGGGTGAAAACATACTTCAGGCTCTTGTGGTCGGTGAAAATCTCTACCCTGTCTCCATACAAGTAGTGCCTCCACAACTTAAGTGCAAATACCACTGCTGCCAGCTCCAAGTCATGGGTTGGGTAATTTCTCTCATGATCACGAAGTTGTCGTGACGCATAAGCTATTACCTTCCCATGTTGTATCAGAACACATCTTAATCCCCTGCCTGAAGCATCATAATATACTAAGAATCCTCCGGTACCATCTGGGAGCGTAAGAACAGGAGCTGTTATTAGGCCTCGCTTCAACTGCTCAAAAGAACTCTGACACTCCGCTGTCCAAGCAAACTGCACATCCTTGTGGGTCAACTGCGTCAATGGCGTTGAAATTCGAGCAAAATTCGAAAAAAACCGCCGGTAGTAGCCGGCCAATCCAAGAAAACTACGAACCTCTGCAACTGTGCTGGGCACTGGCCATGACTCAATAGCCGCAATCTTCTGGGGATCCACTTCTACTCCTCCTCGAGTGATGATATGACCCAAGTACGAAATACGATCAAGCCAGAACTCGCATTTACTGAACTTGGTATATAACTGGTGCTCTTTGAGGATCTGAAGAACTACACGGAGATGCTGCTCATGCTCTGCCTCACTCTTGCTGTACACCAGGATGTCATCCAAGAACACAATCACAAACTGATCCAAGTAAGGCATGAAGATACGATTCATGAGGTCCATGAATACTGCCGGCGCATTGGTTGCTCCAAAAGGCATAACAAGGAATTTCCAATGCCCATATCTCGATCTAAAAGCTGTCTTCGGGATGTCCTGCTCTCTGACTCTGATCTGATGATAACCTGAGCGCAAATCAATCTTCGAGAATATAGAAGCCCCCTTGAGTTGATCAAACAGGTCATCTATCCTCGGAAGAGGGTATCTGTTCTTGATTGTCACTGAGTTTAAGGTACGATAATCAACACATAACCTGGACGTACCATCCTTCTTTTTTACAAGAAGCATCGGGGCTCCCCAAGACGATCCACTAGCACGAATGAATCCCTTGGTTCTAAGTTCTTCAATCATCTTGTACAATATCTCCAACTTTGACGGCGCCATCCTGTAGACTCTCTCTGACACTGGGACTGTCCCGGGAATCAAGTCTATAGTGAACTCGATCTCTCGCTCCGGAGGCATACCTGGAAGTTCTTCTGGGAACTCCTCGACTATCCTGGGCAACTGAACTGCTGCTACTGCCATCCACAATACTGGAGGAGATGACTCAACTTCGCCTCGGAAGAAAGAAAACTCCGGCTCGCCTGGAATGCTAAAAACAACCCTGCCAATATGGCAGTCTATCCTAGCATACTGGTTCCTCAACCAATCCATCCCTAGGACCACATCATAATCGACCATCGGAAATTCTATCAATCTAGCGGGGAATTCTCTACCGCTAACTACGATCCGACACGAGGAAAATACTCTATCTACTCCCACAAGTCCATTACCAGTAAGTATATTGAGCCTTACTGATAATGACTCGGGCTCCAGTCCTATCCGTGTCGCGAATCGTGTAGACATAAATGAATACGATGCACCAGAATCAAATAAAGCTGAAGCTGAAAAGGAGTTGACGAGAATAGTACCTGCCACTACCTCTCCTGGTGCCAATCCTTCCTCTACGGTCATCACCATAGCCTGACCATGCCCTCGGGGTACTGGTCCCCTCTGCTGAAATCCTCGCTGCCTATTCTGACTCTGGGCTTGGACTTGAACATGCTGCTGGAGGTTCTACTGCTGAAACACTTGGGTCTGAGGCGGCAAGGGCCTCGATAATGGATACTGCTGCTGCTGGACCGGAGCCGGTCCTCTCACCGAAGAGCTAGAAAGGTTGGACGATGATGAACCACCCCTATTCGGACAGGACCCAACCCTATGGTCTGGTGCTCCACAAGCCAGACACAATCCCTGTGTCCTGCGACATTCTACCACTACATGGCCTGGCTTCCCACAATGAGAACAACCCATTACGAAAGATTGCTTCTGCTTCTGCTGCTGAGGGTATGTCGGAGTTTAATGCTGAACCGACGTTACTAAGGCTGCTCGCCTCGGACCTCCAATAGTCAAAGCCTTGGCTGCCGGGATCGGTGCTGAAGACTGATTTATTTGGCCATGAGATCTCTTCCGACCTCCGGTCCTATCCACAATCCTCTGGGAGGTATACTCATGCCTCCGGGCTGCTCTCAAGACTGCATCAAAAGTCTGATGCTCAAACTGGTCAACTGCCAACAAGACCTCCAGGTGAAGTCCCTGCTGGAATCGCTGGGCTCTATCATACTCGGTTGCCACCAAGGTGGGAGCAAACCGACTGAGTCTGGAAAACTCGGCCGCATATCCGTCGATCGTCCTGCCACCTTGCTTCAGATTGGTAAACCTCGTCTGCAGATCATACCGAGCCACGGCATCGAAATACTTGGTCTAGAATCTCTCTCTGAATACTGTCCAAGCAATGGGTGCTGCTAATCCAACGGCCTGTGCTGCCCACCAGCTACGGGCAAGATCTAACAACTGCAGGCGCACAACGGCCACCTTCTCGTTCTCTGGGGTCCTGGCTGCTTCTAGAATTACCTCTGTGTCCTGAAGCCATGCATCTGCTGTGATAGCATCTTCACTACCGTCGAAGAATGGAGGGTTCAAGCGCTTGAAGCTGTTGGCCGCGCTGTTCCCTAGATGACCACCTCTAGTCAAAGCATCCGCCACTGCCTGTTGCAAGGCATCTCCACGACGATCTTGAGAAGCTATCAAGGTCCTGACGAGTCCTACTAAAGTGCCATCATCAGGCTCGGCAGGCTGAACTGGCTGGACTGGTGGCTCTCCGCCCGAAGGTACGACTCTAGAGGCGTCTCCGGAATGCTGGGCTTGATCTCCAGGTTGCTGCTGGTCCGCGGGAGGTGCTCCGCCTTGCTGGTCGATAGGACCACGAACAATGCCGCTGAAAAAGACGACATAGGGAAAAATAAGGAAGGACCAGGACAGATCAACGATACAAGCATATGATCAGGACAAGAATCCAGGGATTCAGAAGATACGAGCAGAGATCAAGGACGAATACTGATTGAGACATCTATTCGGTAAACCCTCACATATCTTGATTTACAAGACCTGCATGGGCCACCACTTAAACCATGTTACGCCCCAGAACCAGAATACTAGAGAGCGGGGGCAGACATAGCCAGCTACGTATATTGAAGTGCAACCCACCTCGCTATACGGTCACGGCTGTCTAGGATACATGAGGGTTTATCTACAAGCCAGCAGTCTTTTAAGGTCATGAACAGCCTATTGTCTCAATCACAAGCAAGTAAGTAAAAGTTACAAGATGTATAATCATTAAATATACAATAATAAGGCGTCCCAAATATTATATATTCAGCTGATCATGAAGCTAGTCGTTACAAATTGTTAGGACTAGCAAGAGTTTAGTCATACATGATCAACCCTAGGATCTGTCAATCATGTTACAGTCCGTAGGCAGACAGTAAGTAAGTGCAATCGAGCTAAACAGGTGCTCGTCGGCTAAACACCTCAAAAGAATATTTTTACAATAGAGTGGGACAGCCAAAAATAACCCACTCGTTGCCAGGGTTCCGTCTAGTGGCTACCATATGGCTGGAAGGTCGGTAGATCCTCTGGAGCTGCTCCGAAATCTGGCCACACAAAACCAGCTGGGTCAGACCCCAGAAAGAGCAAGTGCCACAAAGGAGGCTTCACGTAAGAACTAAAACCAGCAATCAGCACAAGATATAAATAAAGTGAGAACTGGAAATAAAGAAAATACACCAGGATGATATACGACGAGATAACCACGGGACTATTCAGATAACCAGGTTACAACCCGTAAACCAAACAAGGACCGGGGTTGTAACCCTTCGTCTAAACAGAACTTGGAATTCTCACCATTTATCGGTAAAAATAAATACAAGCATTCTGGTCATTCAATAATCTGGAATAGGATCTGGGCAAGACTAGACTGGTTAGACTCCGTCCAATCACTTCACGGCCATGCAAGAATTATGGCTTAATACTTTAACTAACTAGGGTTGTCACAAGCCTAATTACTAACAAGATGTAGTGAGATTATTCCACAGCCACAAGCCCTGCAGACCATCCAGGTTACCCGGGTTAAAAGATTAGAGTTGAATTCAGGTGAGTACATCGTCCAGGAAACGAATGTACCCTTAGGTAGCTTGAAGGGTGCAACACATGACAGTATGCTGGAAATGTGCCCTACTCGGCGGCAGGCTACAGATCCCAAGGCGTGCCTAGGTAACGGGATTACCTGTAGCTGGAAAATCTCTTATGACTAGTGTATTAATCTAGTTATTAGTCCTTAGTTCATTTCAATAGGTACTCCTGACCGTGGTACTCAGGAGTCCCCTCCTAGACATGATGTAAGACAAGACTGGATTATTTATACAAACACAATCGCCCATGGTGCCCAGATTAATTATACAGGTCATGTCATGTCAGGTAGCCGTCGCAACAGCTATTTGAGATAATCTTGTCAGGTTATCATACCAAGTGTACTTGTTAGGAGTGCGCCACGATGGGCCACTATCAGGTCGGGTCAGGTTATTATGTCAGGAGTGCACCACTACGGGTCACTATCAGGTCAGGCTCAGTTATCAATTCCAAACATATTACATAAATTCATGATTATCAAGTTCAGGGCAAAAGGTGTAAGGATATAAAATGAACGTTAAATATCTAATAAAATATCAATATACAGGGCCATAGAAGATCCAGGGTTGTCAGGCTGCGCTCAAGTCAGGCTACGCTCAGGCCAGGCTACGCTCAGGTCAGGGTACGCTCAGGCCAGGCTACGCTCAGGTCAGGCTACGCTCAGGCCAGGCTACGCTCAGGCCAGGCTACGCTCAGGTCAGGCTACGCTCAGGCCAGGCTACTCTCAGGCCAGGCTACGCTCAGGCCAGGCTACGCAAGTCACACGCTTCCAAAAGGCAGCATATGTACTCCATACGACTCCTCGTCAAGCAAGCGAGCATATGCGAGTCATACGCCTCCAAAAGGCAGCGTATGTACTCCATACGACTCCTCGTCAAGCAAGCGAGCGTATGCGAGTCATACGCCTCCAAAAGGCAGCGTATGGGGTCCATACGACTCCTCGTCAAGCAAGCGAACGTATGCGAGTCATACGCTTCCAAAAGGCAGCGTATGGGGTCCATACTATGCTGCGCTAAAGAGCACGCACAGCTCAGTGACGCAAGCTAAAAAGCTCGCGCACTGCTCACTGTCTTCTCCAAACAGCAAGAACTCCATGGTTGAACCCAAAGCTTCAAAAGTCCATAACTTGGTCAAAATAAGTCCAAATCCAACTTTCCAAAGGTCAAAATTGGGTAGAATAAAATTCTCTACAACATGGAACCATCAAAACTTGAAAACAAAGAAGTTTGATAGATCAAAACCATCAAAAACCAAAAATAACAAATTTCTAGATCTACAAGAATTAAAGCCTCAAAATGGAAAATAACAAGTTCTAATGTGTCTTAGAAACATAGGGAGAAGCTAATGGAACAATAAAAACGAGCTCTCTTGTGGAAGCAAGTTGCACTTGCCTAAAGGGTATTCTTGGTTGGTGGTGGGTTTAATGGAGAAGGAGAAGAGATTAATGAAGAGAGAGAAGAAGAATAGACAATAAATATAAGTGGTGGTGGTAGGTAGGGGGTTTACCCCTTGGTTCATGATGAACCAAGAGCAATCCCAAACCGAACCAAGCCAACCCAACCAAGAATAAACCAAGCCCAGGGAGGAATTAAGCAAGGAAATTATGTACTATAAGAATAAATATGTACATGTATTCCAGAAATGCGTAATACGAACCACAGGCATTACATTTGGTGATCTCCTGAGCCACATACCAGGTACTTGCCCAGCCTCTTCCTACACTCGCTCCACCTGTGCCCTAGCTTATTGTAATAAGCACAGGTGGTGGCCTGCTGCCTCGGTGCCTGCTGCTGCACCCTCTGCTGCTGATGCTGCACTGGCTGGTACCTCGGCTGCTGAAACTGCTACGGCTGGAACCTCTGCTGCTGGTGGTGCTGCTGCTGAAAGTGCGGTCTCTTGGCCGGTCCTCCGCTACTGCTGCCTCCTTGGGAGTCTCATCCCCACTTGAGCCTAAGCTCAAAATCGTCCTTTGCAGCTAGTGCATCCACCAGGATCTCCTCATATGTAGTACTGCGGGCGTTCTTGGTGTAGGACTTGACCTCCTTTACCAAGCCCTTTCGGAACCTTCGGGCCTTCATCGTCTTTGACAAGTCCTTCATAAATCTGCTCAGGTGGCAGAACTCTCCTGCGTACTCCTCCACGGACTGGCTCCCCTAGACTAGGGCCTCGAACTGGGTCTCGAGGGCTCCCAGTGCCACGTCTAGAAAGAACTTCTCCTTGAACAACTTCTTGAATGCTGCCCAAGTCTGTCCTGCTGTGCCGACCCTCGGGTCGGTCTGGTACCAAGTACGGGCCAGATCCTGCATCATGCTGGCCGCTGCCTCTATCTGGAGCCTCGTCGGGATCTCAGCCAGCCTAAAGATCTCCTCCATATGCTCGATCCACTCATCGGCATACAAGATCCCCTCTGTCCCTTGGAAGTCCCTCGGGTGCATCTTCTGGAAGTCTTGGATGCCCTGGCTGAGCTATAACTCTCTCCACTGTGGTCACTGCCAGCTCAATGCCTCGAGTGAGCTCTGCCGTGTGCCTCTGCTGCTGGGTCTGCTGACCCTCCATGTACTGCCGGAAGAAAGCTAACAGCTGAACGACATCAACTGTCCCTGCAGGTGGCTGCTGCTGGAAGGGCTCTCCTCCGCGATGACTGGGTCCTGCCTCCGAGCCGGTGGAGGCATACCCCCTGCTGCTGCTGGAGCCTCAATACGAACAGAGGTGGCAAGAGCTGCAGTCTCCTGTCTCTGCTGAACTGGCTGAGAGGTAGCAGATCCCTCTGTAGCATCTCCATGAATGGTACGCTGCTGACAAGTCTCTACCATCCTGAAGATAGACCAAACAAGAGTATCAATTTCTGAGAAAGAAGCGATATAACAAAAGCGGACAATTAAAATTCAAAAGGATCAGCTGACAATAAGGATTTAGATGGCAATAAAAGAATTTTTTTCCTAACGTGATTGAGTACCTTAAAAATTAATGTCCTATATCCTACTGCAGGCTGTAGTGATACTCTAGTTCAAATACCACTACACTTCTAGTCTAGACCTGCATGGGCCACCACTAAAAACGTGTCACGACCCGCACCCTAGAGTTAGGCCATGAGACGTGGGTACGTCCAGCCTACGCCGCAGTATCGACGGTAGAACGCTGTCCTAGGTCACAACATCTAACAATATAAAGCTTAAATATTTTATACTCCCCGAATGGGGGTGACATGATAAAAGTAGACTCAATCACAACTAAGGAAGAAGAAGCACGATATGATATAAAACTCAAGGAAAAACAGATGATAACATAGCAGATAGATAGATAGATGAAACTGCAGAAATGAAAGGAAATCTCAAGTACAAACAGAGAGTCTAAGTGTCTAAGATAATACATAATCCCAGAATCAAATATATACAATCATCCATGACATACTGTAAATGAAAACATCCTAGTCTAAGGGTGTGTCATCCACAGCTAGTAGGGCCTGCTGATGGTCCAGGTCCAACATCTCATCTAAGGTGGCACCGTAATAGGTATCCACACCAGCCTCCTCCTCGTCCTCTATAATATTTTTAACAGGTCCAGTCAGGACAGGAGCGAGCACAATACATCTCAACAGATCATAGCAGGTTAGAAAATATAGACATACAGTAGAGTAAGATTCAGGAAACTGAAAGAAGCATGGAATGTAAACAGAGAAAACTATAATGGAAATATATATACTGTAAATAGAGAGCTAACTGTGGCTAGTGAGTCAGAGTACAATATAAACATGTGAATGGCATAGAAGATTCTGGAAACTATACTATAGAGTGATTTTGGAAACTACACTACTTGGATATTATTCACATGTTTACTTCTACTCCCCCGTACCCCCAATCAATACACAAGGATCCAGCCAGGTTATGTTATGATTCTATGTAAAGGCCCACAAGGGGTGATACATGGATAGCCCATAAATGGGTGATTCTGGCAATGCCCACAATGGGGTGATTCTGGGAATGCCCATAAATGGGGTGATTCTGGGAAGACTCTGTGATCATGAGAGTACATGTCATAAGTGATCGAAGAATCGTAAAGCATAGTGATACACCATGTAAGTGAAACACACAGAACATGTAGTATACGATGCTCCCTGAGGAGGATAACATCTCAAGAAAGGATCTATATAGTACTAATCCGTGTTACCAACGTGACAGCATCAAGTAAAGTAATCTAAAGCAGGAAAATAATTCTAACAGGATATAAAATGATCAAAGAATGTACTTGCCTGGTATCTGAGTGTCCAACTGAAAAGTACTATCCGAGGAGTGGTGTCTGGCTCCTATTTAGAACAACACAAGTCACAACAAGTCCAGAATGGTAAAATGAAACACTACAATGCATTCTACATGAATCTAGGTCAAACTAGGCCAAAGTCAACTCTTGGTCAACTCTGGTCAACCCTAGAAGTCAAACTAGGTCAACTATGGTCAAACTAGGTCAACAAGTCCATACTAGGTCAAACTAGTCTAGCAAGTCTATTCTAGGTCTAATAAAGCTATACCAGCCCAATCTAGGCCTATTAGTCAAACAGGCATACACAGGCTATAGGCTATTCTACCTAGGCCAACCCAAACGCATACACCATGCCAATCTATATCTAAACAATACACTATTGATATATTTAAGTAATCTAAAACATAACACATATATATATGTATAATACATACATTTAGTAAACACTCATACACATAATATAGGATATTAATATATATATATATATACATACCCTATACTCTCATTTCAAGTATCTATTTTAGATACCTATATATAATACACAAACTATATATATATATATATATATATATATATATATATATATATATATATATATATACATACAAAAAAAAAAAAAATATATATATATATATATATACATACATTACATATTTACATACATTACCTATTAGCAAGTATTTACATAGGAGAATAGGATATATATAGAGAGAGGGTATAAAATATAGAGAGTGTGAAGAGTGTACATGAGAGTGTGGTATCAAGTGTGTGTGTGCTAGTGTAACATGTAGGAAAGATTAAAATCAGTAAAGAAAAGAATGTGAAACAATTCCAGTTCAGCCAACACCCAAACCAGTCCAAAACAAAACCCCCAAATTAGTTTTAACAGTCCAACATAATGCCTAGGTTAATGCATATTGAAGAACCACATATACCATTCAAAAGGGACCCAAAATCAGTTTTAACAGTCAATAACTTATTAAGTTCAGTCCCTCCTTTAAAACTCAAAATTTTAATATAAATTAGAAAGAAGAGAAAGGATATCAATACATCAAACCCCCCTCATCAATCTCAGGTTTGATTAGAACTTAGGTATCAAAATTCAGAACCATTAAAACAGTCCAAACATACACTTCCTCTTTTCGAGTCCAAAACACCACAAATCAACCCACATTTCGACACATTAGTAGATAACTAATAGGAGAACATGTTAGGGATTTAATTATGTGACTAATCAGCACTTAAACTAGTTAAAATGTATGGCAAAAACCATATTTGAAAATTGGAAAAATACAAGTTTGATAACACTGTTATCAGAAAAAGGGTAAATGACAATTGATGAACAAAATCAAACTAATATGCAATTAAAATGGTTGGTAGTGTACTAACAGCATGTGCACGTGTCCCATGAAGTGTTTGTGTCCCAGCAAGAGGACACAAACGTGTCCAATTGATTAAAATACGAAAATAGTGCACACAGACATAGCAGTTTGGCACTGCGTCGTGCACAGGTGCATGCGTGTTGTGCACCCGACACAGCCCAAACTAACTCTCGTGATTGTGTCAGTGGGTACGCCTAGTGTCCAGCTAGGTGTGTGTCACCCTGAATCGTGTCATTGCGTGTCGTGTCCAAAGATACAAGGCCGTATCAGTGGCTAATTTAAACCGTGTGCAGAACAGTGAGAAATCAGTACACGACTGATTTCTCTCCAACCCGACCATGAAACCTAGTAAAATTTAGGGGCATGATGTCAGTGCATGCCCCCTAGTGTCCACCAAATTTTGTGTCGAACAAGTTCGTATCGTGTCCTGTAGGAGGCCCGAACAGCAAGGGAGTACTGTAGCTGCACGCGCGCGCACGAGAACGTGTGCATGCGTGTCCAATCGATATGACACAGACTCGATTCAAGCTCAGAGCTAAAGAAATGAATAAGCGACACAAAATTACATTTTTCTATTCAAAAAGTTTTGCAAAAATAGAACAAAATGTCCATTGAGACATTTCATCAAACACCTAGGGCTGTCACTGATATGTGTCCGATACGGACACGTACGCGACACAAATTCCTACAAATTCTATTCCTATAAGGTCAGGGTACTTAGGGCTAGGCATCCATGCAATTAAAACCAAATTTAAATAGGTGGATTAGAATTTTACCTATGGTATTCTCCAACACAAAAACCCCTTTGAATGAGGATTCCCAAAAGCCACCAAACTCCTTCAAATTGATAGAAAACTGAGAGTAACCAATTTAAACAGCAAGAAAACAACAATTAGAACCTATAGCAATTTGTTTGGATTAAAAAGGAGTTAAAATGGATTTTCTAGGGATTTTTGAAGTAGGGAAAATACCTCTTTCTAAGCTTGCTCCTTCCTAAAGAGGCTAGCCCTAAATGGAGGAGAATATTTATAGGAGGGGGGTTTCCTAATGGGTGTAGTGGCTGGACAAATAGTGTTAGGGTTAGGGTTAGGCACTAGTTAATGGGCTTTGGGCCTATTTGGCTAGTTATTGATTTAATGGTTAATCACAAGTCATGGCTAATGACTTAAAAGTCTAACTCAAGTCAAATAACCATACCATGGGTCAACTCTAGTCTAACTAGGGTTGTATAAACTAACCAAGCCCAAACTCAACTAGGGTTAGCTCCTTAGGTTAGTCTACCATGGTCATTGCAAGTCAAAGTCAACCTAGTCAACCCTCATTCAAACAATTCCAAAATAAATTCTAAAAATTCCCATAAATTCAAATAAATTATAATAAATTCAAATAACCCCAAAAATGACAAAAATACCCTTAAACTAGAAATGTGGTAGTGACAATCTCCTTGGTTCATAATAAACCAAAGAAAACCAAGCCTAGCCGAACCCAAACCAAGAATAAACGAAGCCATGAAGAAAGCTAAGCAAGGAATCATGCAATACAAGATAAAATACGTACACGTATTCCAAAATATGTAATACGAACCAAAGGCATTACAGTTTGGGTATGCTGAGATCAACCTAGAAATAGAAAACAGTTGTACCATTTTCATTAATTATAAAATCTTGTATTTTCTTTAATTTTTAAATGATGTAAATGTTGTAGTAAAATTAGAAATGTTAATGAGCAGCAAATGTTATACTTTGAGCATTTATTTCTTACGGGCTTGACAACGTTCTACCGTCAACTCTGCGGCATAGGCTGGCTTGGACACGTCTCGTATCCGAAAAAGTGGGTACGGGTCGTGACAAGTTTTTGTGGTGGCCCATGCAGGTCAGTCTTCACAAAAGATTGCGAACTCGTGATGGTACGTTAGTCGTACTATTGCGAGCCTGCACCCAGGAGATGCTCATTCACAATTAGGATCAAAATAATTTAGGAGAACAACTAGGATTAGGAGTCCCTTGTTCAAATTGACCGTTAGGTAGTTAAGGTTATTAGATGGGCCATGCAATTTAGATAGCTTGCTAGATCCCTATAGGTACACTATGCTTTTGATATGACAATATGATCCAATGTGGATATACTACTCACTTGGTATGTTAGACTTGTCTAGAAATTAAGGCGTTAATTTTTGATAAACTTTTTAATTTTCTTTTGCTGTATTAGATATAAAATCTTATATCATAGGTTAGAATTGTCTGTTTTAAATTTTATTTTGCTGTAAGGAACTGGTTATAATTTCTGATTCTGCTATTCATATACAAATCTCGAGGTAGAATTGGTTCATAGTTTTTCCCTCAACCATTCGAAACATATATGAAATCAAGATTATGATGTTCCTACTTCATTTGTCTTCAGATATTTCCTTTCGACTAGCCTCTTACTTTAAGGATTGAGACTTTTAGGCAGATGTTACGTTCTCTATCATAATCAACTAGCTTGAAACTCTAGCAGCTCCTTGAAGTCCTTAGGAATATAGTTAGAGTAATTAAATGACCGCGATGACTAGACAGCAGCGCACTGTCGCCAATTGTTTGAGAATGGATGTGAGTTCACTGCAACCAGCAGCGCACTGGCGAGGCATAACCCATAGAATTGAAATCCTTTCAAAGAATTGTAGATTATGGATCATTACTAAAACTATGTTCTAGTTGACCTACTTAGATCTTAGATACCCTTGTGTCAATATAAGGTAGAGTACCTGATAGCATATCGCCTCTGAATCACGAAACCAAGAGTTTGCCACAGCCAGATTATATAGGAGAGGCATAGTTCTCGACAAAATGATTTTAGACGTAATCACAAGATTATGATACTATAGAGGATAGGAGATGCCCTGTATGTCCCTTAGGACCCAATGCCAATACTAGTGGAAGCTTTGTAAGTGGTAACATGCCTCTCAACTTAGCCTTATATGGTCCTTGTAATCTATTAACGAGGTAATTGACTGACCCTAACAGGTTTACCTAGAATATAGAATTCATAAGTCCATAACCCATTAGTCGACTAAAGCCTTATAGATAAGAAGATAATAGGTTGACTGTATAGGCAGGAACACCAGGTAAGGATTTGATTTTTCTTAAAATTCGAATTGCTTGTGCCTCTTTTCCAAAAATCTCGCCTACTTAATTTTGACTCTCTTGACCAATGCTGCTATTACCGCCTAGTTTTTGCAAGCTTACTCTTTTATGGAGCTTGATTCAAGACACATATTTATTGGAGACGCCCGCTAACATATTGTCTAATCAGAATCAATGTATTACGGTCTGATCAACCATGAAGCAATTGGTTCGCTCTTGATCTAATTACCCTACGTGGATTGAGAGGTAGATGTCTCTAGGATCTCATCCGCGACTACTTTGACAATTCCCCTTGGAATAATACAATCACCTTTGAACCGCGTAATTGTATTCAGTGACACCTCTTGAACTCTTTATTATTTTTGTCTTCACTGATTGGAAAGACGAAAGCTCGTAATTAATAGGTAGATACAGAGTATTCTCATGGCTGTGATAGTTGTATACACAAGGATAACTACCATCGGCCAACCAAGTGACTAGAACCTTGCCTTAAGTTACTCGTCCTCTCTGTGACCTTAAACCTACTATCACGATCTTCTGGCCATTGGAGTCCGAGAATGATTAGGATCCTTCCCTTTGACCAAATGCCAACCTAGGAGACTGCCTATTCTCCAGAGACCAAATGTTGTGAGCCCCTAATATTTTGTTTGAAGCTTGCTTCCATTAGAATCCTTGTGACAATAGTCTGGCAGGTTTGCCCCAATAGAAATTCATGACCTAGTTGTTAGAAATCTTTTCATATGATGTGCCTTAGAGTGGGTTACCCTGTCGATAACTCTCGTATACTAGACGAGTAGATCGGTCTATCTTATCGACCGTGTGTCATTATACACGGCCACTTCCTATTTAGGAGGAAACGATCTTTAACTTGACTTATATCTATCGTATCCCGTTATGCCATGCCTCATTCTTCATTAACAAGAGTTGAAGTACAGTATCCGGATTTTAAAAACCTCCTAACCTCATTATTCCTAAAACCATGTCCTAGCTTATAAGGTGGGTAGACTGTAAGCCTTCTAAAATTTTAGGATATACGAGGATTATCGATTGATTAGAATAACTTTCATTAGGATGATAATTAGTGCCCCATAGACTTCCACTTTCCATTATTATTTTGTTTCCCGGCTGTGTCACTAATATTCGGAGCACGAGACCAGCCGTTATCTTCTAACAAATTTTATATGCAAGATCTAGACGAGTCTACCTTCATATAGGTATAACATGTCCCACTCAAAACCGTCCCCTTGTACTCTATTTTGTGCTACGACTTTCAGGTTAAAAGGACTAGTTACAACCCTTACCATAATAGTGGTATGCTTCTCGACTACAATTAGAGACTCAACCTCGACTCAAACCTTTCGACCCAATATGCGATGGTGATCTACTCGAAGCCCACTATGCACACACCACTAGTGTGCCACCCAATTGAGAACTTATGTGCTATTTAAACACAAAAGTCAATAAAGGCAAATTTTTGGGCTTTAAGGACCTAGCTAACCAACCTGGTTGGCAACTAGCTCAACCACTTGAGTTAAAGCCTATTCTAGGTTACCCTAACCTAGCAGACATAGTTTTATCTTGAAATCTTGTCCAGTCCATATGGATTGAAACCCAATATTCACCCAACCAACGACTAATGTCCAAATAGAGAACCCATTAAGACCCAGTAGAACCCACCCATACATACCACCATATTTTGACTAAAAAAAATTAAACTATTTGAAATAGATCCCTACCCCTATTCTGTAGTCTCCATCTTTAGGATGTGGTATCATTCGTAAACCTTATTCCATCTACCTGGAAGTCGCGACACGATCTTATATTGTATTATATCCCTTGCTCGTGTGTTTAGATAACCACGGGAAAGATCGCAATCTTGATTTCTCAAATTCCATTCTATTTTGGGACCTTGTTTAGATTAATTTTGAGAACGGAATTTTCGTATTGCACGGATTGCAATCCCCTCTAAGAATGAAGAGTTCTATGATTTAGCAAGTGATTGGACTAGAGTAGCCCGATCTAGCAAATAAGTCAATGGTTCATAAACTCTCTCTATCTGCATCATTAGAAATTCTCTACCGCGCTTGAAACTTCCTGTTTACCCTTGATTATTCTTCCTTATTTTCCTGTCCTTCGTATTTTGGAGCGACGAATGGCCAAGCTTATTAGAAATTACCGATATATCTTGGTTACATGTGTGAAATTATTACTTGTTAAATTTTGGTTTGCTTGCTAGATAGGAGAGGATTCTAGATGCCATATGCCTAGATATCTGTTGGTAGAATTGTTTGTCACTAGTAGAAGATTATATGATTTTAGTGACCTGTGTTTCCAAGGGAGTAGTGTGACCAAAGGTGGGTAGAAGTCCTCGAGATTTCATAAATACCAAATGGCTAGGAGAAGGTATAAATATTTCTGAGAAATTAGATTTGAAAAGATTGTGTTAATAGTGGATTTATTCTATTTATATTTTTGAATTTTAGGTATGTTTATGAATTAGAATTTTGAGGACAAAATTATTTTTTAAGGTGGGTAGATTTGTAGCTCCCCTTCCCGAGAATTGTAAAATATTTTATTATTAATTTATTCTATTGAAATGGTGATTTTTTACATAAAGGGTATATACATCATTATAGATTTATGGCTTTTGATTATTATTATTTATTATTAAGTTATCGAGGTGATCATTATATAATATATGTATTATTGGTTATACTATTTTAGTCAAATAAATGTTATATAGGTTTGTATTTATATAAATAGGTCATATATTATGAATAGGTAGTGTCGAGATTTTATCTGGAATTTTTGGAGATTTATTATATGCATATATATATGTAGGGAGATATAGAAACATATATGTCTTGTGTGTATATATATATATATATATATATATATATATATATATATATATATATATATATATATATATATATATAATATACAGAGGAATATAATAATTTTTATATATGTGGGTATATATAATTATAACATATAAATGTGTGTATTTGTATGTATATATAAATATATTATATAGGCGTATTCGTATGTATATATAAATATATTGTATAAATATATGTGTGTGTATTTAAATAATATATATATAAGTATATATGTGTATGTGTATTTATGTAAAATATATAATTACATATATATGTGTGTGTACGTATAAATAAATATGTATTTGAAAAAGTGTGTAGATATATATGTATATATGTACATAAGTAATTATGTATATATACATATATAAATATATATATATGTATAGATGTATTAATAAAAAAAATGTATAGATGTATTAATAAGAAAAAGAAATAGAAACAACAACAGCCAGGCCAAGCCCAGCCCAGCCGAGCCTAGTCCGAGCAAGACCAAGCCCACACCAATTTTTCCCTAGCAGCAACTCAGCTTCCCCCGCGAATACCAAGCCGAGCCCGATCACAGTTTATATATATAGTTCGATAGTGATAGAAATTCACCAAAACCCTAATCATACCAGACCGCCCCCGACCCCTGATGCCACGCACACCACCGTGCCGCCGCGCCACCGCCAGGGCGGCGACCTGTCGACCACGCGGCCGACGGCAGCAGGGCGCATCCGGTGGAAAACAGCAGCACAGGTGCCACTTTGTCGCGGGAGTTCTTCGCACATAGTAGATCGATTCCCGAACCGATTTCTCTGGTACAATCCTAACCCATACGACTTCAACCTCCTTATTTTAGTTTGAATTTAGAAGTCTTGGGTTGCTCGATAAATCGACGCAAACTTTGTCGAAAAACCGCTTGGAAATAGTTAAAAAACTGTCCCAATCACCTGTTTTGGAAGACAGTTTACGAGAAGAATACTGGTGATTTATAAAATCCACTTGAAGGCATTCATTAACAACATATAGGGCTAGAGAACCCTTTTTACAGAAATTAATTTCGATAACCGTGCGTCGAGAAATCTGTTTCCTAATATTGAGAAAAATCTGTTTTGAAAATTACGAAAACCTTCGATACGACATGAGTCCCACCATTTCGGGCGACTTGGTCGCGCACCGTAAGCATCGAAAGCTGCAAAACGGCTTCTTGGTCGTGTGGGCTTTGGCGAAATTCAAATTGGTCGCGTGTGCGCGACGAATTTGATGCGTATCCGTCAAAATTCACCGTATCGGCCTCTATGCAAGTTTTCCAATTACTTCGTGCACGCTCGTCAGATCGAGATGAAACTTGTGCCAACAGGACCGAATCGTTTTTCTAGTCCTGCATGCCAAGTTTGGTCCAATTCTGAGACAGTGGAATCGGAACGCCGTTTTGCAGGTCCTACGGTCCCACTCAACGGGCGATTTTGTGTACGGCCCACCGGAATCCAACTCTGGACATACGATTGGATTCGTATTGAAAAATTGGACCTTTTGACATGTAGTATGATGACTTTAGAGACCATTGACTCTGGCATACTTTTCGGTACAAAGCGGGTCAAACGGCGGACATCGTTTTTGCCCGAAATTACCGTTTTGCCCCTGTGTCCAGAATTGGACTTAAGGACAGGAAATCCTAGCTAATTTGACTATTATGAGAACGTTGGTACTGTTTATTTCAGCATCTGGAGACTTCTGCATGTGTTGATTGATTGTGGCTCATTGAGTGGTATAGTATTATTGGTTTCTCCTGCTAAGGACCTCAGGCAAGTACACTTTCTGATTGCTTTCCAATTCATAGTAGTCATTTCATTTCATGTCTATATATATCTTGCTGCTTGTTGACACACTCATCACATAGAGTAGTCGGGAGGGAAAATATCTTAGTACACATGTGGACTACCCAGAACTATCCCAATATGTCTATACTTGCATGATCGCAGCTGCACACGACACGTGCAGTGAGCCGGATTTACCCCTAGCCGTTCACATGTCAAAACGGATATTTCACACCACCTAGGTAGATGTCTTTTATTTTTCCTTTACTTCTATATCATGCTATGTCATCAGTTATCTTCCAGTTTTCATATCTCATATGTTATTTTCATGTATTGTTCATTCTATTGTGTTTTCGCATTGCCGTCGGTTTTTGTACTTGTTCCATTCTTGACTGGAAACCAATATTTATCAGGTTTAGCCGCGATCACTCTTTGCATTGGGAAGGCTTGGGTATGCTGAGGTCAACCTAGAAATAGAAAACAGTTGTACCATTTTCATTAATTATAAAATCTTGTATTTCCTTTAATTTTTAAATGATGTAAATGTTGTAGTAAATTTAGAAATATGAATGAGCAGCAAATGTTATACTTTGAGCATTTATTTCTTACGAGCTTGACAGCGTTCTACCGCCGACTCTGCGGCGTAGGCTGGCTTGGACACGTCTCGTATCCGAAAAAGTGGGTACGGGTCGTGACAAGTTTTTGTGGTGGCCCATGCAGGTCAGTCTTCATAAAAGATTACGAACTCGTGATGGTACGTTAGTCGTACTATTGCGAGCCTGTGCCCAGGAGATTCTCATTCACAATTAGGATCAAAATAATTTAGGAGAACAACTAGGACTAGGAGTCCCTTGTTCAAATTGACCGTTGGGTAGTTAAGGTTATTAGATAGGCCATACAATTTAGATAGCTTGCTAGATCCCTTTAGGTACACTATACTTTTGATATGACAATGTGATCCAATGTGGATATACTACTCACTTGGTATGTTAGACTTGCCTAGAAATTAAGGCGTTAATTTTTGATAAACTGTTGAATTTTCTTTTGCTGTATTAGATATAAAATCTTATATCATAGGTTAGAATTGTCTGTTTTAAATTATATTTTGCTGTAAGGAACTGGTTATAATTTTTAATTTTGCTATTCATATACAAATCTCGAGGTAGAATTGGTTCATAGTTTTTCCCTCAACCATTCGAAACATATATAAAATCAAGATTATGATGTTCCTACTTCATTTGTCTTCAGATATTTCCTTTCGACCAACCTCTTACTTTATGGATTGAGACTTATAGGCAGATGTTACGTTCTATATCATAATCAACTAGCTTGAAACTCTAGCAGCTCCTTGAAGTCCTTAAGAATATAGTTAGAGTAATTAAATGACCGCGATGACTAGACAGCAGCGCACTGTCGCCAATTGTTTGAGAATGGATGTGAGTTCACTGCAACCAACAGCGCACTGGCGAGGCACAACCCATAGAATTGAAATCCTTTCGAAGAATTGTAGATTATGGATCATTACTAAAACTATGTCCTAGTTGACCTCCTTAGATCTTAGATACCCTTGTGTCAATATAAGGTAGAGTACCTGATAGCATATCGCCTCTGAATCACGAAACTAAGAGTTTGCTACAGTCGAGGCATAGTTCTCGACAAAATGATTTTAGACGTGATCACAAGATTAGGATACTATAGAGGATAGGAGATGCCCAGTATGTCCCTTAGGACCCAATGCCAATACTAGTGGAAGCTCTGTAAGTGGTAACATGCCTTTCAACTTAGCCTTATGTGGTCCTTGTAATCTATTAACGAGGTAATTGACTGACCCTAACAGGTTTACCTAGAATATAGAATTCATAAGTCCATAACCCATTAGTCGACTAAAGCCTTATGGATAAGAGGATAATAGGTTGACTGTATAGGCAGGAACACCAGGTAAGGATTTGATTTTTCTCAAAACTCGAATTGCTTGTGCCTCTTTTCCAAAAATCTCGCCTACTTATATTTTGACTCTCTTGACCAATGCTGCTATTACAGCCTAGTTTTTGCAAGCTTACTCTTTTATCGAGCTTGATTCAAGACACATGTTTATTGGGGACGCCCGCTAACATATTGTCTAATCAGAATCAATGTATTACGGTCTGATCAACCATAATACAATTGGTTCGCTCTTCATCTAATTACCCTACGTGGATTGAGAGGTAGATGTCTCTAGGATCTCATCCGCGACTACTTTGACAATTCCCCTTGGAATAATACAATCACCTTTGAATCGCGTAATTGTATTCAGTGACACCTCTTGAACTCTTTATTATTTTCGTCTTCACTGATTGGAAAGACAAAAGCTCGTAATTAATAGGTAGATACAGAGTATTCTCATGGCTATGATAGTTGTATACACAAGGATAACTACCATCGGCCAACCAAGTGACTAGAACCTTGCCTTAAGTTACTCGTCCTCTCTGCGACCTTAAACCTACTATCACGATCTTCTGGCCATTGGAGTCCGAGAATGATTAGGATCCTTCTCTTTGACCAAATGCCAACCTAGGAGACTGCCTATTCTCCAGAGACCAAATGTTGTGAGCCCCTAATCTTTTGTTTGAAGCTTGCTTCCACTAGAACCCTTGTGACAATAGTCTGGCAGGTTTGACCCCAATAGAAATTCACGACCTAGTTGTTAGAAATCTTTTCATATGATGTGCCTTAGAGTGGGTTACCCTGTCGATAACTCTCGTATACTAGACGAGTAGATCGTTCTATCTTATCGACCGTGTGCCATTATACACGGCCACTTTCTATTTAGTAGGAAACGATCTTTAACTTGACTTATATCTACCGTATCCCGTTACGCCGTGCCTCATTCTTCATTAACAAGAGTTGAAGTACAGTATCCGGATTTTGGAAACCTTCTAACCTCATTATCCCTAAAACCATGATCTAGCTTCTAAGGTGGGTAGACTGTAAGCCTTCTAAAATTTTAGGATACACGAGGATTACCGATTGATTAGAATAACTTCCATTAGGATGATAATTAGTGCCCCATAGACTCCCACTTTCCATTTAGATTATTTTGTGCTCCGGCCGTGTCACTAATATTCGGAGCACGAGACCAGCCGTTATCTTCCAACAAATTTCATATGCAAGATCTAGATGAGTCCACCTTCATCTAGGTATAACATGTCCCACTCAAAACCGTTCCCTTGTACTCTATTTTGTGCTACGACTTTCAGGTTAAAAGGACTAGCTACAACCCTTACCACAATAGTGGTATGCTTCCCGACTACAATTAGAGACTCAACCTCGACTCAAACCTTTCGACCCAATATGCGGTGGTGATCTACTCGAAGTCCACTATACACACGCCACTAGTGTGCCACCCAATTGAGACCTTATGTGCTATTTAAACACAAAAGTCAATGAAGGCAAATTTTTGGGCTTTAAGGACCTAGCTAACCAACCTGGTTGGCAACTAGCTCAACCACTTGAGTTAAAGCCTATTCTAGGTTACCCTAACCTAGCAGACATAGTTTTATCTTAAAATCTTGTCCAGTCCATATGGATTGAAAGCCGATGTTCACCCAACCAACGACTAATGTCCAAATAGAGAACCCATTAAGACCCAGTAGAACCCACCCATGCATACCACCATATTTTGATTAAAAAAACTGAACTATTTGAAATAGATCCCTATCCCTATTCTGTAGTCTCCATCTTTAGGGTGTGGTGTCATTCGTAAACCTTATTCCATCTACCTGGAATTTGCGACACGATCTTGTGTTGCATTATATCCCTTGCTCGTGTGTTTAAATAACCACGGAAAAGATCGCAATCTTGATTTCTCAAATTTTGTTCTATTTTGGGACCTTGTTTAGATTAATTTTGAGAACAGAATTTTCGTGTTGCACGGATTGCAAGCCCCTCTAAGAATGAAGAGTTCTATGATTTAGCAAGTGATTGGACTAGAGTAGCCCAATCTAGCAAATAAGTCAATGGTTCATAAGCTCTCTCTATCTGCATCATTGGAAATTCTCTACCGCGCTTGAAACTTCATGTTTACCCTTGATTGTTCTTCCTTATTTTCCCGTCCTGCGTATTTCGGAGCGACGAATGGCCAAGCTTACTAGAAATTACCGATATATCTTGGTTACATGTGTGAAATTATTGCTTGTTAAATTTTGGTTTGCTTGTTAGATAGGAGAGGATTCTAGATGCCATATGCCTAGATATCTGTTGGTAGAATTGTTAGTCACTAGTAGAAGATTATATGATTTTAGTGACCTGTGTTTCCAAGGGAGTAGTATGACCAAAGGTGGGTAGAAGTTCTCGAGATTTCGTAAATACCAAATGGCTAGGAGAAGGTATAAATATTTTTGAGAAATTAGATTTGAAAAGATTGTGGTAATAGTAGATTTATTCTATTTATATTTTTGAATTTTAGGTATGTTTATGAATTAGAATTTCGAGGAAGAAATTATTTTTAAGGCGGATAGATTTATAGCTCTCCTTCCCGAGAATTGTAAAATATTTTATTATTAATTCATTCTATTTAAATGGTGATTTTTAGACTGTACATAAAGGGTATATACATCATTATAGATTTATGGCTTTTTATTATTATTATTTATTATTAAGTTATCGAGGTGATCATTATATAATATATGTATTATTGGTTATACTATTTTAGTCAAATAAATGTTATATAGGTTTGTATTTATATAAATAGGTCATATATTATGAATAGGTAGTGTCAAGATTTTATCTGGAATTTTTGAAGATTTATTATATGCATATATATATGTAGGGAGATATAGGGACATATATGTCTTGTATATATATATATATATATATATATATAATTTTTTTTTTATTTTATATATATATATATATATATATATATATATATATATATATATATATATATATATAATATGCAGAGGAATATAATAATTTCTTATTGATAAATATATGTATATATAGGAAAAATATAGGGACATATATTTTGTGTAAATATTTATATATGTGGGTATATATAAGTATAACATATAAATGTGTGTATTTGTATGTATATATAAATATATTATATTGGCGTATTCGTATGTATAAATATATGTGTGTATTTATATAATATATATATAAGTTTATATGTGTATGTATATTTATGTAAAATATAATTACATATATATGTGTGTGTACGTATAAATAAATATGTATTTGAAAAAGTGTGTAGATATATATGTATATATGTACATAAGTATTTATGTATATATACATATATAAATATATATATATGTATAGATGTATTAATAAGAAAAAGAAATAGAAACAACAACAGCCAGGCCAGGCCCAGCCCAGCCGAGCCCAGTCTGAGCAAGACCAAGCCCACACCAATTTTTTCCCAAGCAGCAACTCAGCTTCCCCCGCGAATACCAAGCTGAGCCCGATCACATTTTATATATACGTAGTTCGACAGGGATAGAAATTCAGCAAAACCTTAATCATACTAGACCGCCCCCGACCCCTGGCGCCACGTGCACCATCGCACCGCCGTGCCACTGCCAGGACGGCGACCAGTCAACCACGCGGCCGACGGCAGCAGGGTGCGTCAGATGGAAAACAGCAGCAGAGGTACCACTTTGTCGCGGGAGTTCTTCGCACATGGTGGATCGATTCCCGAACCACTTTCCTTGGTACAATCCTAACCCATATGACTTCAACCTTCTTCTTTTAGTTTGAATTTAGAAGTCTTGGGTTGCTCGATAAATCGACGCAAACTTTGTCGAAAAACCGCTTGGAAATAGTTAGAAAACTGTCCCAATCACCTGTTTTACGAGAAGAATACTGGCGATTTATAAAATCCACCTGAAGGCATTCATTAACAACATATAGGGCTAGAGAACCCTTTTTTACAGGAATTAATTTCGATAACCGTGCGCCGAGAAATCGGTTTCCTAATATTGAGAAAAATCTGTTTTGAAAATCACGAAAACCTTCGATACGACATGCGTCCCGCCATTCCGGGCGACGTGATCGTGCACCGTAAGTATCAAAAGCTGCATAACGGCTTCGTGGTCGTGTGAGCTTTGGCGGAATTCAAATTGGTCGCGTGTGCACAACAAATTTGATGCGTATCCGTCGAAATTCACCGTATCGGCCTCTGTACAAGTTTCCCAATTACTTCGTGCACGCTTGTCAGATCGAGACGAGACTTGCGCCAATAGGACTGTATCATTTTTTTGGTCCCGCATGCCAATTTTTGTCCAATTCTGAGACAGTGGAATCGGAACGCCGTTTTGCGGGCCCTACGGTCCCACTCAACGGGCGATTTTGTACACGGTCCGCCGAAATCCAACTCTGGACATACGGTTGGGTTCGTATCAGAAAACTAGACCTTTTGACATATAGTTTGACGACTTTAGAGACCATTGACTCTGGCACGCTTTTCGGTGCAAAGTGGGTCCAACGGCGGACATCGTTTTTGCCCGAAATTATCGTTTTGTCCCTGTGTCCAGAATTAGACTTAAGGACAGGCAATTCTAGCTAATTTGACTATTCTGAGAACGTTGGTACTATTTATTTCAGCATCTGGAGACTTCTGCATGTGTTGATTGATTGTGGTCATTGAGTGGTATAGTATTATTGGTTTCTCCAGCTAAGGACCGCAGGCAAGTGCACTTTCTGATTGCTTTCCGATTCATAGTAGTCTTTTCATGTCATGTCTATACATATATCTTGCTGCTTGTTGACACGCTCGTCACACGGAGTAGTCGAGAGGGGAAATATCTTAGTATACATGTGGACTACCCAGAACTATCCCAATATGTCTATTCTTGCATGATAGCAGCTGCACACGACACGTGCAGTGAGCCGGATTTACCCCTAGCTATTCATATGTCGAAACAGATATTTCATACCACCTAGGTAGATGTCTTTTATTTTTCCTTTACTTCTATATCGTGCTATGTCATCAGTTATCTTCCAGTTTTCATATCTCATATGTTATTTTCATGTCTTGTTCATTCTACTGTGTTTTTGCATTACCGTCGGTTTGTGTACTTGTTCCATTCCTGACTGGAAACCAATATTTTTCAGGTTTAGCCACGATCACTCTTTGCATTAGGAAGGCTTGGGTATGCTGAGGTCAACCTAAAAATAGAAAATAGTTGTACTATTTTCATTAATTATAAAATCTTGTATTTCCTTTAATTTTTAAATGATGTAAATATTGTAGTAAATTTAGAAATGTGAATGAGCAGCAAATATTATACTTTGTGCATTTATTTCATGCGGGCTTGACAGCGTTCTACCGCCGACTCTGCGGCGTAGGCTGGCTTGGACACGTTTCATATCCGAAAAAGCGGGTACGGGTCGTGACAACTTCAATACGAAGAAGTCTACCAGTACGCTAGGTTACATGCACACCAACTATATGTCATCGATGGAAATATCATGACACCCATGTCATGCTTAGACACTCTCCTAACACATCTAATCCTAATACATAACAACAAGTCCATGTATAGCAGAAAATAAAATAAAATCACACTGGTATGGTATCTTGCCTGGATTTGAAGCAAAGGAATAAAGTATCGATCCGACGTCACCCTCCGTAGTCACGATCTCACGAACTCCTATAAATATATAACTAATATTAATAACCACTGTAACTAGACAAACATCTTTTATTACTGGATAGGGAGACATACCAACAGCACCGTTACGAATAATACCACTTCTCAAATTATTGTCGAAGGAGATGTATCCTTCTTTCTTCTTCGATAGCGTAGCAAATAAAGATGCATCACCAGTCATGTGCCGCAAACATCCGCTATCGAGTATCCACTTGCTTATAGCATGAGAGAGTTGAGGGTTTACCTACAAAATGAGTAGACGAATCCTTTGGTATCCATTTCTTCAAAGGTCCTTTTTGATTACTCTTAGAAAACCAAACAAGTATGTTTGTGTCAACAAGCTTTCTAGGTTTACAATATTGTGATATGTGCCCGTATGTACCGCAATATGTGCATGAAAGTTTTAAAAATATGATATTTGCTTCTGTGTTGACATTATTACGTGTCTTTCTTGGAAACCTGTAAGTAAAATCATAATTGCGAGTGAAGTATTGCTTACGTACTTTATTTGGTTTAGTCCTATGAGATGTATGCTTGGCATTAGGACTAACATTAGGCGGTGTAACAGGAATGACCTGTTTTCCTAACTTGATCTCTAAATTTTTAGAGACTACACACGACTCCGCATATTTGACCGTCATGTCTAAGAGTCTTTTCTTAGTGACTATGTGTCTTCTCTTCTTTTTGTCATAAAGTTTTTGCACTTTGACATAGTCTCTTTCTTCTCAATAGTGAGGATAGTCTACTTTAAGCTTAGCCATCCCTTCCATATTACCGGTACTAAACTTCTTTTTTATTTCTTCAATAAGATTAGACAGTCTAACTATTTTGATTGTGCGTGCCTTAATCTACTTGCAAGATTACTTGTACTTGTCTAACACATTTCTATGTTCATCAAGTAGTTCGCTAAAGGCATTTTCCAGTTCATCGAAAGTAAAATCATTGTACAGAGGGTTTGGAGATACTTTATCGAAAGCTATTAGACAAACATTTACAGTGTTGCTAGGTCTGTCCTCATCCTCTGACTCACTGGCCTCACTTTCGTGCTATATGCTTGTATTGGCGTACTTTTGACCTGTTGTAGCTTTTTTGATTGATCTTGACCGGTCGTACGGACTGCTTTTCTTTGACTGTGGATAGTCCTTTATGTGACCTGTCTTCTTACATCCGAAGCAGATTGTCTCTCTTCGTTGCTCTCATGGATGTCTTTCTTCTTTCCGTTTGATCTCTCAAACTTTAAGAATTTTCTAAAGTTTTTAACTAGAAGGGCCTGTTTTTCACCATCTGATGATTCTTAGTCTGAGTCATTGTATGAGACTCTTCGGGCTTGTGCTTTGAAGGCTATAGATTTCTCCTTAGGAGTAGCTTATTTAAACTCTTGTAAGTCCAGCTCATGGGTCATGAGTTTGCCCATTAGTGTCTCCAAAGTCATCATGGTGAGATTATTCCCTTCTATAATTGTAGTAGTCTTTAGGTTCCAATTCTTGGTTAAATCCCGTAGCACATTCCTAATCTTCTCATGATTGTTGTAATCCTTACCAAGAGAGTGTAAATGATTAGTAATATCGAGGAAACGAGTAAACATCTGTGTAATTGACTTACCGGTTTTCATCTTAAAGGACTCATGCTCCTATGTCAGTCTACTGATTTTGGATTCCTTCACTTAGAAAGTTCCTTTGCGAGTTACCTCAAGAAGTCTCCAAATTTTATTAGATGTCGTACAAGTAGATACGCGATTGAACTCGACTTTGTCAATTGTACAGAATAGTGCATTGATGGCTCGTACATCTAGACTAGCCTGTGTCTTTTTATGCTCCGTATATTTGTCATGTGGCTTGACTACTAATTCACCATCAACCAGTATTCTAGATGGTTTGTTGTAACCATCTATGACTATCGACCAAAGATCAAAATCGAGTGACTTAAGAAAGAAACTCATTCGTGTTTTCCAGTATGTGTAATTCGTTCCATCAAATAGTGGGGTCTATTCGTGGATTGCCCTTTACCATTGAATATAGATTTAACGGCTGCCATAGATGTATATACTCTCTAGAGTGGTTATGTATATGTATAACCTGCTCTGATACCAATTGTAGGATCGTTGAGCACCTCTAGAGGAGGGGACGGTAAATAGAGTATGTGCGTGTACAGCAAAACTAATTATCTCTTGGATATTAAGCAGTTAACGACCATGACAAATATAAGAGACAATAAATAAATAAAGTAAATTAGGAGACTGAGAATCAAACTCAGTGAATACCGCGATGTATACTAGTCTCCCTCTGAGAGGACTACTCCAGTCTTGAGTACTCTTGCTCAATGTTCATCTACTATTCACAAGCTAAAGGAGAGCTTGTAGTCCCTTTACAATACCGTGCTTGGTGACGAACGCACGACCGACTCCATAAACTTGATTTCAATAACTGGAACGTTTTATGAATTACAACCTCTGATACAACTCTTCTGAAACGAAATACTAGATCGAACAGAACTATACTGACTTTGGCTAAGAGTGGTATTTAGGCTAGATTTAAAAAGCATTTGCTCATTTAAAAATACTTTAGAAGAATAGAGAAGAGAGAGTGAATGAGTGATTTGGAATGATGCAAATTTTTCTCTATTTATAGTGTTTTCCTGACCAAACTCGGGCAAAGTTCAAAAGCATGAATCTCGCAAACGAACGTTAGATGCAGATTTAGTGGGAACTGATTTTCAAATAACCCAGACTGAACTTGGGCCAAACTCAGGCCAAACTTGATGAGAGTTCTGTTGGGTCAGAAGGGTAAGGAAACAGACCAAATTTGTATAGGTTTGGGGCTTTTTAGAATTATAGACTTGTGGGTTTAAATAGGTAGGCTTATTTGGATATGTGGACTGAGAATAACCTAATCCAGTATAATCCTGATCAATCTCATAAATATTTTCTAGACTCAATAAAATTGTAAAATACAGAAATAAAATGTAAAAGTCTTGATCATGTCTTCATTGTGATTGTTCTGGATAACGATGCGATATATTGTACTTGGAGTAGTGGGTAGCAGTAGGACGTAGACGAACTTCTCTATTTGAAACCTATAGCAGTCTATATATTTTGCATATCGACCAAAGTTATCGTTGATTATCAAAATCAGGTATGGCTATTAGCCAATGGGCCAACATCATGCCTTCGAGAAATTGAACTTTTGTAATATTAACGAGAGCTTCACCATTGTCAGGAATAAGAAAATATTCGCTCAGGTCTTCAAAATTAAATTCAAATTCCTTGTCGCTGACACAGGAATGAATATTGCCTCCGCTTCTTGTTTGTTGCAATAAAACATGCAGACATCATTGTCATAGGTTGAGTTAGAGGTCTCTAAAAAATCTCGAAGTCTTAGGTTTTCAAAAGTAGTAGCATACTCCGAGAGAACAGTAAAGTTGATGGTTTTTCTCGGGCAAATCTTTCGATACCAAAATTGAGTAAACCAAGCGGTAGATCTCTCTGAAGAGAGAAAGAGGGTCGGGTCATAGTCTTCATCATCATCGGGACGAGCCGGACTGAACACATTGATCGGTTCATACTCCGATGTAGAAGATGAAGCGGTGTCTCTAGGTGTCTCTAGCTTTCTTTCTCTTAGGAATTCTAGAAGCCATTACGAAAAATAGAGAAAGAAATGGTAGAAATATACCTCAATGGAGATAAAAACCCGGTAAAGAATGCCTTCCTAGAGATTTTAGATCCAAGAAAATAGGTTTGGAGGCTTGGATAGGGTTTTTCTAAAACCTAGGGTTAGAGTTTTAGGGTTTAAAGGCGGCTGCTCGGAAGGAAGAAGAAGGTGGAATAGGGAAAGGGGGGCTGCTGGTTCGCTACTGTTTATAAAAAGCTCCCCAAAGAGTTCGGCCCGAACTCGGTGAGAATTTGGTCCGAGTTTGGTCTCAGTTCGACCAATTGGATACCAGGTCATTTATGAGTAATAAATTATAAAAATAACTCATAAACTTTTAATCCTTTGATTTAAATAATATTTATCACTTGGGTTAGCTGTAGGGGCCGGATCCCAGCTAGCGGTAGTCCGAAGAAACTTGGCATCGTGTCGCTTAGGCTTTTATGCCTTGTTGACGAAATGACCCTTTCGAATTGTACCCAAAATAACTTCAATTAATAAATCGCTGAATATCAAGTTTTAAGTATTTTTATTAATGATAACGTATTATGACCCTTAAAATTCAAGTATGCCTAACTCTCGACGCAGATAGTTGAAACGATCTTCAGCTAGTGGTTTTATAAAAATGTCTGCTAGTTGATGATCTGTGGCAATAAATTCTAAGTAGATATCTAACGTATTGTTGGTGATCATGTAAATAGTGGTGACGTATTTCTATGTGCGTGAGTGACATACTGGGTTCTTAGTCAGATTAATGGTATTAGTGTTATCACAATAAATGGAAATCTTAGTGTAGTGCAGATTAGTCTTCTAGGATTTGCTTCATCCACAAAATCTGAGCACAACAACGTCCTGCGGCTATGTACTCAGCCTCAGTTGTTGATAACGCTACAAAGTTTTGCTTTTTGCTAAACCAAGAGACTAAAGCTTTTTCTAGGAAATGACATGTACTGCTAGTACTTTTACGGTCTACTTTGAATCCAGCAAAATCGGCATCTGAGTAACCGATAAGGTCAAACGACGTGGTATTGGGATACCATAAGCCGACAGTAGAATTTCTCTTAAGGTATCAGAAGATACGCTTAATGGCACATATGTGTGATTCCTTAGGATTAGCTTGATTACCCAGATGCAAAAGCTAAACATTATATCAGGGTGACTAGCAGTTAAATAAAGTAAACTACCAATCATACCTTGATACTTACGCTGGTCGACTGGTTTACCACTTTTATCAATGTCAAGTCGTATCGATATAGCCATTGGCGTGCCAATAGGGTTTACTTTGTCGAAGTCATACTTCTTTAGTAAATCCTTCGTGTACTTGGCTTGATTGATGAAGGTTCCCTATGTGTGCTGTTTGATCTGGAGTCCTAGGAAGCAGTTGAGCTCTCCCATCATACTCATTTCAAACTCACTCTACATACACTTAGCAAAATCTTGACAAAGTTTTTTGTTAGTAGAACCAAAAATAATGTCATCAATGTAAATTTGCACTAGTAAAATATTATCAACTGAAGATTTGATAAATAGGATTGTATCAACTCTTTCTAAACCATTTTCAAGTAGAAAAGCACTAAGGCATTCATACCGAGCACGCGGTGCTTGTTTGAGTCCATAAAGCACTTTTCTAAGCTTGAAAACGTGATCATATTTTTGAAAAACTTTAAATCCAGGGGGTTGGTTCACAAAAACCTCTTCTTTTAAAAATTCATTCAAAAATACACTTTTCACATCCATTTGAAAATTTTTAAAATTATGAAAATATGGACATGCACGAAACATGCGAATAGACTCTAGTCTAGCAAGATGAGCATGTCTCGTCATAATCCATTCTTTCTTCTTGATTATAACCTTGTGCAACTAGACGTGCTTTGTTGCATAGAACCTGTCCTTCCTCACTGAGTTTATTTCTGAACACCCATTTGGTACCAATTATCGATTGACCAATAGGTTTAGGAACAACTTTCTAAACTTGGTTTCTCTCAAATGGATTAAGTTCTTCTTGCATGGCATCAATCCAAAACTCATCAGAAAAAACATATGCTACTGATTTAGGTTCTAATTGAGAAATAAAAGCTATATTTGCAGCTATATTTCTAGTAGAAGAACGCGTACCTACTCCTTTAAATACATTACCTATTACAAGTGTCTCTGGATGGTCTGGCATGATTTTTATCTTTTTTCGGTAGACTCTCCAGATAGCTTTTGTTGGTAGCAGTATCTCCAGGTGCCTTGGATTTGCTTTATACATCTTCGTCATCACTGTCGTTAGATCTCTGACTATTGAGCTCATCAAAAGTAAAATATATACATCCTTCAACAATCATAGATCTTTTATTAAAAATTTTATATCCCTTACTCTTGGCAGCATACCCAAGGAATATCCATTCGTCTACCTTTAAGTCAAACTTACCCAAGTTGTCCTTGGTGTTTAGGATAAAACAACGACAACCAAATACATTGAAATACGAAATGTTTGGAATCCTACCAAACCAAAATTCATAGGAGGTTTTCTTCGAGATAGGTCGAATTAACACTCTATTCAAAATATGATAGGCTGTACTTACAGCTTCTACCCAAAAATATTTAGAAAGATTTTGCTGATTCAGCATGACCCTAGCCATATCGCTTAGATTACGATTATTTCGCTCCATAACACCATTTTGTTGAGGAGTTCTAGGACAAGAAGACTCATGATAATATTCATTATCATAAAACTTTTTGAAATCAATATTTTTTGAATTCCTGCCATGATCACTTCGGATTCGAGTAATCATGAAGCCTTTTTCGTTTTGTACCTTTTTGTAAAATACTTGAAATTCAAAAATAGCACCACTTTTGTTTTATAAAATTATACCCAAGTTTAACGAGAGAAATCATCAACTATAACAAAAATATAGAGTTTACCGCCAAGACTAGCGACTTTACTAAGACCAAATAAATCTATATATATTAACTGCAAAGGTCTAGAAGTGCTTATAGCATTAATGGATTTAAAAGTTGACCTAGTTGCCTTATTTTTTTCACAGTCTGAACATACCATATCTCTCTTGAAGGTAATTTATGGGAGTTCTTTTAACAGCTTTTTAGTACATAACCTTGAGATGGTGTCCATGTTTGCATGTCCTAGCCTCATGTGCCATAGCCAGCTTTCATCCTGAGATGGCAGTGGCTTGCTTGTATTTGTGTTTGCAGACCACCTTAAAGTAGCATCAGTTTGTATATTGGTAGGAGAAAATGTGTAGAAGGGGACGGGGGATGCTTACAGACAGCAGGTTCAAGGGGCAACAATAGTAGGTAATAGGAAACTAGGAAGTAGATAGCAGCTAGGCACTGTCCTAGTAGGAGCATGTGTGTGTTGGGTATAGGAGCAAGTGTGTTAGGATATGGAATAGGTAAAGGGTTAACGCATGGGTATTGGTGTATAGGTAGGTGTCACGACCCACTCCCAAATTTCTGGATACGAGTCGGACACATCCAGCTTACGTTGTAGACATGGCGTAATGAGCTGTACTAAACCTTTAGGATACTTCCAGATATCATGATCAATTCATATCATCATAGGTACTATCACGTTCCCGGATCAAATCACCATACACCACCACATCACTGTTCTTTTATTACACCTTTACATGATATACCGAAAACAAATCAGGTACTAGAGATAATCTGTCCAATCCATATGTACATACAATCCCACAAAGCCCAAAATAATAAAACAATAGCAATCCTGCATAAAAGTCTAAATCTCCGACCAAGCTAAATCTTTGGAGTAATGTCTAAGTCCTCGGTCGTAGCTCCATCCTGCTCAGCTAAGGTCTCGGGCTCTGGCCCATAGTAAGTAGAACAAATATCCTCGAGCTCACCTGCAACAAATCCAGTCAGAAAAGGAGCAAAGTACAATCTACAACAATGAGACAATACAACATATGAACATGTAAAAACATAATAAAACATGACCAACATGAACCATACATGCATAAGCTACTAAACATGAAACATGTAGCAAGGAGAACGTGACATGTGATTTGAAATACGTACGTAAGCATGTGACCGGCTGGATAAGTACATGAAATATAGGTACGGCTTAATCACACGTATACAAGTATATGATTAGGCTATCCACAGGACCTAGCTAGTAGCTTGGCTTTGGTCACATACCTATAGTATTTTCCCTCCCCCAAGTACAAGTAAAGAACAAGAGTACATGTTAGCACAATAACTAGGAGCACATGGTCAACTGTCAACCCCTTGACCATATTTTTTTTATTTATTAAGTTAGAAAAATAAAATTATTATTTCATTTAATGTCTCATCTATTGTGATGTTTAAATGTATGGGGGACCAAAAGGATATATATATATATATATATATATATATATATATATATATTGGCAGGGACTATAATAAAATTTTTCATTTAAATTTAAATTTCCCAGGCCGATTGAGAACTCGGCCAATAAGGATAACAGCAAATTTCATTCAAATTGATTTTCTCTAATCCTTTAGGATTTGAGATGAAATCCAACTCCATACATAAATATGGAGAGAGTAGCTGCCTAGCTCTACAGGAACCCTAAATTCTCTCATCTTCTATCGCAGAGAAAGTCGAGAGGATTGCTGTTCGAGAGAGAGGTTGCCACGAGGAACCATTCGATTTACCAACAGGTAATTCCTACCCCGTGACCGACCCTCAAAACATTGAACCTTAGTCTATTATTTCTACCTTCAAATAGCAGTGTAGGTGATTGCTTTAATGCCTCTAAGGAGTTAGGAACCAGCATTGGCTTAGAAGTATCTGAGTTCGATATTGGAACAAGCCTACATCACGCTTGTAACCTCTCTTCTTACTAACATCAAGTTTTGATCAAACTACTCTCGTCGACTAGTGAATTAGAATCAGATCTGGTTTAGTGTTTGGTTGGCATTGAATATGAACATATGCTCAAATCAAGAAGGTTGTGGGTAACAGGATTTGGTTTCAGTTGGGATCTATGATGCCCATAGAAGTTACTAGGTTATAGGAGTATGCATGTATCGGAGGGTTTTATCATAAGAATATCAGTCCACATCGATGTATATTCAGCTATTAGGTAATTAGTTCACTTCTTTCCCTTTTCGAAGTTCAACCTTCATAAATGCCCTGTCTTGCATCCTCAGCAATGTGTAACCTACCATGTATGTTTCACTCTACATATTGTATTTGGTCAGTCATATTTCATCCTTGGTAATGGTCAAGTGACAACTGCAGGCCAAGTGATATCTGCTTATTCACATGCCAATGCCCAGTCTCTAATTCTTAGTCGGCATGCTACCCCATTGATTGGGTCGTGTGTTCAGTCAATACTTGAGAGGTGGCTATCAGGTATATGAGTGAGGAGAGAGGCTCAAAATGAGTCTGTTCAGTCCCTAACACTAAGGGTCCTACAATGGGATGTAGTCGAGAATACAAGTGCAGCCCAAGTATGGTTCAGTGATTACCTTGTGCAGTGGGCTCATAATTGCTCTGTCTCCCTGATTGTTCCCTTACTCAATTTTTGATTATTCAGGACTTGAACATCAGATTGCTCTGTTTAGAGTTTATGTTGGTGCTGTCCATTGCCTGTCGCAATCACCCAGACACTTTATATTGCACTGTCGAGCCGCATTCTTGTTATTCACTACATACAAGCAAACTGCCTTCAGGATTACGTTCATGCATTTCCATATTCAGTCCTAAAATAAACTTAGATATTTGTCCTGCATACAATTATAACAGTCCATAATTCATATGTGTTGTCCATTACTTCGTTTAAGTTCAATAAACTCTATTTTGTTCAGTTCTAGTGTGAGAATTTGATTATCCTACACATACAACATTCGACTGATACTTTTGAGTATCAGTCTCGAACACCATCTGTTCTGTCCATCCCCCATTGGGTATTGTCCTATATACCTTGGTTGCCAACCTATCCTGCTGGATTAGCCTACACAAATCTGCCTTTCAATTTACAACCTATTTAATGCCATCACTAAATAATTTTGGAGTAAACATAGCACATACATCTTTCTTATTTATATGATCCTGACATAAATGTTGTTTCTGTTACTGGGTTGTACCCGAGGGGTGTATGAGATTTGGACTAAAGTATAGCATAACTACATATTCATTTAGACCTTTTCTGTTAGTAGAGGACAAGACATCAGTACATCTATAGGAAATCAAGTTGCCTAATAACCTACTACTGATGTACCTGATGGAATGTCAATCACGTCTGGTATATTAAATAAAGCAGTTTTACTATATTAATTAGGTGTAGCATTTATACTTTTCTGAGACATGTGCTTTGTGTGAAGAGTATCCTAATCGTGGTAGGCAGACACTTACCTGGGATTCACTAGGCACCTACTAAAGCCATGTAGGGCAGCCTATCCTGGCCTGTACCAGAATGGACAAGCCTAGGCAAATGGATGTGTGTTCTTGCAAATGGCCTAGAACAAAGGGGTGCATATGTACAACAAAGGTTAAGCAATGGTCAAGGGAGAGTCTAGGAGATGGGGTGACCAGGAAGGAATGTAATTTAAGGACCCTTGGGTATTTGCAGGTACCAGTGGAGGGTATAGAGTGGTAAAAAGTTGGGACAATAGACTATGATGACCCTTCATTATCCTTTATGTGAATTGGTTCTCTTCCTATAGTATGTCTCGAGTGTAACATTCTGATATTTATATTTATTTATACTGGGAGCCTTGCTCTTTTTTTTAGAAGAGACAATGATAGGTCGACTTGGCATTAACAGGATGTGGTGGATGGGTCATGTCTAGGATACTAATATGCTATAGCATAGCAGTATTATGGTTGCATGCTCAAACATGCACCACTCTAGCACAGGTATGTGCTCAGAAGAATATTAAAACAGCCTTAGTCGAAGTCATAATAGAATTATGAGTAGGCATATAGGTAGCATTAGGAAATTTCTGCAACAGGCTTTGCTGCAGATCATTGTACACGGGTAGTAGCCATAACAAATTGTAACAAGGGTGTGGTATCAGTAGAGGTAAGTGTAGGCTCTGCCTACAGAACCTACAGGGCAGGGCAGTATGTCGCAAACTGCAAATAGATAACTAATCGGTTACACTAGACATTATGCAAGCTATAAGAGTTGGGTCCTAGTGTGCAGGTCCATGTGAGTATGGTACATTAGAGGAGGGTAATTAGTTAAAGTCCTATAAGTGTATCCTAGTACAAGGGTGGAAACAAAAGATACATTCATGGATGTGAATGTATATAGGGAGATATGAATATAGGGATAGTGGGTTAACATACCATTTGGGTAACTATTGAACCAATGTCCAACCATTGAATTAGAGTAGAAGTAGGGATAGAAATGACAAAGGGACCTAACAAGTGAATGAATAGGTTGCTTTTGCTTTTGTGGATTATATTTTGAAACATACCATTTGGGTAACTATTGAACCAATGTCCAACCATTGAATTAGAGTAGAAGTAGGGATAGAAATGACCAAGGGACCTAACAAGTGAATGAATAGGTTGCTGTTGCTTTTATGGATTATATTTTGACCTTATGCATATGAAGTAAAAGGTATAAAAGAGAACAAAAGACTAAGATATTAATGGTGAACCAATAGGAAATGGTCTTGAAAAATCTAGCTAGAGAATAGATGGTTTGTAAACTTCTTTTATTATTTTATTGACACTGTAAACTCTAATAAATAGGTGACTTGGATCTCGATCCCGACTTGACTCGTGCCAGCAGCGCAGGACCACAGGCAAGTATACCTTGCCTTTCTACACAGCTTTATTTACATGCACTATCTTTTATTATTATCCAATTTTTCTCATATTATTGACATGTATCTTTCATATCCTGTTTGTATATTTGTATCATTTCTTTGTAGACCGTGTTCACAGTTAGCTTTGTATCTCATTGGATGTATTCATTTGAGCCTTGATCGAGTCGTGTCGTGGGTCGAGAAGTCGTGAACTGAACTGCTTTACCTCCGTGTCTTAAAATCTTGAAGCTAACCTGCGAGTCCACATTAGGGACAAGGGTTAGTAGTTATCTGTGTCTTAAGCTAACCTGCGAGTCCACATTAGGGGCGAGGGTTAGTAGTTATTGGTCCATACCTGCGAGTCCACACTAGGGGCGAGGATGATGCTAACCTGCGAGTCCACACTAGGGACGAGGGTTAGTAGTATATGGTTCACACCTGCGAGTCCACACTAGGGATGAGGCTGATGCTAACCTGCGAGTCCACACTAGGGACGAGGGTTAGTAGTTATTCGAACCTGTGAGTCCACACTAGGGACGAGGGTTTGAGTATTCGATTTGGTTATCCGTCTTGACATGAGTTTTCTCATCCTCGTTCAGCAGTTCATTTATGTGTAAACAATGTACAGAATCATGTTTATTCCTTGCTCAGTTTTATTTGTTTATTCTGTATTTATCTCCATGCATAGTAAACTGTTAGAAAGGCTCATTTTTATGTATCTTGCTAGTCCTCTGAGGACCTGATGATCTCTTCAGGTTTAGCCAAATTTGAGTCAGGAGCAGACAAGAGGGCTTGAGCCAGCATCAGATCGCAGTGCTTGCAGTTGAGGTAGTCTAGATTAGCAGTTTTTATTCAGTTAGTTACTCCATGTATTTCTCTATTCTTCCGTCCATTGGTAGTGGATTTGTGTCCACTGGACGTGACATTGATTCGTGATATTCAGTTATATTCATTATTGTTCAGTACATGTCTTTTTCATTGATCTTGATTGTGATATGATTATTCTGTGGATGAGACATAGTACCATAAGATTCTAGATTGCTGTGACTTGTGTATAGACAGCATACTACCGCCGACACTGCGGCGTAGGCTGGGCTTGGACACGCTTCGTATCCGAAAACCGGGTGCGAGTCGTGACATCAACCGTGTATGAAATCGTGTCCAACATGAAACAAGTATATACATGAAGTAATTGAATCAATGTTGTAGAAGTACTTGCCTTGTCTTGAAAGTTCAGGAATAGGAATATAAGAGTCACTATGTCCATCTACAATAAATTAAAATTTTGGTTAGATTCCAAACCAAGGAAACTAACTAATTTACTAATTAATATATTCTAGTTATATATATATATATATATATATATATATATATATATATATTTTTATATATATATATATAGTTAGCAATGTAATATTCTTAAGACAGTAAATATAACCAAAATATTTTACTAGCACATTAATATAAATTTAGAAATATTTTTCACTAGAAAATAATACTTATTCAATATCTTATCTAAAGATTACTAATAATATAACAGTAATAACAATCATATTAACTAAAATAACCATAACAATAATAGTAATGATAATACTACTAACAGACTAAAATCTGTAGTAAGCCCAAGCCCAAACCCTACTTCTTTTTCTTTTCATTCTCTTACTTTTTTCCATCTGGCCCAGCCTAGTTTGGCAGACCCTTTTTTCATCTGGCCCAGCCCACTGTTTGGTAGACCCGACCTGCTTCTGCCCGGCCTGCTACTGCTGTTGTTACTGATTCTTTTCTTCTTCTTTTTTCTTCTTTTTTCTTCTTCTTGGCCCGTTTGGCCTATTGCCAAGCCGACCCAATTCTCCTATCAAAACCCTAATAGTAACCCTAAACTCTCTCTTTCTCTCGCACTTCACACATTTCTTAAACTCCGGCCGCAATTGTTATAAAAGCCCTATAAAATCCTAAAGAGAGGAAGAAGAAGAAGAAGAAGAAGAAGAAGAAGAAGAAGAAGAAGAAGAAAAGGAGAAGATGAAGGAGAAGTAGTAGAGAAAGAAGAAGAATGTGGAGACAAGGAGGAGGAGGTCGAGAAAGAAAAGTGACTGGCTTCTTCGACGACGGAGGAGATCGACGGCTACGGCGGCTCGGGTGGCAACGCCACACTACTCCGGCGTGGTAATGGCACAGATCTAGCTGGATAGCGGCCAGAGGCGACATGATCAACCGTTTGTGGCAGCGGGCGGTGCTCTAGTGGTCAAGATGACGAAGATCGACCGGATCTGGGTCGATTTGGTTCGTGCTCCGGACTGTGGCTCAAGGAGGCGACGACGGTTAGTGGCAAGGCGGTTTTTGGAGGCGATATCGGGTGGTGGGGCTCAAAATCTGGTAAGGCACGACGAGATAGAGGCTCGGGATGGCATCGGCAAGTCCAAATCTGTGTTGGATCTGGACACAACAGCGGTTCTCCGACGTCTCCGACGGCACGTCGGTCGGAATACGGTGGGCTTCAAGCTCCAGCGATGATGTCGAGGCGACGACGAACTTTTCGACGGTAGAAGTCCGTGTCCTGACTCCTTCAGGACAAGACAACAGGTTCTCTAGTAAATTCTGGCAGAAAACGGTGAAGGCGGGGTAGACACGACAACTTTATTTAGATTCTAGGGTTAGGGTTGTGGTGTCGGGATCTGTAGAGGTGTCCAGGAGTGTCTGGACATAGGGGTATATGTCATGTGTCAGGGACAAAGGATACTAGGTGGGATGGACACATGATATATGCGCACGGGTGTGACCGTGTCAGGATGAAACTGTAAATGTAAAAATGAAAAAGTGGGGTGGACACCGACATGTGGACATAGTCGTTAGCAAATAGATTTAGGAATGATTAGCACTAATTAATGACCTTACTTATATGGTGATTAGAAAATACCTATAATCTCTAGTTACATGGGCTAGAAAGAATATTCCTAGAATATTCTAAAGAATATTCCCAGGTATACTCCAGATGCCAATCCAAATGCCAAGGAATATTCTCGGAGGTTAATTAGTGTTAACCTGGATTAATAGTACTAATCCAGATTAGTTTAATTATATTCCATAATGGTCCCACCTAACATGTGACTGATATTCTACGATGGCATCCTAAAATAACCATGCTAGTTTAGAAGTATTTACAAATCTACCATCCTAAATCACGAACTCATAATTAATTACTGTAATTAATCATTGTAATAAAAAAATATAAATTAATAAAATATTATTAAATAATTCTGAATAAAATATTCCAAAAATCCGAAAAAGTTGTAATTCTTATTTATTTGGGAACAATAGGGTTATAAATTTACCCTCCTTTGAAAAATTTCGTACTTAAAATTTAAGGAGTAATGGTAGAGAAACAAATCAACCCTTAAACAAGCAGGGGAATTTTTTCCCTTATCTGATCCTCTCTTTCCCATGTAGACTCCCCTGGTGAGTGGCGCCTCCAGGCAACTCTAACTAAAAGGATAACGTGATTCTTATCTACTTCTCTCTGGGATCAAAGATCTCGGCTGGCTACTCCGCATATGTGAGACTGGGTCCCACCTCTAGCTCAGAGTGATCCACTACATGGTTCGGGTCCACAACATATCTACAAAGCTGAGACACATGGAAGACGTTGTGTACCCCTTCTAGGCTAGAGGGAAGTGCTAGTCATTACACAACAACTCCAATCCTTTCAATCACCTCGAAGGGTCTAATGTATCTTGGGCTAAGTTTACCGTCCCTTCCGAACTTGATAGTGCCCATAGTAGGAGAAATCTTAAAAAATACCATATCTCCTACGACAAATTCCAAGGGCCTTCTGATGCTATCAGTCTAATGCTTCTGCCTGTCTTGAGAAATACTGAGATGCTCCCTGATCAACTTGACATTCGTTGTTGAGTCGACTACCATATCTGGTCCAAGCAAAGCCCTCTCTCCTACATCATCCCAAGACAAAGGCGTACGACACCAACGACCATAGATTGCCTCAAATGGTGTCATGCCTATGCTAGCCTGGTAGCTGTTGTTATAAGCAAACTCTACAAGGTGTAATTGTTCCTTCCAAGATTCTCTAAAGTTTAGGACACAGACCAGCAACATATCCTCTAGGGTCTGAATAGTTCTCTCCGATTCCCCATTTGTCTGTGGATGATAAGCTGTGTTGAACTTCAACTTAGTGCCTAAACTCTGCGGCAGACTCTTTCAGAAATGTGAAGTGCCTACTGTCTCTTTCAAAAATGCTACTGACTAACAGAACGTGAACCGCACAATCTGTCTCATGTACAACTTGGCTAACTTCTTTGTCGAGAACCATACCTTGAATGGAATAAAGTAGGCCGGTTTTGTCAGTCTATCCAAGACTACCCATAGAGCATTTTTTTCGTCGGGCATTCGTAGTAGGCTTGAAATAAAATCCATAGTGATATGTTCCCACTTTCATTCTGGAATGGGTAAAGGGTGTCACGCCCCAGAACCAGAATACTGGAGAGCGGGGGCAGACATAGCCAGCTACGTATATTGAAATGGAAACCACCTCGATATACGGTCACGGCTGTCTAGAAATATGAGGGTTTACTACAAGCCAACAGTCTCTTATGGTCATGAACAAGCCTAATGTCTCAATCACAAGCAAGTAAGTAAGGTCGCAAGATGTATGATCGTTAAATATACAATAATAAGGCGTCCCAAATATTACATATTCAGCTGATCATGAAGCTAGTCATACAAAATGTTAGGACTAGCAAGAGTTTAGTCGTACATGATCAACCCTAGGATTTGTTAATCATGTTTACAGCCCGTAGGCAGACAGTAAGTAAAAGTGCATCGAGCTAACAGGTGCTCGTCGGCTAAACGCCTCAAAAGAATAACTTTACAATAGAGTGAGCGAAACAAAATAGAAAACCCACTCGTAGCCCGGGTTCCTTCTAGTCGTCACCATTGGGCTGGAAGCTTGGTAGATCCTCGGGAGCTGCTTCGAAATCTGGCCACACAAAACCAGCTGGGTCAACCCCAGAAAGAGCAAGTGCCACAAGGGGGCCACGAAATAAGAACAAAATCCAGCATTCAGCATAAGAAAATCTAATATTAAAACTAGAATTTACGAAAACATGTCAGGATGATATACGACGAGATAACCATGGAACTATTCCGATAGCCAGGTTACAACCCGTAAACCAAACAAGGACCGGGGTTGTAACCCTTTACCTGAACAGAACTTGGTTTCCTACCATTTATCGGCAAGATAATAATGCAAGAAATCAAGACAGGAAGCAATCTTGTACTGGATCAAGACATGGCTAGACTGGTTATACCTCATTCAATCAATTACGGCCAAACAGATACTACGGCTTACTACTTTAACTAACTAGGGTTATCACAGGCCTAATTACTAATAAGATGTAGTGAGATTGTTCCACAGCCACAAGTCCTGCAGACCATCCAGGTTACCCAGGTCGAAAATTAGGGGTTGAATTCAGGTGGGTACATCGTCCAGGAAACGTATGTACCCTTAGGTGACTTAGAGGGTGCAACACATGACAGTGTGCTGGAAATGCGCCCTACTCGACGGCAAGCTACAAATCCCAAGAGCGCCCAGGAAAGGGATTGCCTGTAGCTGTGTCATCTCTTCATGACTACTGTGTTATTCTAGTTATTACCCTTAATCCATTTTAGTAGGTACTCCTGACCGTGGCACTCAGGAGTTCCATCCTAGACATGATGCAAGACACGACAAGTGGATTTAACAAGCAAGCAAGAAAGAATTACCCACGGTGTCAAGACAGGTCAAGTTAAGCTAGCCGTCGCAACAGCATTAAGACAAATCATGTCAGGGTACTTGTCAGGAGTGCGCCACGACGGGCCACTATCATGTCAGGTTGGTCATGTCAGGAGTGCACCACTACGGGTCACTGTCGTGTTATGCTAGTTCCTTGTCATACCATGCCATGTACAATAGTCATTCCAAACATATTAAGTAAAATCAAGTTCATGACAAAAGGCGTAAGGATATAAAATGGGCGTAAAATATCTAATAAAATATTAATATATAGGGCTATAGAAGAGCTAAGCTTAAAGAAATAAGACCAAAACTCCAAGAGCCAATGGGTTAAGCAAGGGGTCAGGGGAGCAGCGTACGCGAAAAGTCACACATGCATGAGAGTTGCGTACGCAAAAGCCACGCACGCAGGGGAGCTGCATACGTGAAAAGTCACGCACGCAGGAGAGCTGCGTACGTGAAAAGTCACGCACGCAGGAGAACAAAAGTCACGCACGCAAGAGAGCTGCATACGTGAAAAGTCACGCACGCAGGAGAGCTGCGTACGTAAAAAGTCACGCATGCAGGAGAGCTGCGTACGTAAAAAGTCACGCACGCAGGAGAGCTGCATAAGTGAAAAGTCACGCACGCAGGAGAGCTGCATACGTGAAAAGTCACGCACGCAGGAGAGCTGCATACATGAAAAGTCACGCACGCAGGAGAGCTGCATACGTGAAAAGTCATGCACGCAGGAGAGCTGCATACGTGATCACGCACGCAGGAGAGCTGCATACGTGAAAAGTCACGCACGCAGGAGAGCTGCATACGTAAAAAGTCACGCACGCAGGAGAGCTGCGTACGTGCAAAAGCACGCAAGCAGAGAGCTGCGTACGCGTAAAAACACGCACGCAGGGTCTGGGTCTTCTTCTCTATGGCTGAGAAGAAGCTCCCATGGCTCCCAAACTTCAAAAGCTCACAACTAGGCCATCCGAACTCCAAATCCAGATTTCCAAAGTTCCAACGAGGGTGGAATTGAACTCTCTTCCACATGGGAACATCGAAACCCATAAAAACCCAACTTAAGTAGATCAAAACCATGCAAAACTAAAAATAGGGAAAACTTAGATCTAGGACAATGGAGGCTCTAATTCACAAAATGCTAAGTTCTAATGTTGATCACCATGTCCTAAACTAGCAAATGGACAAATAAAAGAGGGTTCTCATGTGGTGGCAAGGTGCACTTGCCTATGGGTGGTGTTGTGGAGAGGAAGGAGAAGAGAGTTGTGTAGAGGAAGGAGAAGAAGAAATTAATGGAGGTTTATGAGGAGAGAGAAAAAGTGGGTGGAGTTTTAAAGAGGGTGGGATGTGGTGTGTTGAGGTTGGAGCATAGGCTAAGGTGTTCCAATACCAAATAAACCAAACCAAACCAACCCAACCCAATTAAAACCGAGCCATGACAAAACCCAAAATACGAAAAATACCAAAATTCCACAAGTTGAGAAAAATAAAAATACATGCCAAAATCCAGATACGAGTATAAATACGAAATACGGGAAATACAGGAAATACGGGAAATGAGGGTGACAACTCTACCCACCTTAAAAGAATTCCGTCCTCAAAATTTAATCAAGGAGCTAGAGATTGTCACGATAAGCTATAATATGCACAGGCAAGTTACACTAAGCAGTTCAATCATGTAATCATACAATGCAAGCAAGGAAGGGAAAACGTAAGGCATAAGAAAGATATTATACCTCACGAGTCAAACAGGTAGGGATATCGCGATCGGATGTCGTCCTCACGCTTCCACGTTGACTCACCTAGAGAGTGATTACCCCAAGCAATACGGACTAATTTAATAGTCTTGTTCTTGAGTGTCTTCTCCCTCCGGTCCAATATAGACACGGACCTCTCCTCATACGAAAGGTTGGTACCAACAACCAATTTCGAATGGTCTAGGACGTGGCTCGGGTCCGAAATATATCGTCGTAATTGGGACACATGGAATACATCATATACCTCACTTAGCGACGGCGGAAGAGCGAGACGATAGGATACATCTCCTACTCGCTCTAGAATATTGAACGACCCTATATACCTAGGACTAAGCTTTCCCCGTACGCCAAAGCGAATGACGCCACAGTTAGACGAGATCCTAAGGAATACATGGTCGTCGACAGCAAATTCTAAGGGAAGCCGATGAGCATCGGCCCAATGGCGCTGGCGGTCCTGGGCAACTCGGAGGTGATCTCTGACCTTCTTGACCACTTCAATCGTCTGGGAAATCAATTCGGGTCCAAGCATCTGCCTCTCTCCGACATCGTCCCATGCTAGCAGGGATCTGCACTTCCTGCCATAAAGAGCCTCGAAGGGTGCCATCTGGATACTGGTCTGATAACTGTTGTTGTACGAGAAATCCACCAGGTGCAGATGATTCTCCCATGAACCACCGAAGTCAAGGGTACAAGATCTCAATATGTCTTCAAGAGTCTGGATTGTGCGCTCTGATTGACCATCCTTCTGCGGGTGATAAGCTGAGCTGAATTGAAGGCGAGTCCCCAAACTTTTCTGCAAGCTGCGCCAAAAGTGTGATGTGAATCTTGAATCCCTGTCCGAGGTGATGCTGACTGGCACACCGTGAAGCCTGACGATCTGCCTGAGATATATCTCTGCTAACTCTGCCGTCGACTGTCCAACTCTGAATGGGAGAAAGTGTGCCACCTTGGTAAGCCTGTCCACAATTACCCAAATAGCATCTCTGCCGGCCGGAGATCTGGGCAATCCGGTCACGAAATCCATGGTTATATGTTCCCATTTCCATTCTTGGATCGGTAAGGGTTGAAGAAGTCCAGCGGGCCTCTGATGTTCAGCTTTAACCTGTTGGCAAACCAAACATCGAGAGACAAACCGGGCTATCTTCCTCTTCATGCCATTCTACCAGAAATGCTGACGAATATCACGGTACATCTTCGTACCACCCGGATGAATAGAATATTGTGAACTGTGGGCTTCTGCCATGACTTCCTGTCTGATATCTCCACTGGGTACACAAAGACGAGTGCCGTACCGAAGTGTACCATCTTCATGGATACATAACTCTGGCCTTCTTCCTACTTCACACTCTGCTCTGAGTCGCTGGATCTTAGAATCTGTTGACTGCGCCACCCAGATTCTCTCAACTATGCTGGACTGAACCTGTAGGCTGGCCATCAATGCCACGCTGGTTGGAAGAACCACTTCAATTTCCATCTTCTGAAGATCTGCCAATAATTCTGGTTGTGCCGTCAGGAAATAAACTCCGGCTCTCCTGCTCAATGCATCTGCTACAACGTTGGCCTTCCCGGAATGATACTGCAAATCCACATCATAGTCCACTAGTAGCTCAAGCCATCTTCTCTGCCGCATATTAAGGTCCTTCTGGGTGAAAACATACTTCAGGCTCTTATGATCAGTAAAGATCTCCACTCTATCTCCGTACAAGTAGTGTCTCCACAATTTTAAAGCAAACACTACCGCCGCCAATTCCAAGTCGTGGATCGGGTAATTCTTCTCATGATCACGTAGTTGACGTGGCGCATAAGATATTACCTTCCCATGCTGCATCAAGACACACCCCAATCCTCTGTCTGAAGCGTCGCAATAAACTATGAATCCTCCGGTCCCATCTGGAAGGGTGAGAATGGGAGCCGTTATCAAACCTCGCTTCAATTTCTCAAATGATTCCTGACACTCTGCTGTCCAAACAAATGGCACATCCTTGCGGGTCAACTGGGTCATCGGTGCTGAAATCCTTGCGAAATCTGAAATGAACCGCCGGTAGTAGCCGCCAATCCAAGGAAGCTGCGAACCTCTACCACTGAGCTGGGTACCGGCCATGACTCGATAGCCACAATCTTCTGGGGATCCACTTCCACTCCTCCTCGGGTAATGATGTGACCTAAGTTTAAAATGCGATCGATCCAGAACTCGCATTTACTGAACTTGGCGTACAACTGATGCTCCCTAAGCGTCTGGAGGACGACTCTGAGATGCTGCTCATGCTCTGCTTCACTCTTGCTGTAGACCAGGATGTCATCTAGGAACACGATCACAAATTGACCCAAGTAAGGCATGAAAATGCGATTCATGAGGTCCATGAATACGGTCGACGCATTGGTCGCTCCAAAGGACATAACAAGGAACTTCCAATGTCCATACCTCGATCTGAATGCTGTCTTCGGGGTGTCCTGCTCTCTGACTCTGATCTGGTGGTAACCTGAGCGTAAATCAATCTTCGAGAACACTGAAGCCCCTCTGAGCTGATCAAACAAGTCATCTATCCTCGGAAGAGGGTATCTGTTCTTGATTGTCACCGAATTCAAGGCACGATAATCAACACATAGCCTGGACGTACCATCCTTCTTTTTCACAAGAAGCATCGGGGCTCCCCAAGGCGATCCACTTACACGGATGAATCCCTTGGTCCTCAGTTCTTCAATCATCTTATATAAAATCTCCAACTCTGAAGGCGCCATCCTATAGACTCGCTCTGATACTGGTGCTGTCCTGGGAATCAAGTCTATAGTGAACTCAATCTCCCGTTCTGGCGGCATCCCTGGAAGCTCCTCTGGAAAGACATCTGGAAACTCTTCAACTATCCGGGGTAACTGCACTGCTGCTACTGCCATCCGCAATGCTGGGGAAGATGGCTCCACTGCGCCTCTGGAAAACGAAAACTCTGGCTCGCCGGGGATACTAAAGACAACTCTGCCAATATGGCAGTCTATCCTAGCATACTGGTTCCTCAACCAATCTATGCCTAGGACTACATCATGGTCTGCCATAGGAAACTCTATGAACCTAGCGGGGAACTCCCTATCGCTAACTACGATCCGACACGAGAAAAATACTCGATCTACTCCCACAAGGCCATTACCAGTAAGTATATTGAGCCTCACTGATAATGACTCGGGCTCCAATCCTATCCGTGTCATGAATCATGCAGACATAAATGAATGCGATGCACCAGAATCAAATAATACAGACGCTGGAGAGGAGTTGACAAGAATAGTACCTGCCACAACCTCACCTGGTGCAACTTCTTCTTCCATAGCCATCATCACGGCCTGACCTTGTCCTCTGGCTGCTGGTCCCCTCTGCTGGAAACCTCTCTGCCTATTCTAGGTCTGAGCTTGGGCTTATGCATACTGCTGGGGGTGTTGTTGCTGGAATGCCTGAGACTGAGGCGGCAAGGGCCTCGAAGACTGATACTGCTGCTGCTGAGCTGGTACTGGGGTCGGTCCTCTCACCGAAGAGCTAGAAGGGTTGGATGCTGATGAACCACCCCTATTTGGGCAAGCCCCTATCCTATGATCTGTTGCTCCACAAGCAAGGCTCAATCCCTGCGCCCTGCGACAGTCTGCCACCACATGCCCTGGCTTTCCGCAATGAGAACATCCCATCACGGAAGTCTGCTTCTGCTTCTGCTGCTGCGGGTACATCGGGGTCGAATACTGAACCGACGTTACTGAGGCCGCCCGCCTCGGAGTTCCAATGGTCAATCCCCTAACTGCCAGGGCTGGAGCTGATGATTGGTGCATCTGACTGTGGGACCGCTTCCTACCTCCGGTCCTATCCATGATCCTCTGGGAGGTGTACTCATGCCTCCTAGCTGCTCTCAAGACTGCATCGAACGTCTGGTGCTCGAACTGCTCAACCGCCAACAATATCTCCAAATGCAGCCCCTGCTGAAATCGCTGGGCCCTATCAAACTCGGTCGCCACCAAGGTGGGGGCAAACCTACTGAGTCGAGAAAACTCCGATGCATAACTGTCGACTGTTCTACCTCCTTACTTCAAGTTGGTAAATCTGGTCTGCAGGTCGTACCGAGCCACATCATCGAAATACTTTGTCTGGAACCTCTCTCTAAATACTGCCCAAGCAATGGGTGCCACTAATCCCATGGCTTGCGCCGCCCACCAACTGCGAGCTAAGTCCAACAACTGCAGGCGTACCACCGCTACCTTCTTATTCTCGGGTGTCCTAGCTGCTTCCAGAATCACCTCGGTATCCTGAAGCCATGCATCCACGGCAATCGCATCCTCGCTGCCGTCGAAGAAAGTCGGGTTCAATCGCTTGAAGCTATTGGCCGCCTGGTTCCCTGGATGTCCGCCTCGGGTCAAAGCATCTTGAACTGTCTGGTGCAGGGCGTCGCTTCGACGATCCTGGGAAGCTATCAAGGTTCTGATGAGGCCTATTAAGGTACCATCATCTGGCTCTGCGGGCTGGACGGGCTGAACTGGTGACTCTCCTCCAGTAGGTATCACTCTGGAGGCTACTCCGGAATGTTGGGCTTGATCTCCAGGTTACTGCTGGTCCACGGGAGGTGCTCCTCCTTGCTGATTGGCAGGGTCAGGTACAGTGCAGCTGAGGAAGACGACACAAGGAAAACAATAAGGAAGGACCAGGACAGATCAACGATACAAGCATGCAATCAGGGCAAGAATATCAGGGATTTGAAAATACGGGCGGAGATCAAGGGCGAATATTGATTGAGACATCTATTCGGTAAACCCTCACATTTTTTGATTGACAAGACCTGCATGGGCTACCACTTAAACCGTGTCACGCCCCAGAACCAGAATACTGGAGAGCGGGGGCAGACATAGCCAGCTACGTATATTGAAATGAAAACCACCTCGATATACGGTCACGGCTGTCTAGAAATATGAGGGTTACTACAAGCCAACAGTCTCTTATGGTTATGAACAAGCCTAATGTCTTAATCACAAGCAAGTAAGTAAGGTCGCAAGATGTATGATCATTAAATATACAATAATAAGGCATCCCAAATATTACATATTCAGCTGATCATGAAGCTAGTCGTACAAAATGTTAGGACTAGCAAGAGTTTAGTCGTACATGATCAACCCTAGGATTTGTTAATCATATTTACAGCCCGTAGGCAGACAGTAAGTAAAAGTGCATCGAGCTAACAGGTGCTCGTCGGCTAAACGCCTCAAAAGAATAACTTTACAATAGAGTGAGCGAAACAAAATAGAAAACCCACTCGTAGCCCGGGTTCCTTCTAGTCGCCACCATTGGGCTGGAAGCTTGGTAGATCCTCGAAAGCTGCTCGAAATCTGGCCACACAAAACCAGCTGGGTCAACCCCAGAAAGAGCAAGTGCCATAAGGGGGCCACGAAATAAGAACAAAAGCCAGCATTCAGCACAAGAAATTCTAATATTAAAACTAGAATTTACGAAAACATGTCAGGATGATATACGACGAGATAACCATGGAACTATTCCGATAGCCAGGTTACAACCCGTAAACCAAACAAGGACCGGGGTTGTAACCCTTCACCTGAACAGAACTTGGTTTCCCACCATTTATCGGCAAGATAATAATGCAAGAAATCAAGACAGGGAGCAATCTTGTACTGGATCAAAACATGGCTAGACTGGTTATACCTCATTCAATCAATCAATCACGGCCAAACAGATACTACGGCTTACTACTTTAACTAACTAGGGTTATCACATGCCTAATTACTAACAAGATACAGTGAGATTGTTCCACAGCCACAAGCCCTGCAGACCATCCAGGTTACCCAGGTCGAAAATTAGGGGTTGAATTCAGGTGGGTACATCGTCCAGGAAACGCATGTACCCTTAGATGACTTAGAGGGTGCAACACATGACAGTGTGCTGGAAATGTGCCCTACTCGACGGCAGGCTATAAATCCCAAGGGCGCCCAGGTAACGGGATTGCCTGTAGCTGTGTCATCTCTTCATGACTACTGTGTTATTCTAGTTATTACCCTTAATCCATTTTAGTAGGTACTCCTGACCGTGGCACTCAGGAGTTCCATCCTAGACATGATGCAAGACACGACAAGTGGATTTAACAAGCAAGCAAGAAAGAATTACCCACAGTGTCAAGACAGGTCAAGTTAAGCTAGCCGTCGCAACAGCATTAAGACAAATTATGTCAGGGTACTTGTCAGGAGTGCGCCACGACGGGCCACTATCATGTCAGGTTGGTCATGTCAGGAGTGCACCACTATGGGTCACTGTCGTGTTATGCTAGTTCCTTGTCATACCATGCCATGTACAATAGTCATTCCAAACATATTAAGTAAAATCAAGTTCATGACAAAAGGCGTAAGGATATAAAATGGGCGTAAAATATCTAATAAAATATTAATATATAGGGCTATAGAAGAGCCAAGCTTAAAGAAATAAGACCAAAACTCCAAGAGCCAATGGGTTAAGCAAGGGGTCAGGGGAGCAGCGTACGCAAAAAGTCACGCACGCATGAGAGTTGCGTACGCAAAAGTCACGCACGCAGGGGAGCTGCATACGTGAAAAGGCACGCACACAGGAGAGCTGCGTACGTAAAAAGTCACGCACGCAGGAGAACAAAAGTCACGCACGCAAGAGAGCTGCATACGTGAAAAGTCACGCACGCAGGAGAGCTGTATACGTGAAAAGTCACGCACGCAGGAGAGCTGCGTACGTGAAAAGTCACGCACGCAGGAGAGCTGCATAAGTGAAAAGTCACGCACGCAGGAGAGCTGCATACGTGAAAAGTCACGCACGCAGGAGAGCTGCATACGTGAAAAGTCACGTACGCAGGAGAGCTGCATACATGAAAAGTCACGCACGCAAGAGAGCTGCATACGTGAAAAGTCACGCACGCAGGAGAGCTGCGTACGTAAAAAGTCACGCACGCCAGAGAGCTGCGTACGTGCAAAAGCACGCAAGAGAGAGCTGCGTATGCATAAAAACATGCACGCAGGGTCTGGGTCTTCTTCTCCATGGCTGAGAAGAAGCTCCCATGGCTCCCAAACTTCAAAACCTCACAACTAGACCATCCGAACTCCAAATCCAGATTTCCAAAGTTCCAACCAGGGTGGAATTGAACTCTCTTCCACATGGGAACATCGAAACACATAAAAACCCAACTTAAATAGATCAAAACCATGCAAAAACAAAAATAGGGAAAACTTAGATCTAGGACAATGGAGGCTCCAATTCACAAAATACTAAGTTCTAATGTTGATCACCATGTCCTAAACTAGCAAATGGACAAATAAAAGAGGGTTCTTATATGGTGGAAAGGTGCACTTGCCTATGGGTGGTGTTGTGGAGAGGAAGGAGAAGAGAGTTGTGTAGAGGAAGGAGAAGAAGAAATTAATGGAGGTTTATGAGAAGAGAGAAAAAGTGGTGGAGTTTTAAAGAGGGTGGGATGTGGTGTGTTGAGGTTGGAGCATAGGCTAAGGTGTTCCAATACCAAATAAACCAAACCAAACCAACCCAATCCAATTAAAACCGAGCCATGACAAAACCCAAAATACGAGAAATACCAAAATTCCACAAGTTGAGAAAAATAAAAATACATGCCAAAATCCAGATACGAGTATAAATACGAAATACGGGAAATACGAGAAATACGAGAAATGAGGGTGACAAAGGGTAAAGTAATCCTCCGGGTCTCTGTCACTCTGCCTTAGCCTGCTGGCATACCAAGTACCCTGAGACAAATATAGTAACTTCTCGTTTCATCCCATACCACTAAATGTACTCCTGAAGATCCTTGTACATCTTTGTGGCTCTTGGATGAATGGAATACTAAGACTGGTGGGCTTCCTGCATGATCTTCTTCCTCAAACTATCTTTACACACAACCTAGTCCTATGTCTTAGAGTACCATCATCCGCTATGACAGAATCATCCAATAATCCTACCTGTACCTGTGCTTTGAGACAACGTAGACCCTCATCTAGAAACTGGGCTTCTTGATCTTCTCTATCATTTGTATCTGTATATTTATCAGCTTCCCCTCAAACCCCGAAATTATGACTTTAATTCCTAAACCCTCCAAGTCTTCTAGAAGATGTCATTCCATAGTGAGGAACATAGCCATATGATACCGACGAAGTGCATATGCTACCATATTAGCCCTCACTGGGTGGTACTGTAGATAAATGTCAAAGTCCTTCATAAGCTCCAACTATCTTCTCTGTCTCATATTTAGCTCCTTCTGAGTAAAAACATATTTTAGAGTTTTTTGGTCTATAAATATTTCCACCCTTTCACCATAAAGGTAATGCTTCCACAACTTCATAGCAAATATGACCACTGCAAGCTCCAGGTCATGGGTAGGATAATTCTTCTTATATGGCCTCAACTGTCGAAAAGCATAAGCTATCACCATCTTGTTCTGCTCCAGTACACAACCTAATCATTTCCCTTATGTATTACTGTAGATGGCAAACCCTTCCGATTCTGAATTTAAAGCTAGGACGGGTGATGTAGTTAGTCGTCTATTAAGTTCTTCGAATACTGCTTGACATGCATCAATCCAGATAAACTTCTCATCCTTCCGATTAAGCTTGGTAACTGGCTCCGCGATTATGGCAAAGTCTTGCACAAACTTCTGGTAGTAGCCTGCTAGTCCCAGAAAACTCTAAATTTCTGCTACTGACTTGGTAGTGGCCCACGACTTCACTACTTCAATATTTTTGGGATCTACTGCTATCCCATCTGTAGTCATCACATGTCCAAGAAACTTCACTCTATCTAGAAAAAACTCATATTTCAAGAGTTTTCCATATAGCTTCTCTTTTCTTAGTGTCTCCAATACTATCCTCAAATGCTCCTCGCGCTCCTCTGGGGTCTTAAAGTAGATCAAGATATCATCAATAGAGATCACCACGAACTTGTCTAAGTACTGGTGGAAAACCTTATTCATAAGGTTCATGAAGACAATTGGGGCATTGATGAGTCCGAAGGTCACAACCAAGAACATATATTGTCCATACCAGGTATTAAAGACAGTCTTTGGAATATCATGTTCACAGACTTTAACCTGATGATACCCGGATCACAGATCTATCTTGGAGAACACCTTCGCTCCACTCAAGTGATCGAAGAGCTCATCAATTTACGGCATGGAATATTTATTCTTGATTATAATGTTGTTGAGGGCTCGATAGTCAATGCACATTCTAACAGTCTTGTCTTTCTCAGGCACAAACCGAACTGGTGCTCCCCAGGTCGAAGCACTAGCTCGGATAAATCCTTTTCCTTCTAACTCATCGATTTGTGCCTTCATCTCCTTCAATTCCTTGGGATTGATCCTGTAACTATTTTGGGGGACTTGTCATGACCTGTACCCATTTTTCGGATACAAGACGTATCCAAGTCCAGCCTACGCCGTAGTGTCGGCGGTAGAACGTTGTCTAGTACATAAACAAGTCACAGAATCTAACAAGGCAGTCTAGATCTCATCCACAGAAATATGATACAATCAACTGAATACAGAATGATAATATATAAAATGAAGTATCAAGCTCATCATGAATCCAGGTCATGTCCGGTTGACACAAATCTACTACAAGTAGACGGAATAAAATAGTACATGAATGGAAATAACTGAGCCAAACTACTAATCATCAAAGAACCCTCGTCTGCAGTGACACCGTGGTCCAATGATAGCTCAAACCTGCTCGTGTGAACCTAGCTCAATACTCGGCTAAACCTGAAAAGATCATCAGGTCCTCAAAGGACTAGCAATATACATAATATACAAGCCTTTCTAACAGTTTATCATGCGTGAAAGAAATCCAGGATATAAGCAGGAAAAACTAAAGAATCGCGAGACATGAATGTATGAACAACTACGTATAAATAAACTGCTGAAAAACAAGTAAACAAGAGAATCAATGTAATACCAACCCTTGCCCCGAATGTAGACTAGGAGGTCAGTTTCAAGACAAGTCACCCTCGCCCCGTGTATGGACTCGCACGTTGTAAACAAAAAAAGAGAGGAAAATAGCAGTTCAATTTATAACGTGATCGTCCTACGATACAACTCAAACCAGTATAAGTGAAAAACATGTCCAATAAAGCTACAAGGCTAACCATGAGCAATGGCGAAGCACATGTCAGTAATCAACTGAATAATGAAAGCAGATAAGCATGTAATAAATCTATAACGAAAGGCAAGGTATACTTTCCTGTGGTCCTGAGCTGTTAGTACGGGTCAAGCACTGAGTCACAGTCCAATAAACCTGTTTTTAGAGTTAATTCTAATCAATGCATGAAATTCAAATTACAATCAAACATTCCTTTAAAATAATGTTAAATACTCTAGTATTTCTAAATGGCCTTATTGGCTTGGTTTATCAACCCTCTTGCTTCCTACATGTTTATAATTTGAAGTCTACTAGTTCCTATTGGACCTATATCCTAACATATGGTTATTACATATAGGTGGCTCTATATAGAGGATAAAATTCATTGCCTATATGAGGCTAGTATATGACTACTCCTAGACATAGGCTAATAACTTATCCTCTCCTTACAACCCTTACTTCACATGACATTTGACCTATCCTCACACATATACATACCCTACTATCACACTGTCAAGCCAAACATTCCTCTTAAAGTTAATCTCTCGACTGAAACTCTATTGGTTATGGCTAAGTGGGATGGACAGTTAACCAAAGACTGAGCTGGTATGATACTAATACAAGTCCCACAAGGACTGAACACATATATTAAGGACAACTGATATCAACCAGTAGGAGACTGAACTCAAGAACAGGTTCCTCCCCACCTCATATCTGAACCAATAACTGAGTTCAAGAAATAGACCGATGCTCAAAATATGGGACTGAACACATAAATAATGTGGGCCTAAACTCTAATGCAGGGTACTACTGTTTACTGACCTGGTGAACCTATCTAACTGAGACATCTTATATTAAGCTCCAGGTCTGTACACCTATAAAGACTCACACACTTGACTTAATGTTATTCACTGACCCTTACTGTCACAGAGACATACTATCCCTGTCTTTCTGTCTCTGTCTCATACAGGACAGTGGCCAATTGCCCTGCTCCTAGGTACTCCAATATCTGGATACCAAAAGTCTCCCAGGTCAGTACCTATTGGGTAACAAGGATCCTTCCCAGGTAATATTTAATTGCTTAGACCTGTACTATTGCTCAGTAGGAACCCTTCTCCTTAAATCCTAAATTCCAGCTTGGGTTGTATACTTACCTGCGCCTTAGTTTCCCAGTCTCGACCAAGTGACTAATGCATCACTCCACACTCACTTGTCACCAGCAAGTACTGTCTGCAGTCTTTGCCTTCACATGACTCACATCTGCCTTTACTAACAAGTCACCAGGTCACATAGACTGGTAGTCCTTTAAGTTAGAAGGCACTGATACTTACTAGCTAGTGGTATCTTAGGATTTGATGGCTCAACTCCCTTTACTTAGTACAAAATACTACTATGTTAACTCATCTTCTAGGCTCTACCCCTAGATATACGACCTACAAGTAAACTCAGTTACCTTTAGGCTTGATTGAATCATATCCAAAATGGACTGAATTGAGCCAAGAAGATACAAGTACGCTTGATTGAAGGATGGGGTAGCAGAACAGTATGCTAATAGGCTTAATCTGAATATAATGAACATAATTCAGTAGGTGACAAGAGTTCACAGGGCAGTGAAGGTTAATACCCTATGTATCAAACCCCCAAACCAATTTTGACCCACTAAACCTTGACACACAACTGGATACCCCCAATGTTCATACCTAAAGTACAGATATTACGAAAGATAAAACTTGCTACTCCTGTTAACAATATATAAATACAGTTTGCTACTGTGTAGACCTTCCTGAGGCTAATACCTCTCCTAGGTGTTGGTACCAGCAGGACTATCCCAGTAGTTCTCTTCCCCCTCCAGGTCACACAGGTACTACCTGGGTTGCAACCTAGCCCATGTCTAGGTCCACAGGATCATCTTAGATTACCTGGTGCAACAAGTTTTTATATCAGTGAATAATTAAAGGGTAAACTACAAATTAGTGCTCATTGAGTATTGGCATGACTCTTCCTATACTACCCATATGCACAGTACTCAACTTTACTAGTTTTCCTTAGTACCAGGTCCCTGTTTTGATCCTATAGGCACTCACATCAGCCTCTGACACAGATCTCATGTTCCTAGGCATCTCCTGCTATACTGCTCTATATTTCCTTCTCTATATAGGCTATACTGCTCCTATATATGTATATGCCCCCTTCTCCTACCTCGATTACTGTTATAGGAATCCTTCCCTCTCGATTACACTAAGATAAATCTAATACGAGGAGATTCACCAGTTAGTATCCATAGGATACAATGGAGGTTCACATAGATGTCTGGATAGGTGCACAATGGATCACCCTGATTTGATATGAAACCATAGCCCCAACATTTATTGTATAGTCCTAAACATGACTCAACCTTCCTTCGACCCTAACACTGTGTATTCCGACTTACCTATCCTGTAATTGTTCTGATACATAGCCTATCTTCTCATGCCTTGCCCATAGATAATGATGGGGTTGACCTACTGGTAACAGAGCACCTTCCCATCATCATCTAGTTTTATTTAGGAATTACTACAAACACCTATATCTCTACTTGCACATGGTAAAATTTACTAGATTGAAGGAAACGAAGGTTACCTATTTTCGACTACTCCCACTTGCCAAACACTTCCTGGATACACAGACCCCACGAATTCGAGGGCGCAGAAGAGATTTGAATTTAGGGTTTTGAGGAAAATGGAGGCATTAATTCAACATACATATATATAGACTAAAACGAATCCTACTGGGATAAGGAGAAAGAAATTCGATAATATCTAAACCCCTTTCCTGGCTTTGGCCATTTGGGAAAAGTATGAATACATGATTTGAATCTCTGTGCTCGAAAGGGGATTTTGAATTAACACAATTTTACTTAGGCCGCTTATAGTTGGGATAATAACGAAAACCCCCTTACTACCTTTTTATTTACTAAGAAACAAATAATATGTATATATTACACATATACATTGATTATTCAAATGTCTATTCATTAATTTAACAATTCAGCAAAATATAATAACAAAAAATAAATAGAAAAATTAGGCTAAGGGCTCACAAACCTACCCACCTTAAAATAATTTCGTCCTCGAAATTCAAATAAAACTATGATATATCATAATAAATAGTCAAAACTTGCTGCTACTAAAATATTTTTAAGTTCTCACAAAATCTAATATAGGACTCTGAATGGTACCTATTACTATAATCTATCATGAACTTCCGTCAGCTCCTCCTTGTGGTGTCGTCGGGTTCTCCATGATCGTGGTATAAGCTTGTCCTCCTCGGGCGGTTGGTGGTGGTGGGGCAGTCGCATTTCTCTTCGGACAAAGTTGAGCTATGTGTTGGTTGGAACCACAAGTCCAACATAACCCTAACCATTTGTGGTACTGTTCTTGGATGTGGCCCTTCTTCATGCAATACTGGCAGGTAGAAACGTCTTGTACTTGATATGGGGCTGCATGTGGCTGCTGTTGATACTGTTGTGCTGCAGTCTTCTCGGGGACATTGGGTCGCTTCACCACTCTCGATTGGCTGCTGCTTCCTCCCTATGCGTCCCTATCACTTTTGCTTGCGTTTTTGTTCTTTCTCCATGTCCTGTGCGACCTTCAATATCTTCTCGTATATGGTGGCTGGGCTAGTGGCAATGGCTATACGGATCTTATGGGATAGCCTTGTCCTTGGCTGGAGGGGTCAAGGCATCTGCAAAGCAACTGAGGCGGGAGAACTCAGCGGAGTACTCGTTGATGGAGAGGTTGCCCTTTTCGAGGCTCACGAACTCGTTCTCCAACTCTTCGCGGGCTGCTTCGGGATAGAACTTTGTCTTGGACAGCTCCTTGAACTCCTTCCAGGTCACATCTGGTACGGTGAATCGGGGCTCGTCTCCATACCACGTGAGGGCGATGTCGTAGAGTTGCATGCTAGCATTCTCGACCTTCTTGTCTTCGGGGATTCGGGCCATCCGGAGTGTGCGGTACACATTCTCCAACCAGTCGTCTACGTAGAGTATCCCTTCCGTTCCCTTAAATTCCCTGGGCATAAGGTCCATAAAATTCTTGGAAGTGCCGGGGCGCAGCGGGGTGCATCCCTAGTCTGAAGGGCCTCTCTCAATGTATTACGGAAGGCGTCGGCTTGCCGTGTCTGGAAAGTGATGAGCTGCTGGAAGATTCCGAAGAGAGCAATATTGTCCAGAAGAGGTGGCGGAGGCAGAACATGTGCTGGATACATGGCAGGTGTTGGGTACGTCGCGGGTGCTGGATGCATCACATGAGCTGAATACATCGCCGGTGCAGGGTACATGGTAGGTGCTGGATGCGAAACTTGTGCTGGTGGCAAAATGTCGTCTCTGCAGAATCTCGAGTATTGTAGTTGAGCTGGGTCGCCCTTGTGTGTAAGCTGGCCTTCCTGCGTCGGCGGAGTCATGTACATGAAGAACCCTCCTACAGTCGGTGGGGCGTTCAGGAAAGCGTTTTTCCTGTCTTGAGAATCCATTTACTGTAATAAAAGAAAACCTTAGACGGTATGAAGATTCCAAGTAGGATGCAAGTCAAGGATTCAATAGAAATCAAGGACAAAGATTAATACTGTTTTCAAGACACGTGGATGAGATCCTTAGAGTCTAGTCCTATTTGCAGGCTCACGACGGTAAGTAACCGATGACATTTAACATAGACCTGCATGGGCCACCAAAAAACTTGTCACGACTCGCACCCACTTTTCGGATATGAGACGTGTCCAAGTCCAGCCTACGCTGCAGTGTCGGCGGTAGAACATTGTCTAGTACATAAACAAGTCACAGAATCTAACAAGGCAGTCTAGATCTCATCCACAAAAATATGGCACAATCAACTGAATATAGAATGATAATATATAAAATGAAGTATCAAGCTCATCATGAATCCAGGTCACGTCCGGTGGACACAAATCCACTACCAGTAGATGGAATAAAATAGTACATGAATGGAAATAACTGAGTCAAACTACTAATCATCAAAGTACCCTCGTCTGCAGTGACACCGTGGTCCAATGATAGCTCAAACATGCTCGCGTGCACCTAGCTCAATACTCGGCTAAACCTGAAGAGATCATCAGGTCCTCAGAGGACTAGCAAGATGTAGGAACGAAATCGTAAAGCAGAATACTCTAGAGGGGAGGTGAATAGAGTAGGCAGCGGAATATTGCTAATTACAAACTTGTTAGCAGTTAGATCACAGATATAATAATAATCGCAAAAAGTAAATAACAAAATTTAAAAGAGATCAGAAGGCAAACACAAACACCGAGATTTATACTGGTTTCCCTCTTGTAAGGACTAGTCCAGTCGGAAGAACTCTAGCTTCCAGTTGAATCTACTATTGGAAAATCCCACAAGTTTTCATACGAAGTCCTCTTAACTTCTACAAACGCGAGCTTTGATACGAAGAACTCGACCAACTTCAATTGTGAAGAGTTAAATCTTCTATCAAGCCTCTAATTACAATCGCTCTGAAACTTCTAGACCGTACCGCACTGGCAAATCGACTAGAGGATTGTAACTAGCTTGGGATTTGAAAATAAAAGCTTTTAAGAACTCTTTGGAAGAATGTTAGCTCAGGAAGAGAAGAGATTGAAAGTGAATTGGTGATTTGAAATGATCGAAATACTTCTCTATTTATAGTTTTTCCAAAGACAGAACTCTGACAGAATTCGGACAGAATTCAGACAGAACTCTTTTTAACAAACCGTAACTGAAGGATGACCAAGTTCAAAAACTCAACGTTCACTAACGTTCCAAATGGCCGAACTCTGGCCGAACTCGGCCCGAGTTCTCCTGGGGTTCTGCCAGTTTATTTTTGGAGAAAATAAATTTTGATATTTTGAACAATCCTTCAGAAGCTTTTTGTAAAAAGAATATTTTTCAAAAACGTAGGTCATTTGTAAAATAATAGGATGGTTTTAAAAAATGTTTTCAGATAGCCTATTTGCCAGTACGACTCGGTGTACAATGTATTCCTAGACTCAATAAAATAAAAAATTATATTGCTTAACAGGAAGTACATTCTGAATGGCAAACAGCTTCAGTCTTGAACATTGTTGAGCAGTGTCCAAAACGTCGTAGGTAAAAATCTGAGTTGACTTACATTTATATCAAGACAGAGTTTGATCAATTATTAAAATCAGGTTTGACCATGACCAATGGGCCAACAATCTCCCCTATTTTGATAATTGACAAACCTTGCCGATATAACATCTAAGCTTGGAATCAAATCAAAATAGTAATCAAAAGAAATTGTTCATAACCTGTATGTCACTTGAACAAAAAAATGTTAGATCCTTATTTCTCCTCCGTTGTCACTTAGCAAAATAATTGCAAAAGAGAAAGCTCCCCCGCAATAAATGCATAAGTAACAATCAGTGAAGAAACACAATAACATAAATAATCATGACATGTATGGTATAAACAGTAAACATAGTAAGATAAACAAATAGTCTAGAGAACACAACACATGCATGTATTTGTTACAGGCAGTATTTAATAAAGAAGGAAGCAACTAAAACAAATAAAGTGCTGAATAATAGACTATGATGCCAAAACTGAGGCATAACCAAAAACCATGTCCATGAATAGTCACATAAGAAAAAAAGTGCTGATAATAACTAAAAAGTACTGATAAAATCTTGGAATGTCGGAGCATTTCCAAGTAAACATAAGACAAAAGTAATAGTCTCAACAATCTAACATCTCAAAACTCATCATCATCATCAACGTCATCAGTTGCAGCTCCAGCATGTCCAGAAGGACCAACTCTAGAAGTACCAGCACCAGAAGTGCGAAGAGTGGCGCCAGTGGTACGATACCAATCATAGGCGTTCCCTGGCTGGAACAGAGAGTGAACCGCCTCGTCCTCGTCGTCAATGCGGTAGCCAGAAACAGAAGGGTCTCGAGGTAGAGAGCTAGCAGAATGACCCGTCTGCACAAACCTCAGATCGGCGAAGGAGTTGGCAATTGCCTGGAACCGAGTCATATCACGGAACTCGTGTTCCTAGAGGTCTCAATATAAAAAGACTGCAGATCTGATAAGTGCTGATGTATACCCTCGAATGTTATAGTGCAAGAATGAGGAGAAACAAGTGCTGTAGGAGCAGTGGCAGTAGGTGTAGGAGGAGTAGGTACAGTAGGTGGAGGAACAGATACAATGCTGCGATGAGAGAGTTTGAGAAACTTGGTGTAACTCCCCTTCCCTGAAATTTTAAAATATTTTATTATTATTTATTTTATTTAAATGGTAATTTTTTAGATTTTATAAATAATTAATTATTGGCCTATTGATTTTCGTTATTATTTTGTTGAGATTATATAATATTAATATTATTATTGTGGTTGTTGAGAATAAATAATTTATTTTCATTAGTTATTATTAATTTATTCTATATCAAAAGAATAAATATATGCGTGTGTGTATTTATATATAAATACATAAAATGTATATAAGTATTGGTAATTTGTTTTAATGGTTTATTATTTATTTTCATAAATAATTGTTATTTATTATATAAAGGTTATTGATATTGGATAAATTAGTATTATGGAAAAACTTTTCCTAATTTATTGGAAATATTTTCTATTTAAGATTTTGTATAATAAATTTTGGGTTTATTACTATTTCTTTATTATAGGATTTTATCGTAGGAATTATCGTGAGCCAAATAATAGATTATATGTGTGTATTGCGTGTATACGTATATATATAGATATATATATGCGTATATAGATATTATTTATTATATATATATATATATATATATATATATATATATATATATATATATATATATATATATATATATATATATATATATATATATATTTGTGTGTAAATATATATATATATATATATATATATATATATATATATATATATATATATATATATATTTACACACAAATATATATATATATATATATATATATATATATATATATATATATATATATATATATATATATATGTGTGTGTGTGTGTATACGTGTATATGTATATAAATATATATACACATATGTATACGTGTATATGTGTATGTATATATATATATATATATATATATATATATATATATATATAAATAAATATGTGTATGTGTATATATATAAATATATCTAAATATGTGTATGTGTATATATATAAATAAATATGTGTATGTGTATATATATAAATATGTGTATATATATATATATATATATATATATATATATATATATATATATATATATATATATATATATATATAAAATGGGTGTAAATATGTATGTATATATAAGCGTATATAAATAAATATGTGTATGTGTATATATATAAATATATCTACGTATGTAAATATATATACGTGTATATATATAAATATATATATATATATATAAGAAATAGAATAAGAAAAGAAATAAAAGAAATAATAAAGAGCAGACTTAGCCCAGGGTCTCAACCAAGCTTGGGCCTCCCCAACCCAGCGGCCTACTACCCCCCCCGGATCAGTTCTCAGCAAAACCCCCCGAACCCGATCTCTACTCTATTCCCAACCCGCGCAGCTGAAAAGCCGAGTAGTATATATGCGCGGATGTGAAAACGAGAAGGAAAATAAAAACCCTAACACAAACCCAACGCCACCACCCCCAGCCCGACGTGGAGCGCAACCCTGTACTGCCGTGCACGGCCGCGCAGGCCGTCGGAGGCGGACCACGGCCAGACGCATGACAGAACGCGAGCACAGCAGCAACAACAGCAGTTGCAACAATGAGGCAACTTTGCGACGAGATTTCTTCCTCCACACTCGTCGGTTTCACGAACCGATTTCGCAGGTATGTCCCCAATATATACGAGATTATTTACTTTCTAGTAGAACGAATTTAGATGGTTTATGTTGGCTGTTAAATCGAGTTAAAATTGACGAAAAACCTATTTTGTAAACTGGACAACACCCAACCCCGATCCTAACTTTCGAAGGCAAATTTCCACAAATCCGTAGAGAAACTTAGAAATCTATTTGAATAGGGTTTTAGACTATATAACCAGGATTTTAACCCTTCTTTTACTTCCTGTTTTAAACAAATATCGACTCAGTTATTTGGTTTCGAAAATCATCAAAAACCTGTTTTGAGAAATATAGAAAATAGAAAAAATCCTTCCACACGACGTGCGTCCCGCCATTCCGGGCGACGTGGTCACGAACCGTAAGCATCGAAAGGTGAGTAACGGCTTCATGGTCGTGTGGGCTTTGACGAAATTCAAATTGGTTGCGTGTGCACGACAAATTTGATGCGTATCCGTCAGAATCGCCCCATATCCGTGCAATGTAAATTCAGTCATAACCTTGTGTACGCTCGTCAGATCGAGACAAAACTTTTGCCAGCAGAACCGTATCATTTTTCTGGTCCTGTAGCCAAGTTTGGTCCAATTCTGAGACAGTTGAATCGTACGTCGTTTTGCGGGCCCTACGGTCCCACTCAACGAGCGATTTTGTGCACGGCCCGCCGAAATCCAACTCTGGACATACGGTCGGGTTCGTATCAGAAAAACAAATCCATAGACATGTAGTTTGATGACTTTAGAGACCATAGACTTTGGCACGCTTTTCGATGCAAGACGAATCCAACGGCGGACATCGTTTTTGCCCAAAATTACCGTTTTGCCCCTGTGTCCAGAATTGGACTTAAGGACAGGCAATCCTAGCTAATTTGACTATTCTGAGAATGTTGGTACTGTTTATTTTAGCATCTGGAGACTTCTACCCGTGTTGATTGATTGTGGCTCATTGAGTGGTATATTATTATTGGTTTTACCAGCTAAGGACCTCAGGCAAGTGCACTTTCTGATTACTTTCGATTCATAGTAGTCTTTTCATTTCATATCTATACATATATCTTGCTGCTTATTGACACGCTCGTCACACGGAGTAGTCGAGAGGGGAAATATCTTAGTAGACATGTGAACTACCCATAATTATCCCATGAGTCTATTCTTGAATAATAGCCGCTGCACATGACACGTGCAGTATGCCGGATTTTACCCCCTAGCCGTTACATGTCGAAGCTGATATTTCACACCACCAAGGTATATGTCTTTTATTTTTATTTTACTTCTATATCGTGCTATGTCATCAGTTATCTTCCAGCTTTTATCTCTCATATGTTATCTTCATGTCTTGTTAATTCTATTGTGTTTTCGTATTGTCGTCGGTTTGTGTACTTGTTCCATTCCTGACTGAAAACCAATATTTTTTAGGTTTAGTCGCGATTACTCTTAGCACTGGAAAGACAAGGGTATGTTGAGGCCGACCTAGATAGTGGAACTAGTTGTTATTTTTATTAATTGTGAGAACTTTGTATTTTTTAAAATATAAATCTTGTAAATGTTGTAATAAATCTAGAAATGTGAATGAGCAACAAATGTGGTATTTTGAGCATTTATTTTGTGCGGGCTTGACAGCGTTCTACTACCGACTCTGCGGCGTAGGCTGGCTTGGACACGTCTCGTATCCGAAAGGCGGGTGCGGTTCGTGACAAGTTTTTATGGTGGCCCATGCAGGTCTGTTTTTGCAAAA